>CM021102.1:281511313-282032402 GCA_007115665.2 Sequoiadendron giganteum | reverse complement strand
CTACAACTTAGCTAGGGTGTAATTCTATGAGGTAACAGTTTTTGGCACGCTTGGTGGGACACGTTCATCAACACTTTTGTTGGTTTGGTATGCAACCAACAAGGTCAGGCCTTATTCAGAGGTATTATTTTCATATCTGGTGACTTCATGAGGTAAAGGACAGCAAAATAATTGTTGTTACAGCTTATGAGAAGAATTCAGACAAGGATTTCAAAGGACTTTGAGTTTTTGCAGTTGTCACCACCTAGAAGACAAGGCAGAACAGCAAAGAGAACTCCTCCATTAAAGAGAATTCAATTGACACCACCTGGTGTAAGACCCGAGTCTTCTTTCTCACCACCAAGGAGGAGAGATAGACCATCTAAGAGGTAGAGTGAGGCTCATTTTGCTTCACCAAGCTTCAAAATAGTAAGATCACCTTCAAGCAGCCCAAAGAATGTTTCTTTTGTTACTTCCTCAGGTTATGCTACATTTTCATTTTTAGGTTTTTTTGCTTTAGCAAGTTCTTCAGTTGTTGTTCAAACTCAATTTAATCCACCTCAGCCACCTCCAATGGCAATAAACTAACCCTTTATGCCATTTAATGGAGGCAATCCAATAAATTTGGCACAACACAATGACATACCAGTGGCTACCCTCAAGATTTTACCAAATTTCACTAGGGAGGATCAGACTACCCCAATTGAGCACATAAGAGATGTTCCTTCGTTATGTGGATTTCACCACATAATATAGGAGGACATAGTTGTTAGGTTGCTTACTGCATCATTGAAGGGAAAATAATTTTAGTGGTATAGGCATCTATTAGTTAGCACTATTACAATGTGGGATGAGTTTGGAGACAAGCTGCATAAGCAGTTCCAAGACAATTTTGATCACTTGTTATTGGTTGAGCAACTTACAACCATTAAAAGGGCTCCTCGAGAGCAAATAACAGACTTCAACTTCCATTTTCAGAGGACTTGGTTCAAGATACTTGAAACAATAAGGCCTTCTCGTGAGTATGCTTTCTTGTACTATCTACGAGCCTTAAACAGTGATATATCGGTCATGATACAGTCAATGGGAGGAGTGTCTTTACTAGATGCATATGATGTGGAAATCAGAGCTGAAAATAGTTTAATACAGGCTAGTAAGATACCACCTTTTGCACTTTTTCCAATTGTACCAATAGTTACAGCTATTGTTCAAACTATTGGAACTCAAGAAGCTACTATTCCAAGCTCATCCCAGGAGCTACAGGAGATCAAAATTCTACTTCAGACTTTTAGTAACAAGTTGGTGAGCTTAGAGAAGCAGCAATCTTATAGTAGACCTTATCAATAGTAGAACCAAGGAGGAAATCAGCCTTATCAAGGTCAACACCAGCAGTCTCAAGGCAATAGGCAACAATACCAAGGTAACTTCCAAGGTCCAAGACAGAATGTGAATACAAGGCCTTTTTAGGCATATGCACCAACACCTATACGTGTAGCTAGGGACCTTGTCCATGTTTAGAACAACCTTACATCAGACTATGAGTGGTGTTATCCTTGCAACCAACTTCACAATCAAGCCACATGCTCTAATGGACTCATTAATTAGGCATTAATGGTGCAGAGTGCTTCAAGTTCACAACCTAACATACCTATTGATGGAGCTCCACGACAGTAGGATCAACCTATAAATGATGCTACTCTATTGAATTGGCAGGGAGAAGAATTCTATAGAGTAAACACGGATGATTCTCCAATTACAGCAAACACACGAGCAAAGAAAAGAGCTCTTGATCTTGAGAAAACAGCTGATAAAGGGAAAGTAGCAACTAAAAAACCATCTACCTCACAAGTGCCTTTCATTTTGTAGAGGAATTCTCAAGGAGCTACCAAGGAGCAACCACACTTGCAAGCGGATCATAATGGTGTAAAGACCCATCAGAAGGTAAATCCAGTTGTGCTTTTTAATATTATTGATAACATGAAAAAGATTGAGTGTAACAATGTCAAAGTGGGATTCATTAGCTATCCCAGGTCAAAAAGACATGTTACAATCAGCTTTATCAAATTTAAAGGTGACTAATGAGCCATCAGTAGGTTAGGTTAGAGTTGTTTTAACAAACGCTCCTCAGGATAGCAAACAACAACCTAGCAAAGAAATGGGTAAGGATGTCAAACCACCTCCATTTTATGTTTCTTTTATCATAGGTGACAAATCAATCCTTAATTATATGGTAGATAGTAGAGCTAGTAGCTCTATGATGCCAAAATAGATTGTTGATAGGCTAAGACTAAAATATCATCCTTTAGATAAAGGAGTTGTCCAGTTAGATGGAACCTCAATTAATACCATAGGTGTCATCAAGGGTCTAAGCCTTACACTCCATGCTTGCCCAAATTTTTTAGTTCCCCAAGACATATGTGTCATAGATCTACCGCCTTTCTTTGCCTTTTGTCTCTCAAGAGACTTTAAAGCCAAGATAGGAGGTTATGTTTCTGCTGACTGGTCACATATGTTGTTTCAAACGAGATATAGAACTAAGGTTACAATAAACTCTAAAAAATTGGCCAAGGGCCATATAGAACCTTATAATCCAAGTGTGATTAACGGTGTTCCTAGTGCTACAGACACAAATTGTGTTGTTTTTTATGACAATGAGCTTGTTGTTGCTCAAGAGCTACAAGCTGAAATTGTTCCTAAGGTGTTGTTACATGAGTGGGTAGCAGAGAATGTGGTAGACAACCCTGATGATCATATTTTTTATGTTGGTATGGGTGTCTATGTGTTACATGAACCTGATGCAGAGATTTTGAACCTTGAAAAGATCTTAGATCACCTGTTGTTGCAGCAAAATGAGCTTTGGGAAAAAAAATTGATGGTTCCAGAAGTAAGAATGGAGCTGGTGGGGGTGCAATGCTTGTCTTTGCAAGGTGACAAATATTTTTATGCTTTTCATTTTTCCTTTGCATGTTCTAACAACACTGTTGAGTATGAAGGGCTTATTCAAGGTCTGGAATGGGCAAGGAAAAGAGGAGTGAACTGTCTCAAGGTCTATGGAGATAGTGAGCTGATTTTCAATCAAGTCAGAGGCCTGAGTGTTGCAAAGAATGATGCTGTGAAGTCCTACATAGATAGAGTGTGGGGTATGATTAAAGAGTTTAGTGAGTTTAATTTGGTTTCTATTCCTAGGAATCAAAACAAACATGCAGATATTCTTGCAGCTGTTGGAGCACATTTTTACATTTCCAATAGTATCAAGAAGGAGAAAATACAACAATACATGAAGGTTGTAGTCAGGCCATCGATTCTTGATAACAACGTTCACTAGAAAGTGTTTGACGGTGATGAGCAGATTCTATCTTTTCTACTTGAGGAGGATCAGTTTTCTATGGTGAACCAAGAGAAACTTAAGCAGCAGTATGATGATCAGGTCATACAGTTGAAGACAAACAAGCTACCCAAGGGTCTACTCACCTTGGAATCCATTTTTAGCACTGATGATCAGCTTAAGAAGGGTAAATCTAGTTTGCAGATCAAGGAAGAACATTACGAAGAGCTAGATATTTTCAAAGGTAAGCTCCTTAAGATATGTAAAATCTGTTAAGTTGATGATAAACAAAATTTTGTTGCTTTATTTCAAGGATTTTATGATGTATTTTCTTGGGATTACTCAAATTTAAAAGGGTTTGATCCCCATATTTCCCAACATACTATTAAATTAGAACTTGATGCTAAGTCTGTTAGGTAGAAACAAAGGCCTTTGAACCCTAAGTTAGATCCTCTCATGATCAAAGAGTTGACCAAACTAGTTGAGGGGGTATTATCTTTCCCATTAAACATAACTCATGGGTATCTAACCTTGTGTTGGTTAGAAATAAAAATGGAGAGATAAGACTGTGTAGACTTTAGGGATCTTAACATAGCTTCATTGAAAGATCATTACTCGATGCCCTCCATGGAGCAGATCCTTCAAGTAGTTGTTGGTTCAGAGAGATTCTCTTTATTAGATGGTTATTCTGGTTATAACCAAGTGTTGGTCAAAGAGGAAGACCAGTTTAAAACCACTTTTACAAAAAAATGGGGCACTATGGCCTACAAGAGAATGCCTTTTGGTCTACTAATGTTGGTGCCATATTTCAAAGGGCCATGGATATGGCATTTCAAGGTTTGATTAATAAGATTTTTCTGATTTATTTAGATGATGTCACAGTATTCTCCAAGAATTTTGATGAGCATTTGTCCCATTTGAAACAAGTTTTTGAAAAATTTAGGGAATTTGGTATATCCCTTAATCTAAAGAAGAGTGTCTTTGTTATCCATGAAGGAAAGCTTCTTGGACACATAGTATCAAAATAGGGGATCACCATTGATCCTGAGAGAGTTAAAGCTATCTTAGAGTTACCTTTACCCAACCACAAGAAGGTTTTGTGGAGTTTCTTAGGTAGAATTAATTTTCTGAGAAGATTCATACCTGATTTTGCATATCTTTTACAACCTTTAACTTCCATGTTTTAAAATAATGCCACTTTTTATTGGAACAAAGAGGCTAAAAGAAGTTTTATATCAATAAAGGAGGCTTTAAAAGTAGCTCCAACTCTGGTAAATCCCAATTTCTCTAAGGATTTTTTTCTTTATTCTTTTGGCATTTTAGATTCTATTTCAGCAATGCTAGTACAGCAAAATGATGATGGGTTTGAGCAGCCCATTTCCTTTTTTAGTCAAGGGTTGGGAGATTATGAGAAAATATATAGCTTTGTAGAAAAACATGAACTTTTTGTAATTAGAAGTTTGAAGAAATTCAAATCTTTGATTTCTAACAATAAGATTCATCTAATGGTTGCACACCCAAGTATTAAAGAGTTTTTGTTGAGGAAGGATCTAAATGAGAAGAGAGTTGGATGGATCACTAAAGTCATGGAATATGATGTGGACATCAAGATCATGAAACTTGTAAGAGGTAAAGGACTTTGTGAATAGCTTGTTGTAGGGTCTAGTAATAATGAGAAAGTTGAAATAGATATTGCTCTAGTTAATGATAATGAGATTCAGAATGTTGCACCTGTGTTAGATGCAAGTTGGGTTCAGGATATGACCCATTTTTTGCAAACTGGTGAATGTCCACCAGGTTTAGATAGATCCAAAAGGAGGTACTTCTGATTGTAATCTATACCATATGTCTTAATTGATAATATTCTTTTCAGGAAAGATATTAATGGTGTTTTGTTAAGATGCATTGATAATGATCAAGTTGAGAAAGTACCTCATGATTTCTATGATGGAACTTCAGGGGGTCATTTTTCCCCAAGAACAACTGCATGGAAAATTATGACAGTTGGCTACTATTGTCCAAGCTTATTCAAGGATTCCCATGCTTGGGCAAGGAAGTGTGTAAAGTGTTCTCTTTTTGTAGGAAAAGAGAGGCTGCAAACACTACCTTTGCAGCCCATTCAAGTAGAGCAGCCCTTCATGAGATGGGGTATTGACTTCATAGGACCAATAAATTCTCCTTCAAGTGTTCGTCACAAGTGGGTTCTTATAGAAACTGACTATTTTATGTGGTGGACTCAGGCAATTTCCTTGAAGGAAGCAAATGAAACTATTATATTGAATTTCTTTGATAACAGTATAACAAGGTTTGGAGTACCTGGGTCATTTATTTTTGATAATGCTTCGGCTTTTGTTGGTTTAAGAGTGACCGATTTGGTTTTCAAACATGGAATACATTTGAACAAATCTTCAAATTATTACCCTCAAGGTAATGGTTTGGCTAAGAGCACAAATAAGAACTTGATCAAGATAATTAAAAGAACCATGGAGGAGAACCAGAGGACCTGGCACACAAATCTGAAATATGCACTTTGGGTAGATAGAGTGACCCCAAAAAGGTCTATTGGTAAGTCACCATATATGCTTGTTTATGGAAAAGAGGAAAGATTGCCTCTATCTATTGAGTTTCCAGCTCTTGACATTGTGCATTAGCTGGAGATGTTTGAAGAAGAAGATCCAATGGCAATCTAATACAATCAGCTTATGGAGCTTGAAGAACTGAGAGACAAAGCCATGAAAACATTGGAGTTTCAGAAACTCCAAAAGAAGAAGACCTTTGAAAAGAAAGCCATACCTAGAACATTAAATGAAGGTGATCTTGTACTCAAGTGGGATGAGCTGAAGAGTAGGCTATGTAAGCATACAAAGTTTGATAACTTTTGGACTGGTCCTTTTATTATTACTAACTGCAAGGACCATTATGCTTTTCAATTGTCAAAAATGGATGGAGAAATCTCTCCTATCCTAGTTAATGGGATTCACCTCAAACACTGTTTTGAGGTATGATCTATCTTTTCTACATACTAGGTTAGGTTTTATGCTTTCAATAAAGTGTTGTTGCAATGTAGTTTAGTTGCAAGTTTCATTCCCTAAGTACTTTTAGCATAGTTACCTACTTTCTTTTCTACTATTTTTGTTTTCAATAAGTGCCAAGGTGTCATTCATGTAATCAATTTTGAGTTATAGAAGTTCTAAGTGTTTTTTCTAAGTCATGAGCCTAGTTTTTTAGTGACTCTATGCCCAAGGATAGTTCTAGGCAACTATTCGGGATGTTTAGCAGGCAAACATGTAGCAGATGTCACCAAAATTGTTACTATATTTTCACTTATAGCTCAATCAGGTAGAGCTTGTTGTTTTAAAAAAAAAAAAACTGAGAAAAAGGTACATTTAAATCATTCCTATATTACATTCAAATGCATAAATGAAATAATCCAGAGAATATTACATGAGAAAATTATTACATTCATACAAGTGCATGTAACAGAAGAAAGATTTAAATCTTTTTTTAACAACAGAGTAATCTTTATTGAATATAAAAATGTACATTATCTCACACAAGCCGTGACATTGACTTTACTTTGTCAATACAATTAAAAAAAGCATATACATGAATAAGTGAATGAAATTAGTGTGCATGTAAGGAGGGAAACCAGACATTACCTAAAAATGGTCGGTTCAGGGTGTTTCGTCTTGCTTGTTGTTGCCTCAACTCGCTCCATATCAGTCCTAGTTCCTGCATCTGGCAATAAGAACTGATGTTAGAGCAATGCTCTAAGAAATGGAAAGTCTCCAACCGTAAATGAACATACACTTATGAATATATAAATTGATCTTCAAAATGCATTAAACAAGTAATGCCTATTTTAGATGTCCCAAAAAATTATTGAAGTTATCAAACAAACCTAAGATGTGCACTTGTTTTTCTAGCTTGTTTGCTTCATGTGCAAATATAGGAAAATTAATGTTGTTATTTTTTTTTATCAAATTTCAGCACATGGGATAAATGTGGCTCCCACAAGGGTTGAGCCTAGCGTGCTATCATTTTGTGTTGTGATAAGATAAGATTGTTAAGCTTTCCATAACATTGTGTTTCAATTAGGGTAAATTTATCATTCATAGCAATCAATTTGGTGTATCCATGGATATAAGCAATAAATATATGCATAATGGAATCACAATGTCTTAGAAAACTACACAATTCTATTTTTCAATCATAAAATGATATAATAAGATGACAAGAATTGGCTTATTTAATCATGTCAAGAGATCATAAGGACATAAAAACAAAGATATGATCCTAGCATCAGTATGATTGAGATTCATTGCATTTACTGCATATGGAAACGGTTGTACAGATCAAAAATCATTTGTAGTTTTGAATGCAAAGGAAAAAGGGATTGTAAACTACAAAAAGCATCATGACAAGAGGTCATAGAGTAGGTTCAAAGGCATAGTCAAGTCCTAGAATACCATAGTCAAATGGATATAAGTAAGTTCATTGCTAAGTGAGAAATGAACAGTGAAGTGATATTATTTTTTAAAGATCAAATACTTCCCTTAAAGTGAGCAATCAAGGCTTGCAAAAAGAGCCAGGGATTTGGCTCTCCCTTGGAGAAATCAGAGTAATGATACATTGGTGAGGAGTGACATCCCAATTTTTTAGCATTTTTGAGTTTACATGTCAAGTGGTAAAATTTCAAACACATTGTAGTACATGGACAATACATCCAAGGAGCAATACATGGTGTAATCTTTTCATCATAGAGGAGCCATCACTGAGCATTTCCAGTGCCTTAAGCTTCTGAAATAGAGTATTGTAAATGTAAAGGATATTGTTTTCAAATGACAATGCCATTATCTAGGTGTATTCAATAATGACAGAGATGTCATGATTAAGTTACACACATAAGAAGATTTTTTCCTATGTATTCATGAGCCAAATAAGCAATCTACAAAAGGGCATATGACAATCATATCAAGAGACAAAAACCCTTGTATTGGAGTCTAAGAGGCAAGGATGCACTCACTGTGAGGTTTCAAAGGAAGGCATAGCCTAAACAAGACTACAAAATATATTAGGATAGTCCAGGGTGAATACAATCAAATGAAGGGTATTAGGATAGTGATTATTTTTAGTTATGGTTAAATGCACATCATAAAGGAATATAAAATATAAATATAGAGAGGGCAGTCATCATTGTCAAATGGTCGAGGAAGATATGCAATCTTTTATAAATGAAGTTAAGGGTATAATTTGTGTTTCTTCAGAGGTCAAATAGCCTGGACAAGACCAAATTAGATGTGTCATTTTTGCATGTAATAGGGGCTATTTTGGATAAAGCTGAGAGGTCACAACTCATTTTTGGATAGAATATGCTCTACCTATATTATTAGTGCTATTGGGACTGCTTGGATGTGTTACATGGAAAGACAAGATTGATGTTGTCTCTCTCACCTAGTGGTGTTTTTGTTACAATAGAAACAAATCTTTCCCTCAAGGCTTGATTAAGAGAGAATAGTGACATTAGGAGACAATAAAATACAAATCTTATGACCTATTTGATTCATATGGTAATAGACATAGCAAGAATTCAGAAACTTGTTGAAATGCAAAGAGGAGAAATGCAGTCACAGGTATTAAAACCCTGAATATAGAAAATGCTAACAAGTAAAGCCATGATTTGGAAGTTACATTGGTTAAGCCTTTAGAAAGTGTAGAACCATCAAACCCTTAGAAAAACCCTGAAAGTTGAAACAAAGAAAACCCCTCATAGAGTTTTATACATATTATAATCTTGTGTAACCTCATCATAGAAAGGTGATTATAGCACTATGCATGGCCAAAATAAGAGGATTATTCATAAAGTTGAGTCATGAAAGTACCTAGGTGAAAATGAAACCCTCGAATACCTATAGCAAGATGAAACCCTCATGGGTTTTCTGCAACATAAGAGTCATTCTAAAAAAAAAATTCTTTCAAGAAAAAACTGAGACCATGTTATTGTTTATATGAAGATAGGAAATGCAATGGTTAAAAGTAGAGTTTCATCATTTTCCATCATTACCGCAGCAAAGAAATGCTATACTTTTTTATGAAGTATAGAAGGAATCAGCACTTTCTATGATAAAAGCTTACCAGTGAGCTCACTATCCAAATAAAGGCATAGCCTTTAGAGTTGCTCCAAAGTGCAGAACCTTGGACTCCATGGCAGTGTTGCAGGTTTGCTGGAGTGTGGAGTAAAGAGTAAAAATGAAATGATGGTGTTTGACCGTGGAGGTTTGATTATTAGGGTTTCTTATGCTCTAAAGTGTCGATAGAAGATTGGAATTTTTCGCCATTTTTTTTATTAAAAATGATGTAGCTAATGCCCCATAGGCCATGTCTTTTTCTATTGTCTATACTTCATAAAATATGACTTAGGCATTTCAAATATGAAATGTGATTTAGCATTTTATCGCATTTTCACTTAGCAAGATTTTTCTTTTGTCTATATCGATACATGGAGGTAAGTTTTTATTTTTTCATTTTGTTACTTTACACTGTAAAATTCTTAAAATTAGTGATGCTTTATAAATCACTTGTTTTAATTCATTATTTTTCTTTAAATGAAAAAAATAGAGACATGTGTTATATGACTAAGTCTTGGGAGAAGAAATGCAGAGTGAATTGTATTGATGGCATGCCAAGAATAGAGGGAGGTTATTCTCAGTTGGAAAACATGAGGAGAGCATCTAGGAGTCTCTATTTTTTATTTTTGAAGCATTTGGAGCAAATTTAGGCATGTTGACTCAGTCTAGAGCATTTTTGGGATGCTTTTATGGTTTGACAAAGTCAGACTTGACTTTTTCACCTATTTGAAGCTCTTTTGGATGAGATCTAGGGGCTAGATTTATGGGTTTATGGTTGCATCCGACTCAAGATGCTTCTAGTTCCTTTTTTGGTGGAACAACTTGAAGCTTTGTACTTAGTCACTTTTGTTACTCATTTTTCATGGAGTTCTGATTATGCAGCTTTGGAAATAGTGACTTTTACAGTCCTTTGGCACAGTTTTTTGTATCTTTTTGTAACTCTTGGAGATATTGAGTACAGTTTACCTTGCTCATTTCTAGATTTGATTCATTACCATCGTGTTCTTACATTTTAGTGTATACTTGTGATTGATCAAACTATCTTGTAAACCTACTTAGTTTCATGTTAGTTTTGTCTCATGCCTTATAACTTTTTCTGTAATTAACATGTTAAATCAGGTTGATGATTGTGTCAGTTAAATACAGTCACTTGCTTACTATGAAGTTTTCTTCCTTCTGCAAGTTAAAGTATTTGATCTTCTAGTGAAACATTTATGAATGAACATTGTAGTAACAGGTTGTGTAAATTGAATCTATGCCAGGTTAGAACCAAGTGTAAAGTTGAGTTTCATTATCTCCCTTTAGGTTTGGTGTATCACCTCATTTTATACTTATAGTTTTATTCATTTTTTAGTTATCATTCTCCCTTTTTCTTAAAAATATTAGTAGATTAGGTGATATATCTAGCTAGGAATCCGACCTTCTCTGGAGGTTCTTTTCCATTATAGGTGACCCATAGCCTGGAAAAGTCCCAATGTTCCTCTAGAATGCTAAGTTCTGCAACTTAGCTAGGGTGTAATTCTATGAGATAACAGGCATATTATTATTTTTTTTGCATTTTAACTCTTCTAATAGTTTTCATGCAAGTTGGTAATCTTCATGAAATTCCAAGAAATTAAATTGAAATGAAATGACATTTCATTTCACTTCGTGGGTAAGGCATAAAAAGATTGGATTTTTCATTTTCATTCCAGTTTTTTGTAGCTTGGTTGGGAAGACTCAAGAAGGGCATGGAATACCTCCAAGGAGGATTTTACGAATGATTTTTTATAGGTTTTATGGTTGTGGTGCAGCCATTGAGACTCCAGAAGTTGCTGATGCAAATGGGCATAGTTATTTGTGTTGAATTTGTGTTGTTGCAGGAGCTGGAAGGAGTGGTTTTACAAGCCCTTGGATTTTCTATTGCAAATCATTTTGTATTTCATTTTTAAAGGCTTTGTTATGGGTTTTTAGATTGAGAGATCGCAGGTTGAAGGCATGGAAATGAAACTACAATAGTTTTTTATAATCAAAGATTGTTGATTGCAGGTTGCCTATGCTTTGTTTATGCATTATTTGTAGGAGAAGGTTTGAAGAATGTATGGGCAGATTTAATTTGATGTTGTATTTTTTATTCTGTTGATGTTTGTGATTTTATATGGCTCATGTTTCATCCTTGATTCCCTTGAGTACTAATGGAAACATTGAGAAATATTTTGTATTGAAATTGGTGATTTGGTTGCAAGTAGCAACCTAGTTTTTATGATATTATTGCAGCAATGTGTGAATGAATATTTCATTTTTATTTTATATTTAAGGAAGGGCTTTTTTGTTGTGAGGGTATGTGTGGTTTCCTCTTTCATCGACGGTGGAGGTCAAGCCTTGGAGACTAGATGGTGATTGCATACCCTGTTGAGATTTCAATGGGGCCCGATCAAGACCTGCGAGTCAATGAGGTACGGTGGAGATTAATCCATGATGGATAAATGATGATCGTTGATGTCTGGTAGGACCTACGAAGGTGACATACAAATTTAGTGGAAGGTGATGTCACGTTGACAAGTAACATCAGAGGTGTATATGCAACACTTGCCCACATACCCCGCTAAGAATTTAGTGGAGCCTGATCAAGAGTCATGGGGCTAGTGGAGAACGGTGAAGATTGATCAATGTTGATCTAATGGTGCTTGTTGCAAATTTTGGTCGGACCAGTATAAGTGAACTATGACGATGGTGGATTGTCATGAAGTCTAATAGATGGCAAAGACCAATTTCTCAATATGCTAATCTGTATCATTGTTGCAAATTAGGTGGAAATGACATGGAGGACAAATGGACATCAGTGGTACCATAGTATGTGTCTCTTCTATAGAGTGATATGATAGATCAACGATGGAGATTTGAACAACCTCTTATCCAAAAGTCAAGATTTAAAGAATGATAGTGAACAAGTATCACAGGATCAAGGAGTGAAAGGAGAAGATCAATGGCCAAAATTCAAAAGCAAAGATCTGAAAAGGCTACGACAGTGTGAACAAGGGTTTGGACTGTAAACCAACATAGAGGAAGAAATTAATTGGTCCAACTACACCAAGCGACCAATGTAAATAAAGATTTGATCTTTAAGGTAGCGGAACAGATTGCAGAAGTAATTGAGATTGAATCAAATCGAAAGGACAGAAGAATGTATTTAATGTATATCAGATTCTTAGGTTTGATAGAGAGCTAATTTAAGAAACTTCTCTACAATAGAATTAAATGTTGGGCGGCTAGATGCAAGATATGGTGATATCTAGTAAACTCTATCAGATATCTTAATTATGAGCTGGACAGTGGTGTGTGTGGCTCAAGGAAAAGGAAGCTTGTTGGTGAAGTTAGTATGTGAAGAAAACCCTAATAGTAAGTTGGAGATAATCTAGACAGTAGACAGACTATCAAGGAAGAGATTGTAGATCAATTGAGAGAAGAAAATCATAGAATTGTCTATGTCGTATCTACAAGAATTGGAAGAGGAGAAAGAGAGCAACAAGTGCAAATAGTGAATGTACATATCTCTGTAACCTAGACATAACACAGATTATCATCTAGGTTTTGCATTCAGGGGAGTGTTGCTGAGAGTGCAGCTTTAGTAGCAGTAGTGTAAGTTGCAAGGTGTGAAATAATTCATTGAATGTAATGGTTCATTTTTAGGTTGAGTAGAACCTAATTGTATGCATATATGAACTTGTTATTTTTTTGAGGTTGTAGCCTCATTGAACTGAGTTGTAGCTCATAATAGGTTATTTTAGTCTCCTTGGAGTTGTTGCTCCTAAAATAGGGTGTTGTAGCATCCTTAAAGTTGTAGCTTCTAAATTAGGGAGTTGAAGCTTCCTTTGGTTGTAGCCCTAAACATTATAATAGAGATTTCATTTGTGATGCTAGATTTGAGCAGTAGCCTCAAGCAGATTTTATCACCGTGGTTTTTCACATCTTGGGTTTTCCACGTATATCTGGTGTTGTGAGTTGTGGTTTAACATGCATGTGATTGTTATATTGGTTTATATTTTAATCTACACATCTAGGTTGTAAGCTTGAAACTGTAAATAGGTTTTCAACTCTAAAATTTTTAATATCTATTAATTCACCCCCCTCTCAGTAGATCATTATGTTCTAACAATTGGTATCATAGCCCTAGGTTCCCTAGGAGAAGCTTAATCAGCTTGGGTAGATATTTGATAGGTGAACATGATGGCATGTCAGGAAGGTTCAAGCAAGCCACCTAGATTTGATGGAATAAATTATGCTAAGTGGAGCTCATTAATGGAAGGATACTTAGTTTCTCTTGGAACTGAAGTTTGGATGACTATTGGGACCAAATATACTATTCATGCTACTATTCCTATTGATCCTGTAGGAAAGAAGGATTATGAGAGCAATAAGAAATCTTGGTTTACCATTATGAACAATTTTCATAATTTTGTGCATGGTAAAGTTATGCATTATAAAATTGCTTATGATATCTAGGAAAATTTGAAAGAGATCTATGAAGGTGACACCAAAGTGAAGTTGGAAAAGTTACAAGTGCTGAGAGAAAAATTTGAAGGCTTGAAGATGACCGAAGAAGAGAAGATTGCGGACTATCTTTAGAGAGTTGATTATGTGGTAAATTTCAATAAAGGATATGGTGTAGAGCTAAAAGAAGAAGATTTTTTGTTGAAAGTTCTCAGGTCTATGACAACTAAATATGATTCCAAGATTTTTGCTATCGAAGAAGGAAGAGAAATTGATAAACTTACTATTGATAAGTTGCATGGCATAATTACTACATATGTGATGAGAATGTCAGATTTTGAGTCATCTAGCAGAGAAGTTGCATTTAAGGTTGTGAAGAAAGAAAAAGATGAAGCTAATAAGAAAGACAAAGTTGTTTCCATTGCATCTGATCATGAAGAAACCAATGAGGAGGAAGAAAACTTCATAAGAAGACTAAGGAAAGGATCCATAAAGTATAAATGTAAGCACCCTTTCAAGTGTTTTAATTGTGGAAGAATAGGTCATTTTTATTCAAATTTTCCATATGGTAAAGAGGACGGTTCCAAGCAAGAAGAAGATAGAAAAAAGAAGAAAATGGGTTTATCCAAAAAGGAATAATTTTGGAAAGAAGTAGAAGAGTTTGTAAATCAATGAAGAAAGTAAAGCATATGATGCTAGTGATAGTTTAGAAAAGGATCAAGATTGAGCCCTTGTAATGAAAGAAGATGGAAGAGAATTTATGTTTATGGTAAAGAAACTATGGATCAGAAAGATGCACAAATTGAGGACTCACATGAAGAAGAAGTGGAGGTAGTTGTTGATCTTGAGAGAGAATTAATTTGTGCTCTTGAGGATCTTGATGAGTTAAGGGATAAATATGATGATCTTAAGAAGGAAAACAAGAAACTGAAAAAGAACGCTCAAAAGAAGACTGACAGAGTAAATTGAGAACTTGAGGAATCCAATAAGGTGATATTTGGTCTGAAATTTCATGTAGAAGAGCTCAAAAGAGTTGAAGAGGTTATGAAATCTTAACTATAATCTGAGATGGATAGATGCTCGAAACTTGAGGCATAAATAGTTGCCTTAAGAAAAGAATTAGAGAAAGCTAATGAGAAGATCAATAAAGGTATGAAGTTAAAAGGTGGTACTAATTTTATAGATGAATTTATAAGTACACAAATGCAAGCTAACAAGGAGAAATCAGGTTTAGGACTTGAGAAAGGAAAGAATTCTTTTGTTGATGACTCTAAAAAGTTGTATGAAAGATTTAGAGCAGAAGAAAAATCAGTCCTTAGTGGAGAAAAAGTTGATAAAGGAGAAGCCTTTAAAGATGAAAAGAAGCCAACTCCACAGTTGAGAAATATGTTATAGAGAAGGAACCAATTGAAGACAAGAAAGTTAATTGATTGATTCCTAATCAATAGAAGAATAATAATACTAAGAGAACATATAATTATGGTTTCACAAGAGTAAACTATCGAAGGAGACCTAGACAAAGAAGATATCCTCATCCAACCGAAGGAAACACCATGACTAGGTACTCCATATTTTAATGGGTATTACTATACTTGTAACAATTTTGGTCACAAGGCTAGAGATTGTAAAGTCATTCCAAGAAGAAACACAAATTTTCTAAGTAAAAATTCATTTTCCCCTTTGGTTGATATGAATATAGTTTGTTTCAACTGCAATAATTTGGTCATGTAGCCAGAAATTGTAGAGAAAAAATTGTAAAACCAAATGCTCATTCTAAGAAGAAGAAAAACACACCTCCCAAAGTTGAAAATAAAACTGAGGTCTTTGAGAAAAAGAAAAAAAAAGTTTAAAATAAACCTAATAAAGTATGGAAGGAGAAAAAGAAAAATACTACTAGGTCTATGGTTTCCCAAATTGCATTAGATGCGAAGGAGCAAGATTTGTGGATAATTGATAGTAGTTGTTCCAAGCATATGATAGGAGATAAAAGAAAATTTATTGAACTTAAAATCAGAAAAGGAGGATCAGTGAGCTTAGGTGATAATACCATTGTCAAGATTCGTGGTGAAGGAATTTTGAGCATAGATGGGTGTTGATGGTGTTTTCTGCACAGCAACAACTCAGAAAGAATATAATATCCTATCTCTCTTGAAAGGTAAATCTCTATTAGCAAGCCTCAAGAGATAACCCCAAGGTCTCTAATGTCGGGTCTTTACAATGCATAAACAACTCAGATAATATGTGAAATTGTTGGTTATCACAAGGGGCCTTATGAAACAACTAGTGGAGGTTTCAACCTCATCAGATTTGCAATGTTTCAATGCTTCTAGTCCTAAAACAAACCTGGATTTAAAGAAACAATAAAAGATAAGGGTTTAGAGAGATTTCATTCTAAGCTAATCCCTAAGATCAATCACAATAATTGTGAATGTTGCAAATAGACAAATACCCAATGAAACCAATCTCTGCTTGATCAAGGACCAGCCTGCAACTACATAGAAACGGTGCAATCTTTAAAGGAAATCAAGAGATTTTCACACTATGAATATTCACTCACATGCACAACTACTGTTGTAATGTAAACAAGCATTAACAATTGAACTTAGCATAAAATGGGACCCAAACTAACTTTACAAAGTAACTTGAAATCAACAAATTACTAAAAGTATGGACCGGAGATAGATCAACATCCTTCACACTTCACCATTTTCATGAAAGAACCGAAATCTAATATTTAACATACACCAATAACCTTAAAGAAAATTTTAAAATATAGAATAAAAGAACCATGCAATGTGGTACAACCCAAGAAAGAATACCAGAAAACAATATCTTTTCTTATATTGAATCACCCAAGTATGCAACAATTTAGTATTCTCACTATTCCAACATTTTCTTTCAAAGAACTAACTCTTATCTTAGCTACAACTATTACAATAATGTCTAATTCTTCTAGAAATGTCTAACCCCAAATAATGAATCTAAGGCTTCAATTTATAGCCAAGAATACTCAGGGTGACCAAAAAGAGGGCCCACAGAGTCAGGTCAGCCATGCATCCAAATTTACTATCTCTAGCCAACCATGCAAGGTGGCTGGAAGTTTCCTTTGAATAAGACAAAGATACATTTTAAAATTTTGTGAGTGAGTTCTTCGAGCAATTTAAAGCCATCTGGCACATCCTATTTTTGGAATAAACTCAAAATTCGTTAGCCCCTGCCTGTCTGACGTAGATTCCTAGTTGGTGCCTCGCTAGCTGGCATCTTCTGTCTAGTTGGCTTCCAGTTTCTGAGTTATTTCTCTAAATTTCTCCAATATTTCCTTTACATCCACAGGATTTGGCACTGGAATAAATTTAATTTTTATTTTGTGACCATTAAATTCATCCAAGTATTATGGCATCACTTTATTCCATTCAATTTGTAACTCATGGTACTTGTCCAGCCTGGAAATATAGATGGCCGCATCCTCTGGTTGTTCTTTCGCTATTGGAGAATTATTCAAAGGAGCATAAACCTTGTGCCACCAATCCTATCAACATTCATATTCTTCTCACCAAATTTCCTCCTCCCAGTTATTATTTCCAGGAAACTAACACAGCTATTGTGAATCTCTTTCATTTTACCTTTTAGTTTCATGATCTTTTTTAGGACTTTATTAAGGAGTTCTTTTCTGTAATTCCAAATTTCAATCCATTCCTTTACTCTTCCAATCTCATCCTGGGAGAAGACATTCAATTTGTCCAACCAGTCCTTAGGAATTTGCAAAATTTTATTAAACTCCTCAACAGTAAGCTCGTCAACCTTTCCATAGTCTACAACAAACTGTGAAGTATGTTCTAGAAAATTAGAGGCACTGGTGTGAACCTGAAGAATTTGTCCAATCACTTCATCTACTCTCTTACTGGAAGCCTGAAGCCACTCTTGAGTGTTATGAACTGAGCTCGTCAATCTTTCAATCTCTGAGACTACCTCTTTAGGCAACAATCCCTCTGAAAGAGCCCTGTCACTCCCAACTACTTGCAACGGCTTCATCAAATGTTGAACATATCTATGGACATCATTGTTCATGGTGTTTTCATGCACTTCTCAACATAGGTAATGCATAGGTGCATCACCTCTCTTGAAAGACAGTCTTCCACAATCAAATTGCAAAACACTATCCCAAGGTCTCTCGAATGTCAGGTCTTGATAGTGCTTGGAATATTTTAGTTGTTTATGTGATTTGCTAGAATCACAAGGTGGACTTACGAATGAGTTACAAAGTAAGGAAATTGGATCTGCAAATGGAGTTCTTAAGATGGGAAAGTTGTTGAGTGTTTGCTGCAGGTTCAAATAGTAGTCTAGAACTCCATTTCAACATCAGATTTAGCTTTACAATGTGCAATGAACCTTGCCTAAGGTTACTTATTAAAAAAAAGGAAAAGGGGCAGGGAAGAGAGAAGGTTTCCAGATCTTAAACTATGAATGAACAGTGATCATGGAGGCTGCCACAGTAGACAAACTCCCTAAACTGGGTTTTGCTTGGCCAAGAGGATCCTATAGTTACACAAAACCAGTGCAATCTTCTAAGGACTGCAGATTTTCAGTTTGCATACACACATCATGAACATGCAAATGAACTAAGTTGCAGCAATAAAATAAAGAAGCCCAGGCTAACTTTGCACAGCAGCTTGCCATCAACAAGTGTCAAAAATATGGGCTAGAAATTCATCAAATACTGTAACAAAAATCACCATCACCACTTCCATTCAAGAAACTACAACTAAAACTAAATTGGAAGGTAGAACCATGTACACATAATGAGTAAACTCAAAAATAACATCCATAGATCATGCAATGCTGATTTCTATTACTCCATAATGTTTTTACAACAGCTCTCCAACAACTACAAATGAGGGGGAGACCCCTATTTATAGTTTACCAAAGCCCAAATGAATGGCTATGATTAAATTACATTGTGTGGCTCAGATTCAATTACATTAGGGCTTCACCTACCCCACAATATTCAGTAATTTAAAATACATCTTTGTCCTTTCCCTATTATGTCCTGTAGTGGTCAGTCATTGTAGCAGTTTTGTCTTCTAGCTGATTTCCCTTTTACTATAGTTGAAACTGTCTGAAAGATGCCTTCTTCCCAATGGACTTCTAGCATTCTTCATTGCATCAAATGGTTCTGTCGACAAACCCATGGTAGGCTTCTTGAAACCGGAAATGAGAGGCCGAAATGCTGTTCTGGAAATGTCGTTTTGGAACGACCAACGGAGCACGAAACTCCAGATGGTATTTCCCCATTTTAGAATTTGGGTCGAAGTCCGTTTCTAATTTGGAGGTGCGCTTGTATGTTCGGAAACATGAGCCCGGAATGTCACTGTAGGAATGCTATTTTGAAACGGCCGCGAGAGCACGGAACTCCGGATGGTACTTCCCATATACAAATTTGGAATTTGAAAAGCCAGGTGAGGATAAGACCCCATTTTAGCATTTGGTTTGAAGTCCATTTCTAATTTGGAGGTGCGCTTGTACGTTTCAGAAACATGAGGTCGGAATGCCGCTTTAGGAATGTTGTTTTGAAATGGCCACGAGAGCACGGAACTCCAGATGGTACTTTCCGTATGCAAATTTGGAATTTGAAAAGCCAGGTGAGGATAAGACCCCATTTTAGCATCTGGTTCAAAGTCCATTTCTGATTTGGAGGTGCGCTTGTACGTTCCGGAAACATGAGGCCGGAATGCTATTTTGAAATGGTCGCGAGAGCACGAAACTCCGGATGGTACTTCCTATATGCAAATTTGGAATTTTAAAAGCTAGGTGAGGATAAGACCCCATTTTAGCATCTGGGTCAAAATCCATTTTTGATTTGGAGGTGCGTTTGTACGTTCCAGAAACACAAGGTCAGAATGTTGTAGGAATGCTGTTTTGAAACGGTCGCGAGAGCACAAAACTCCGGATGGTACTTCCCGCATGCAAATTTGGAATTTGAAAATCTAGGTGAGGATAAGACCCCGTTTTAGCATCTGGGTCGAAGTTCGTTTTTGATTTTGAGGTGCGCTTGTACATTCCAGAAACACGAGGCCGGAATGCCGTTGTAGGAATGCTATTTTGAAACGACCGCGAAAGCACAGAACTCCGGATGGTACTTCCCGCATGCAAATTTGGAATTTGAAAAGCCAGGTGAGGATAAGACCCCATTTTAGCATTTGGTTCAAAGTCTATTTTTTATTTTGAGGTGCGCTTGTACGTTCCGGAAACACAAGGTCGAAATGCCATTGTAGAAATGTTGTTTCGAAACGGATGCGAGAGCACGAAACTCTGAATGGTACTTCCCATATGCAAATTTGGAATTTGAAAAGCCAAGTGAGGATAAGACCCCATTTTAGCATCTGGGTCGAAGTCCGTTTCTGATTTGGAGGTGTGCTTGTATGTTCCGAAAACATGAGGCCGGAATGCCACTATAGGAATGTTGTTTTGAAACGACCGTGAGAGCATGAAACTCCGGATGGTACTTCCCACATACAAATTTGGAATTTGAAAAGCCAGGTGAGAATAAGACCCCATTTTAGCATCTGGCTCGAAGTCTGTTTTTGATTTTGAGGTGCGCTAGTATCTTCCAAAAACATGAGCCCGAAATACCGCTGTAGGAATGCTATTACAGGAAAGCCGCTGCGGGGAAGTCGTTGTGGGGAAGCCGCTGCAGGGAAGCCGTTGCGGGGAAGGCATTGTGGAGAAGCCACTACAGGGAATCCATTGAAGGGATGTCACTACAGGAAAGCCGTTGTAGGGAAGTCGTTGAAGGGAAGCCACTGCACGAAAGCGGTTGCAGGAAAGTCGTTGAAGGGAAGCCGCTGCAGGGAAGCCGATATGGGGAAGCCACTGCAGGGAAGCCATTGAAGGGAAGCCACTGTAGGAAATTCATTGTAGGGAATCCACTGTAGGGAAGCCATTGCAGGGAAGCCATTAAACAGAAGCCGTTGCAGGAAAGCCGCTGCGGGAAAGCCGTTGCGAGGAAGCCGCTGCGAGGAAGCCATTGCGGGGAAACTGCAGCAAGGAAGCCGCTACAGGAAAGCCACTGTGAGGAAGCCGCTGTGGGGAAGCTACTGCAGGGAAGCTGTTGAAGGGAAGTCACTACAGGAAAGCCATTGCAGGGAAGCTGTTGAAGGGAAGCCGTTGTAGGAAAGTCATTATAGGAAATCCATTAAAGGGAAGCCGCTGTAGAAAAGCTGCTGCGAGAAGCCGCTGTAGGAAAGTTGCTGCGAGAAGCCGCTGCAGGGAGGCAGTTACAAGGAAGCCATTGTAGGGAAGTCATTGAAGGGAAGTCGCTGCAAGAAAGCTATTGCAGGAAAGCCATTGAAGGGAAGCCACTATAGGAAAGCCATTGCAGGGAAGCCACTGCAGGGAAGCCTTTGCGGGGAAGCCACTGCAGGGAAGCCTTTGAAGGGAAGCCGTTGTAGGAAAGTCATTGCAGGAAAGCCATTTTAGAATTTTTAAAACTTCCTAAAACTTAATGAAACCTTGAAATTTCACTTAGGCACCATGAAAACATCCAAAATCCATAGAAAATCAATCCCCCAAAGTCAAAGAATGAAGGAAAAAGCGAATCGAGCGAGCGGGGGCGAGAAGCCCAAAAAATTGCAAACTTAGCCACTTTTTATTTTAGGGGCAAAATATGGTCAACCAAAAATGAGACTTTGAAGTGCACGTTGACCAACTAGGATAGCAAAATGAGGGGCACGCAAAATGAGATGAGAGCAAAGAAGCCCGTTGGGAGCGAAAAAAGAGGGTCCCTGCCTACGGCGAGGCGTGTGTGCAAAATATGCACAACAATCATCCAATTATTTATGCATCTTTTCTTTCTCCTTTGTTGCCTTATCTAGTCTCCTCAAAATTAAATGAGAAGAATCTTAGAATTCTTCCTTTTCTTGTTCTTTAGTAGTCAGCCCCAAATTGATTGTTTCCACTTTGTAATCAGATGGCCTAATTTCATCTTTGAATTTGTTACTGGTTGGTACCACCACATGGATAACCCGATTGTTCAATTCATCACGAGCGATACTCAAGATTATTTTTGCTCTATTCCTTTGCTTCAATTGTCCCCATTGTTCTAGCAACTTGTCCCAACTGGAAGTCTCTTCCTACACAATAATTGGCTTCTTACTTATTCTTTTCTCCAGCCAATCTGGGACAGCAGGTTGCTCTGAATTTACCTCAGTCTCTCATTCCTCTTCATCTCGAGGAAGACTCTTAGCAATCTCTTCAACACTGATCTTCATATTAAATTGATCATCAATTTCATCCTTCTTGGGAGACTTAGATCATCTCCCTTCCTGATCAACCTCTGATGATCTCCAAAAGTAGATTGCCCCATTTCATGCATCATTTTTCTCCATTCTCTGTTAGTAGGGGTGGAAATCTCCTCATCTTCTGATTCTTGAGGCTTGGGGTTATTTGAGACATTACCCTCTCCCATGATAAGCTCTTCTAATGTATGTGTTTTAATAGGAGATAAGGGAGGAATACTATCCCCAACTAGTACTTTTGTATGCACCTCTTCTTCACTAACTCCTCTTTCAACAATTGGGGAGGACTTTTGCTGAGGAGAGCTTCTTCAAACATATACTTGTGGTTTTTCTCTAGAGCTTTCCACCTCCACAACCTTGGCCAAAGAAGGAGCATCAATGGCTATGTCATCCTTATTCGCCTTAGCTCCCTTCTACCTTTCAATGATAATCCTTCTCTTTCTTGTTGGATTTGGGGTCTTTCCCTCTCTATTTGTTGAAGTTTTCTTTGTCTTAGGAGATGGATTCTTTCCTTTTTTGATGGAGCCTGACTCTTAGTTCTCCTCTTTATTGACACTGGATTATCACCCTCCTATTCTTCATTTGTATGAGGTACTGAGACATCACCTCTTTCTCCTTCTTCTTCCCCCTCAGAGTGGGACTCTAGGTCTCCCATTAGATCATATGTAAACTTTTTGTCATCAGCTTCCAACTCTCATATCCTTTATTTCACCCATTGCCTAGAATACTCCTTGACTAGCTTAGTTCCCCACTGCAAGGAAGCCGTTGAAGGGAAGTCGCTACAAGAAAGCCATTGTGGGGAAGCCGTTGAAGGGAAGCCGCTGCAGGAAAGTCGTTGCAGGAAATCCATTGAAGGGAAGCCGCTGCAGGAAAGCCGCTACGGGGAAGCCGCTGCAGGGAAGCCGCTACGGGGAAGCCATTGTAGGGAAGCCGTTGCAGGAAAGCCGTTGCAGGGAAGCCGTTGAAGGGAAGCCGCTGTAGGAAAGCCATTGAAGGGAAGCCGCTGCAGGGAAGCCTTTGCGGGGAAGCCGCTGCAGGGAAGCCTTTGAAGGGAATTTGTTGCAGGAAAGTCGTTACAGGAAAGCCGTTTTGGAAATTTTAAAACTTCCTGAAACTTAATGAAACCTTGTCAATTCACTTAGGCACCATGAAAACATCCAAAATACATAGAAAATCAATCCCCCAAAGTCAAAGAAAGAAGGAAAAAGCGAATCGAGCGAGTGGGGGGGAGAAGCCCGAAAAACTACAAACTTAGCCACTTTTTATTTTAGGGGCAAAATATGGTCAACCAAAAATGAGACTTTGAAGGGCACGTTGACCAACTAGGATAGCAAAATGAGGGGCACGCAAAATGAGACGGGAGCAAAGAAGCCCATCGGAAGCGAAAAAAGAGGGTCCCTGCCTACGGCGAGGCGTGTGTGCAAAATATGCACAACAATCATCCAATTATTTATGCATCTTTTCTTTCTCCTTTGTTTCCTTATCTAGTCTCCTCAAAATTGCATGAGAAGAATCTTAGAATTCTTCCTTTTCTTGTTCTTTAGTAGTAAGCCCCAAATTAATTGTTTCCACTTTGTAATCAGATGGCCTAATTTCATCTTTGAATTTGTTACTGGTTGGTACCACCACATGGATAACCCGATTGTTCAATTCATCACGAGCGATACTCAAGATTGTTTTTGCTCTATTCCTTTGCTTCAATTGTCCCCCATTGTTCTAGCAACTTATCCCAACTGGAAGTCTCTTCCTACACAATAATTGGCTTCTTACTTATTCTTTTCTCCAGCCAATCTGGGATAGCAGGTTGCTCTGAATTTACCTCAATCTCTCATTCCTCTTCATCTCGAGGAAGACTCTTAGCAATCTCTTCGACACTGATCTTCATATTAAATTGATCATCAATTTTATCCTTCTTGGGAGATTTAGATCATCTCCCTTCCTGATCAACCTCTAATGATCTCTGAAAGTAGATTGCCCCATTTCATTCATCATTTGTCTCCATTCTCTATTAGTAGGGGTGGAAATCTCCTCATCTTCTGATTCTTGAGGCTCAGGGTTATTTGAGACATTACCCTCTCCCATGATAAGCTCTTCTAATGTATGTATTTTAAGAGGAGATAAGGGAGGAATACTATCCCCAACTGGTACTTTTGTATGCACCTCTTCTTCACTAACTCCTCTTTCAACAATTGGGGAGGACTTTTGCTGAGGAGAGCTTCTTTAAACATATACTTGTGGTTTTTCTCTAGAGCTTTCCACCTCCACAACCTTCGCCAAGTAAGGAGCATCAGTGGCTATGTCATCCTTATTCGCCTTAGCTCCCTTCTACCTTTCAGTGATAATCCTTCTATTTCTTGTTGGATTTGGGATCTTTCCCTCTCTATTTGTTGAAGTTTTCTTTGTCTTAGGAGATGGCTTCTTTCCTTTTTCGATGGAGCCTGACTCTTAGTTCTCCTCTTTATTGACACTGGATTATCACCCTCCTATTGTTCATTTGTATGAGGTACTGAGACATCACCTCTATCTCCTTCTTCTTCCCCCTCAAAGTGGGACTCTAGGTCTCCCATTAGATCATATGTAAACTTTTTGTCATGAGCTTCCAACTCTCATATCCTTTATTTCACCCATTGCCTAGAATACTCCTTGACTAGCTCAGTTATCCGGTCAAGATCCGTTGCCTCCTCTTTAGACCAGCTTATTGGTGGAAAAATCCTCTTCCTGTATGGTTCATAGTCCTGTTGATGTACCAATTCCACCTCATCATCATGTACTTGATTGGGAACTTCTATTATTTTATATAATATTATCATTTTGAGGGGCATTCAGGATAACCTTCTTCTAGGAACTTCAAAGTCATCTCTACAATTTGCCCAGTAGTCCTCAATATGATCCTTATGCCTGAATGTTCTATTAGCCAGCCTCACGGCTCTACCATACAGATCAAACTTGCCTCTAGTTGAATGAGAATATAATTCAAAGTAGGCCAACTCTTTCACAGAATGTTGGGCACTTTGGAGGTAAGGGCATTATTCCAAAGTTCCAATTCTGAGTGGGAATTCCGCTCCCAACCCCTTTTTCTTGATAATTTTTTGCATAATTTCTTCAAAGGCCACCATTTTCCTTATGAGTTCCAACATCAGAAGCTTGCTGGTGGGATATCTATGAAATTTAAGTGGAACAGTAGGAGATCCTTGTACCCAGAGGTATGTGAACTTGGGGAATTGAATAAACCATTGTCCATATTGCTTGATCAATTCTATAACATTAGCAGATATTCTAACATGAAGGGCATCCTGCAACAGTCTAGGAATGTACATAAAGAATGCATCATTTTCCCTTCAGTAGTTGGTGGTTTTATACTACAATTGGGGATACACTTCCAAAATCCTTTCTTTTCCCAACATTCCCTTACAGTTGATCCCTTTGTACTTGGTTTTTCTCACCAACATGTACACTAGATATGATATCATGGTGAACCTATATGTTTCGTGTACACTTCTTAATTGAGCATCTAGATTGTTTCTTATGATTATCACCCAATGGTAATGCTTGTTAGCCACAATTTGGGTAATGGGGTAAAAAATCCATGTTTGGAAGATATGTGCATCCTCGACTCCCATCACCCTACCTAGGAGAGTTATGATATCATGGTACTCCATTTTGAAGTCACTTTTGTGTAGCTGATTTGGTAACTTGGAGTAGTGAGGTTTGGCTAAGTTGATCAGCAATTTTATCCTTCTCGGGAGACTTAGATCATCTCCCTTCCCGATCAACCTCTGATTCTACATTTTTTCTTTGAGCTCCAAAAGTAGATTGCCCCATTTCTTGCATTATTTATCTCCATTCTTTGCTAGTAGGGGTGGAAATCTCTTCATCTTCTAATTATTCAGGCTCGGGATTATTTGAGACATTACCCTCTCCCATGATAAACTCTTTTGATGTATGTTTTTTAAGAGGAGATAGGGGAGGAATACTATCCCCGGCTAGTACTTTTGTATGCTCCTCTTCCTTAGTAACTCCTCTTTCAACAATTGGGGAGGACTTTTGCTGAGGAGATCTTCTCTGAACATATACTTGTGGTTTTTCTCCAGAGCTTCCCACCTCCACAACCTTGGCTGAGGAAGGAGCATCAGTGGCTATGTCATCCTTATTATCCTTGGCTCCCTTATGCCTTTCAATGACAAGCCTTCTCTTTCTCATTGGTTGTGGATTCTTTCCCTCTCTAGTTGTTGAAGTTTTCTTTGTCTTAGGAGATGGCTTCTTTCCTTTTTTGATAGATCCTGACTCTTGGTTCTCCTCTTTATTGACACCGGCTTATCACCCTCTTGTTCTTCATCTATATGAGGTGTTGAGACATCACCTCTTTCTCCTTCTACTTCCCCCTTGAAGTGGGACTTTTGTTGTAGCTGCAATGTTGAAGACCTCCGCAATAGATTCCTCGGCTATATTAGCCATGACCCTCCCGTGTGGCCCAACTATGATTCTTATTTTGGAGTCGTAATGCTTTCAACATTCAAGAACTAACTCTGAGCATAATCGTGTTGGGGCAAACCCTACTACTTGTGCCAAACCGGTATGGGTGAGGACTTGTGCCAACTATGTGGGAGCATCACCATACATTCTCTTATGAAAATCATCATAATCCACATGTCCTACATTTGTGTCTACAATCTTGGCCCAAATAGAAGATATCTTGGATTTTGGCCAAATGCCCTTGAAGTCATACTTCATCCTTTCTTGTCTTTTCTGGACCCCCTCCTATATTAGAGCAACCTTTGTCTTGATAGCCTTTTCGGGACTCAATTCAGCCTACATCTGTTAGAGTTAGACATCGAGGGAAAGCATTCACAAAACTCGGGAATTTCAAGGGATCATAGATTGGCCGAGTGGATCAAGGTTTGGATAATCTGAGCAGGCTCGAGATTACTGAACAAAGGGATAACCTTCAAATTTTGATAAGGAATGGGAAAGAAAGATTTGGAAAATCCGAGGGGGCTTAGATTCTCCAATCAAATTAGAGCTCAGAAAATCCGAGCTACCTCAGAATTTCCAAGGTTTACTCGGGGCTGCAAAATTCACTAAGTGATGATTTTTTCCAAACACAGAGTGAGATGGAACCCATCCTAAAAATTGGTGTTCACTTAACACTTCCCACAATTCATTTCAAAGTTTGTTGATATTGTTTTACATTTGAACCCAATGCACATGACTAGGGCATACAAAGCTAGGATTTACGAATCTCAGCTTTGAAATTGAGCAACATTTCCAACATCCCAATGCAAATAATAGGAAGAGGGCACACAAAAACAAACCAAATAGTTTTCAATGACCTCCATTCATCAAATTCTTTCAAATTAGAATCCTTCCCGAATAGTTGAAAACAAACTCAGGAACTCAACATGATGAAGTGAAAATCGATTTAAATCAAAACCCCAAACCTCAATGAATGAAGATGCTAAGAGAAAACCAACAGGGCTCAAAACGAACTAAATCCATTCCAAAATTATCACAAACATATCTTAAATGGACGCTCAATGGAGAGAGTGATGGAAAACTAACAAAAAAACCCTCTGAAAACACCAAGAATGATCCCAAAAGCACACAAATTGGAAGCAAAAGCTCGATTTGAGGGCAAGATGGAGGCGAACTTCTCTCAATTTGTTAGTGGTGGAATGAAAAATGGGGAAATGATCGATTAGTCAGCTTTTTATTCCCAAAAACAACTCATTAGACGTGCCATTAATGCCTGACAGTACGGTGCCAAAAACTCAAAAAAATGATAGGCCAGATTTTGGGTAATCTGAGGTACCTCAGATTATCTGACCATACTAAGGTTTGGATAATCCGAGCTACCTCAAAATTTTTGAACTTTTTCCAGACTTAGCCAATTTCCTCCTTTTTCATGATTTTCAACAGCGAACACATTCCTTAAGAGCATGGAAGTTGTCAGGAATTACAAGGAAGCATCTCAAAATGTAAGATAAAACATTATGCCCATAGGTGACCCAAGACCAAGCCCAAAAGACCAATCCCTTAAGGGGATGAAGTTATGACCCTATGACAAACACATAAATAAAGCAAAGCAAGAAAGAGGGTCCCCGTCCTCAGCAGGGCGTGTGTGCAAAAATTGCACAACAAATGGTGACTCCTACTGGGGAAATGCTCTAAAGCATTTTGATGACAAACTAGAATCAAGAACCCAGAATCTTAGGTTTTGATCCCATGTTAAGCCACCTGAAAAATGAAGCTTCAATGTTGAGAGACAAGTAGATCGCTCCTGTGTCAGAATCCAAGTGTGTGTGTATGCAATCATTTTCTTCCTTTGGTTGTTGCAAGGAACCAAGGTCAGGAAGGTCAAGCCATGCAAAGACTCTAACTTCAAAAGCATCTTGGATAGAGCCTTGTTGGCAGCCAAGCATCCATAGCCCTGATGAGGTTATCACTATGACCCTCCCAAACATAGCTCTACTGCCAATCGGGCATCTATATCCCCGGTAGAGATATTTGGATACTCTTGATAGTTATAATTCATTTCTTTTTTATATTCAATATTTCTCATTTTTTCTTTCCTTTTCGATACTCTTTCCTTGTTTCAACCCACAAACAATGAAGTTCACGGTTAGGGCTAAGAACCACAGCGGTGCTGAAGCAGAGGTAAGATGTTTCACTTAACCAAGCTTTCTAAAGAACCCACAACAACTTAGAGGTTGTTAAGATGTGTTCATAAAATGTAAGATCCAAGCACATTTCAGAACTACTTAATCTAAGAACCTATTCACTTTAACATTAAGCATGTGTGACATTAAACAAGGATTTGCACCACACTATCCTAGAAGAATGATTAGAGTTTGTAAAGGAAACACTCAGAATATCCCAAGTAGCATAATGGTTGTTGTGCAAATGCAACAAGCTTAGAAGAGAACAGGGAGACCCAAAACCAAAATGAAAGCCAAAACAAACCCAAACCAAAACCAAAACAAACCCACACCAAAAGAACTAGAAGTGAAAAGCAAACCAAGAAAAACAAAGCAAAGCAAACCAGCACCTAAACTAACTATTTACATAGAGAGAGTTGCAAGCAGCTCAGGACAGGAAGTAATGCTTCAAGTATTTCCCATTGATAGGCAATGGGACATCCTCCCTAGTGATAGTTTTAAGGCAGAAAGCATTATCTCCCAGTATCTTAGAGATTTGAAGGGGTTCAAGCCATAGTTTATCAAATTTTCCATGTTCCCCCTTTTTATCATGCGCTTTGTCCCAATATAGGACTAGATCAGAAATCCTAAAAGCTTTAACTCTAGATTTTCAGTCAAACCATCTTTTGATGATGCCTTGATGTTTAGCAAAGATTTTTAATGCTTCATCCCTTTTCTCTTCAAGGTGTAAAAGTTCATTCAAGCGACCCTCACACCTATCCCCTTCATCATAATACTCATTAATGAACTACAAGGTGGGGATTTTCAACTGAATGGAAAACATGGGTTCAAAACCATACACAAGGTGATAAGGGGAGGTTCTTATGGAGGCCTTTTGTCTGGTACGATCTTCCCATAGAAAAAATTTGAGTTGGGTATGCTAGCCTTTAGGATTCCTTTCTAACAGTTTGTGGATGATAGTCAAAAGATTCTTATTTGTGGATTCAGGTAAATCGTTTCCTTGTGGGTAGTAGTTGGAAGAAAATTTAATAATTAATTTGTGATTGAAATCCCACCTAGAGAATTTTAATGAAGCAAACACAAGACCATTGTTAAAAACTAAAGTAATATGACAACCAAAGTGATTAATAATACCTGATTCAATAAAATTGATTACCACCTCATATGTGCATTTTTTACAGGAAAAAGCTTCATTCCATCTAGTAAAGTAATCGTTTATAGTAAGAATATACCTCTGGCCAGCAGAGGAGGGTGGATTGATTGGACCAACAAAGTCCAATCCCCACTGCGCAAACAGTTTTACCTCTATTACTGGTTGAAGTGGAAGCACTATATACTTATCCCTGCTTGTTGCACTTTGACACACATGACAAGCTCTTGCGTGGTTGTGTCTATCCTTGAACAAAGTTAGGTAGTACCCTACCCTTAGGCTCTGGTTTGCAGTGGATGGTGTAGAGCCATGGCCTATGCCAAACCTATCATGGAATTTAGTCATCACCCTTTCAGCTTCCTCTTGTCCAAGATAGCATAGGTAAACCCCCTCATGATTCTTCTTGTATAAAACATCTCCCTTCAACATGATACCGTCACTTTTCAAACAAAGGTCTCTCCATTATATTGTGTTGAGATGATCAGGGCTTTGCTGAATCAAGATATAGTAAATAATGTTGTCATACCATCCATTTGGAGAAACATCCTGAAGGTGATAGTGTTGGGCTGTGAGATCGGGGCCCATTTCAGCCTTTTTCATAGTTAATCCTTTCCCTCTCACCAGTTTCATAGGTTGTATCTCAATGTCATACTCCTCTATCATTGTGACCCATTTTTCTCTCTGTTCCCCTAGTTCATTTTGCATTAGTAAAAGCTTAACTACAGGATATGGTACTATTGCGTAAACTTTGTTTCTCAGGATATAATGTCTAAACTTCTCCACACACCTAACCAAGGCATAGGCTTCATCTTCTACAAGTTTGGATATTTCAATTATGCATCTTTTAGCAAAGCACTCATGAATCCTATGGGGTACTCACTTCCTTCATCAGATTTTTGAGTTAACATGCTAGCATAGGAATGATTGGATGCGAACGAATATATGTAGAAAGGCTTGGAATAATTAGGACTTACCAATACTAGGGCCTCAGTTATTGCCCTCTTAATTTCTAGAAAATCCTCCTTTGCTTCAGCAGTCCATTCAATTTTCGCATCCTTCTTCAGCATGATGTTTAATGGTTTAACTATTTTTGCGAAGCCAGTAATGAACTTCCTAACTAAGTTTATCTTTCCAAAGAAGGATTTCATCTCCTTCTTACTAGCTGGAGGTTGAATTTTTAGTAGGGCCTCAATTCATTCTGGATCAATGGCTATACCTTTCTCTAAGATTAAGTGTCCTAACAGCTTCCCTTCAGTGACTCCAAAGATACACTTCTTAGGGTTGAGTGAGATACCAAATTCTTGACATTTTTGGAATACATTGCACAAGTCTGAAGTATGGTCTCAATGTTTCTTCAAAAAAATAGTTATATCATCCATGTAGATAATGATACACTTACCAATGATATCCTTAAAGGCAATATCCATGGCCCTCTGGAAGGTTTCTCCTGCATTAATCAACCCAAAAGGCATCCTTCTATAGGCAAAACTACCACATTTTATGGTAAAAGTAGTCTTATGCATGTCCTCATGTTGCACCATGACTTGATTGTATCCAGAGTATCCATCCAAGAAATGCATCATCTAGGATCCATTGACGATCTATAGCACTTCATCCAGTGATGGGACTAGATAATTTTTTGTCTTCGATGCATGATTGAGATTTCTGAAATCAACGCAAAGCCGGATTTCCCCATTCTCCTTCCTCACTAGAACCAAATTGGCCACCTAGGTTGATTTCCTAGCTAGAAATATGATACGAGTAGATAATAGTTTTTGTACTTCCTTTTGAATGATAGGTTCTAGCAAAGCATTGATGGGTCTTTGCCTTTGTTTGAAAGGTTTGGCCCTTCGCTTGAGAGGAATAGTGTGTGTGATAATTGAAGTTTCATATGTCTTCAAGTATTCATAACTCCAAGCTATTAATCCTGATATGTGTGTAGTGCATAAATGATTCCTCTCGTCTCCTCTGGAGTACATACCTTGCCAATAAAAAAATTCTCGACATCGTTTGGAGTCCCCATGTTATTTGTATCACACTGACTTCTAATGGACTCTCTCTTGGCTTGTTGTTCCTAATCTCTTACCCTACCCAAGTCAAATATTCTCTCCAATTGCACCATTCCTCTTGGAATAGTGTTGGTCTTCAGATTGATGACCCCTTCCAGGTCCATCTTTGCTTCTTGAGGCTCTGTTTCATCAATTATCTGAGAGTTGAACACATCAGAGCTTGTGATAAAATCTAGAATATTCTTGTAATCTCAGAACATTTGAAAATTAGTTACGTTGTTGGGCACTGATGGTATTGGAGTGACCTCTATAGTAAACTTCTTTAACCCTAAATGTGACAAATGTTGCAATGTACTAGCTACCTAAGCTAAAGAATATGCAGTTTGGTTCTTTCCCTGAGGTATTAATTGAATGTTGAAGGCATCAAACCACTCGATGAGGTCCCATACTCTATGTCGGTAGTTAGCCATCCTTCTATCATGATATGAGTATTGTTTCCTAACTTGTCTGACTGCCAATTTAAAATCTCCAAACACTTGCAAAATTTTAACTTTCTTTCTTAATGCCATCAATAATCCATGAATCAAAGCCTCATATTTAGCTACATTATTAGTACAATGGAATTGGAGTCTATGAGAAGCAAAAAAGGTTTTACCTCTGGGACTAATGAGCTCAAAATTGGCTTTGTCTCCTTGCTTTGATTTTGATCAATCAAATCTAAGCATCCAACAACCAACAACTCCCTTTTCTGTTGATTTTTCTTTCACTCTGTCACTATTGGATAGTTCCTCAAAGGGTATTAAGTTTTTACCTTTGGGGTCATCCTGAACATCTTGTACCTCAAGTCTGATAGCTGGGGTTGGATTGATGCATCTCTATATTTATTCCATGGTTGTTTGACATAAGAAACACTCCCGCTCAGAGTGAGAAGCATTATGGACTCGACACCAGTTCAAAAGAAGCAATTCTCCAAAATTCATATCTCTACCCAAGTGAACTTGATCTTATATGCATTTCTAAATAAATTCTTGAAATTTATCCAATAGGCTAGGTTGACCATCCTCTAGGACATCACCTTCTTCTACAGGCCCAAGTAATGCTCTGGTGTTATTGGATTCTGAAGTGATCTCAACTGGTGTGCTCTGCAACAAAGAATTTCCTTTGTATCTAATTCTGAAATAGTGGCTGCCAACACATAATTCCCCATACTGACCTCTAACACCAAAATCTCATTTGAAGCATTCTGGCACTCAATAATCACATACCTCATTCTAGGTTCCCTTTCAATCCTAATTTGGTTTGGTACTCCCTTCCAAGGAAGCCACATATGAGAACGATCTCTTGACACATATCCATTAAGCACCTTGGTGAAATCTCTTCCTAGGATTAGGCCATAAGTATCAGGAATGTCTGCCACCTGAATGTTGATAACTTGTTGAACCCTAGGATCTTATGCAACTTGCATACGGATCATATTCAACTCTCCCACCACATTCACTTCAGTCTTGTCCAACTGTGTAGCCTTTCATTGAGAAGAAAGAGTCGTGATTCCTAAATCTTGACAGACTAAAAAGGGCATCACATTTGTTGAGGCTCCTAAATCCAAGAGGCAATTATGTATATTTTTCCAAAATATATGGATAGAAATCAAAAAAGGAGGGGCCTCAATCTTTCCTTGAAATAAACGTAGGGGGGTATCATCTTGTGCAACTTGGATTTTATCCTTTTCCCTCCCTTTATCCTTAAAATGTCCTAGACCTTGATCTCTCGATGGCTGTGGACCAAAATTCCTTACAGCTGCTTCACTATCTACCCTACCCTGGGGGACTTCTTTGGCTTTAAAAGCTCCTAAAACAAAATTCCTAATAGTGGGAACCCTTAATAGTTCAAAATTTGAGAGGCTTACCTTCATTTTCTTGAGTTTTTTAGTTACATATTCGCCCAATTGTTTCATACTTATGTCGGTGAGGGTCTCCTTGGAGTGATCCACCTGCTTCTCCTTTCCTACATTAGCATTCCTTCCTTTTTACGAATCAGGTTGTCCCCCTTTTGAAAGATACTATGTTGGCACATAAGGATAGGATGGATTATTACTAGCATTAGGATCAAGAGGCGTGGTGAAGTTATTTGGAGGAATGGAGGTGGTAAACGGACCCCCAGCATACGGGCTTCTATTTGGCTGGTTCCTCAAATAAAATTTTCTTGTAGGCTGATAGAACATCTAAACTTCTTCAACACCTGTCTCTTCCTCATCTACAGGGCCATTGTCATTCTCAGTACCTTCTTGAAATAACTGTTAAATTTCTTCTCCATTGCATACTTGTTCTAACTTACCATCTGATTCAACCACTTTTGGCTTCGGATCGTTCTCTTCACCTCGTGGGAAAGGAGCATTATTTAGCACCAACATTGGGGAATCATAGGGACCAGATGGTACCAGCTCTTGACCACTGGAATTTTTTTCAAATTCATACTAGAAAATAGACACATTAGTTTGGAACTCAGGGCAATCTAGCTCAAAGTGTTGACTGGTCTTGTGAATTCTACACCATCCTGACAGTGTTGCCTCTGCCAAATATACACCACCTAAGGTTTTATCTTGATTAGCGGGTTGATCTAACGGGGTGGGGACACCTCGATTATTCGATCTTTTATTCCATGTTTTTTTTTGCCTAGGAGGTTGTCTCCTATCAAATCTTGGTCCACCTAAATGTCCCCTATCAAAGTTCTGCCCAGATGGCTGACCTCTATCAAAGTTCTGCCAAAATTGGGCAGAATCTCTATTCTCCCTATTAAAATTAGACAGCATATTCCTCTGAGTAGCTTGGCATTGGCTATTTTGGTTCCTTATATAAGTTACCTCCATATTCAGCTTCTTTACCTATTCATTCAATTCATCCAGCCTCTCCTTGTCAGGATTATGGTACGGTACCGATCTTGAATTATTCTGATGAAATCCCAATGGTACCCCTGGGCTTCAAGACTGATTCAGTACTTCATAATTTGGTAGGTAGGACAAGAAATTGGACTGTTATTGTGAGTGGAGGGATTGATTGATACTTTTTTTTACATAATCGATCATTGGTGGGATCTTATTTATCAGAGGACCCAGGTGTGGGACCAGTGGCAATTATGGTACTGGATTCATAATAGGTGTATGATTGCATAGAGCTTGATTGATTGCATGGATTTTTCCTGGGTGAGAAACAGGCCCAATTGATGGAATGGGTCCTGACAAGTGCTATTTCAAATCAGTACTAACTTCGACTGCCTCGGTATAGGCTTCAAGAAGAGTGGCAGGTGGATTTGGTCTCCATTTAAGGAAGGTGGCAGTGAGATTATCGAGGGCCTCATACTAGACTTCTAAGGCAGTGGAATTTTCTACAACGTAAGGATATTGCAACCTATTATATGCACAATGGAACATATTGTTAAAGGACCCAATGGGTTCATTGATTTCCCTTTTCACCCTGGTGAACTGCAGATATAGTTCATTGGAGTTGATGGGGATTTTAAATTTTTGTAGGAAGGCAGTTTCCAGCTTAGTCCAATTGTGTAGACCTTGTAGGAAAATGATTATACCAATAGAAATCATCCTCTCCTTTTGAATATAGGAAAATTCTACATGCAACATTTTCATGATTAATACCTCTATCCCTAAGACTAGTCTAGAAAATCCTAATGTGTTCCTCAGCTGTCCTGTTGGGATCATTTGTATGCAACTTGGAGAATAAATGCTCAGGATTCTTTGGCATGGCATTGTAGTTATTGAAGGAGAAGGGTGAGGGGTTGTTCACTAGGAAATCCATTGGTGGTGGTGGAGGTGGTTGTGGTTGATTGATGACTGGTTGATTAATGACTAGTTGAGGTTGTAGGGCAGAAACTGCTTCAGAGTCAAATGATGAATGGATGGATGTAGGTGAGGATAAAGGGGAAGATGGAAATGGATGAGTGGATGAGGATTCTTCCATGTTTCTAGTCCTTCTTGATGAGGTAGGGATCAGTAACTCTTGGAAATCTTCCTCTCCTCGCGTAGATCTAGTTCTTCTTCGAAATCTCTCAAGAGAAATTGCAGATAGGAAATGCTCCATCTTTGCTTATTTTTCCCTCCTTCTAGCGCCAATCTGTTGATGGTGTTTTCTGCATAGCAACAACTCAGACATAATATAATATCCTATCTCTCTTGAAAGGTAAATCTCTATCAACAAGCCTCAAGAGATAACCCCAAGGTCTCTAATGTCAAGTCTTGACAATGCATAAACAACTTAGATAATATATGAAATTTTTGGTTATCACAAGGGGCCTTATGAAACAACTACTGGAGGTTTCAAACTCATCAGATTTGCAATATTTCAATGCTTTTAATCCTAAAACTAACCCAGATTTAAAGAAACACAAAAAGATAAGGGTTTAGAGAGATTTCATTCTAAGCTAACTCCTAAGATCAATCACAATAATGGTGAATGTTTCAAATGGACAAATCCCTAATGAAACCAATCTCTACTTGATCAAGGACCAGCCTACAACTACACAAAAATGGTGTAATCTTCAAAGGAAATCAAGAGATTTTCACACTATGAATATTCACTCACATACACAACTAATGTTGTAATGTAAACAAGCATTCACAATTGAACTTAGCATAAAATGAGGCCTAGACTAACTTTACATAGTAACTTGAAATCAACAAATTACTAAAATTATGGACCAGAGATCGATCAACATCCTTCACACATCACCATTTTCATGAAAGAACCGAAAGCTAATATTTAACATACACCAATAACCTTAAAGAAAATTTAAAAATATAGAATAATATAACCATGCAAGGTGGTACAACCCAAGAAAGAACACCAGAAAACAATGTCTTTGCTTATATTGAATCACCCCAAGTATGCAATAATTTAGTATTCTCACTGTTCCATTATTTTCTCTCAAAGAACAAACTCCTATCTCAACTACAGCTATTACAATAATGTATAATTCTTCTAGCAATGTCTAACCCCAAAGAATGAAGCTAAGGCTTCAATTTATAGCCGAGAATACCCAAGGCGACCAAAAAGAGGGCCTATAGAGTCAGGTCATCCATGCATCCAAATTTACTATCTTTAGCCAACCATGCAAGGTGGCTGGAAGATTCCTTTGAATAAGACAACTTATACATTTTAGAAATTCATGAGTGAGGTCTTCAGGCAATTTAAAGCCATCTAGCACATCTTATTTTTGGAATAAACTCAAAATTCATCATCCCCTTCCTGTCTAAGATGGATTCCTAGATGACGCCTCGTTGGCTAACATCTTTTGTCTAGCTGGCTTCTAGTTTCTGAGTTATTTCTCTAAATTTCTCCAATATTTCCTTTACATCCATAGGATTTGGCATTGGAATAAATTTAATTTTTATTTTGTGACCATTAAATTCATCCAATTATTATGGCATCACTTTATTCCATTCAATTTGTAACTCATGGTACTTTTCCAACTTCAAAATATAGATGATTGCATCCTCCAAGTGTTCTTTCGCTATTGGAGAATTGTTCGAAGGAGCGTAAACCTCGTGCCACCAAGCCTGTATCCTGTCAACATTCAAATTCTTCTGGCCAAATTTCCTCCTCCCAGTCATTATTTCCAAGAAACTAACACAGCCATTATGAATCCCTTTCATTTTACCTTGTAGGTTCATGATCTTTTTCAAGACTTTATTGAGGAGTTCTCTTCTGTAATTCCAAATTTCAATCCATTCCTTTACTCTTCCAATGTCATCCCGGGAGAAGACATCAAATTCAGCCAACAGGTCCTTAGGAATTTGCAAAATTTTCTTTAATTCCTCAACAATAAGCTCATCAACCTTTCAACAGTCTGTAGCAAATAGTGAAGTATGTTCCAAAAAATTAGAGGCACTGGTGTGAACCTGAAAAATTTGTCTAATCACTTCATCTCCTCTCTTACTGATAGCCTAAAGCCACTCTTGAGTGTTATGAATTGAGCTCTTTAGTCTTTCAATCTTTGAGATTGCCTCTTTAGGCAACAATCCCTCTGGAAGAGCCCTGTCACTTCCAACTACTTGCAAGGGCTTCATCAAATGTTGAACATATCTATAGACATCATCCAATTGTTTCTACATATTTTCTTTCTCCTTTGTTTCCTTATCTAGTCTCCTCAAAATTTCCTGAGAAGAGTCTTAGAATTTGATAGCCTCTCCAATGTTAATCTCTCCAATTAGGTGGTGATGTCAAGCAATTTTCATGGCCTCCACAATAGATTCCTTAGTTATATTATCCATAGCCCTCCCCTGTGGCCCAACTATGATTCTTGTTTTGGAGTCATAATGCTTTGCACATTCAAGAACTAACTCTGGGCATAATCACATTGGGGGAAACCCCGCTACTTGTGCCAAACTGATATGGGTGAGGACCTATGCCAACTGTGTGGGAGCATCACCATACATTCTCTTATGAAAATCATCATAGTCCACATGTCCTACATTTGTGTCTGCAATCTTGGCCCAAACAGAAGATATCTTGGATTTTTCCCAGATTCCCTTGAAGTCATACTTCATCCTTTCTTGTCTTTTCTGAACCTCTTCCTGAACTAGAGCAGCCTTCATCTTGGCAGCCTTGTCGAGACTCAATTTAGCCTGTATCTATTAGATAAAATCCATAATCACTCAAATGCAAGTACATTTGTAACATGCCCCATGTTCAATGAAATCCATAACTTGTAACATCATTAAGAAAATGCAAGAGGAATAATTTACTCCATCTAATGAAATGTAAATAAACCAAATATATTACCATGAATGCTGAAAAATCATCAAACACATGCTTGCACAACAATTACATTCACCTTGCATGGAACCCAAGAAAGTTTGGATAATCTGAGCAAGCTCGTATTTTCCAACCAGACTATGGTTCAGATAATCCGAGCTAGCTCATATTTTCCAAAATGGTACAAATGTGTGCATTTGGTCTCTAAATCTTATCAAATTTTAAAGATGAAGTTTGAATAGTGAACACGAACCAATTCCTAGCATAAGATGCCTAATAAGTTCCCCTCGAGACAAATTTTCTTAAAGTCTAGTTTGTTTCAGACATCGAGGGAAAGAATTCACAAAACTCAAGAATTTCAAGGGCTCTCATATTGGCCAAGTGGATCAAGGTTCAAATAATCTAAGCAGGGTTCGGATTACCGAGAAAAGGGATGACCTTCAAAATTTGATAAGGGATAGGAAATAAAGATTCAGAAAATCCGATTGGCCTCGAATTCTCCAAGCATATTAGAGCTCAAAAAATGTGAGCTACCTCAGAATTTTTGAAGTTTGCTCGAGGCTGCAAAATTCACTACATGATGGTTTTTTCCAAACACAAAGGAGTGAGATGGAACCCATCCTGAAAATTGATGTTCACTTAACACTTCCCACAATTCATTTTGAAGTTTTTTGATATCATTTTACATTCGAACCCAATGCACATGACTAGGGCATACAAAGCTAGGGTTTACAAATCCCGACTTCAAAATCAAGGAAAATTTCCAACATCCCAATGTAAATAGTAGGAAGAGAGCACATAAAAAAAAACTAAAGAGTTTTCAATGACCTCCATTCATCGGATGCTTTCAAATTAGAATCCTTCCCGAATAGTCAAAAACAAACTCAGGAACTCAAAATGATGAAGTGAAAATTGATTTAAATCAGAACCCCAAACCTCAATGAATGATTAAATGTGAAGAGCAAACCAACAAGGCTCAAAATGAACTTAATCCATTCAAAAATTATCACAAACATACCTTAAATGGATGCTCAATGGAGAGAGTGATGGAAAATCGACAAAAAATTCCTCTAAAAACACCAAGAATGATCCCCAAAAGCACGTAAATTAGAAGCAAAAGCTTGATTCAAGGTCAAGATGGAAGTGGACTTCTCTCAATTTATCAGTGGTGAAATGCAAAATGGGGAAATGACCGATTAGTTATCTTTTTATTCCCAAAAACAACTCATTAAACGCGTCATTATTGTCTAACAGTATGGTGCCAAAAACTCAGAAAAGTGATAGGAGGCCGAATTTCAGGTAACCCGAGCTACCTCAGAATTTTTGAACTTTTTCCAGACTTAGCCAATTTCCTCCTTTTCATGATTTTCAAGAATGAAATCATTCCTTAAGAGCATGGAAGTTGTCAAGAATTGCAAGGAAGCATCTCAAATTCAAGATAAAACATTATGCCCATGGGTGACCCATGACCAAGACCAAAAGACCAATCCATTAAGGGAATGAAGTCAGGACCCTAAGACAAACACACAAGGAAATCAAAGCAAGAAAGAGGGTCCCCATTCTTAGCGGGGCATGTGTGCAAAAAATGCACAATAATGGTAAGAACAAAACTAAAGATGTGCTCTATGTTGAAGTTTTGAAACATAATCTTCTTAGTGTTAGCCAAATGTGTTATAATGGATATAAAGTTTTATTTAATTTTGAAGGCTGCAAGATATGAAAAATGGTAAAAAAATTGCTCAAGGAGTGAGGACCAATAGTAATCTATACAATCTCAATGATGTACAATGCCAAACATGTCTAATCATCCAAGCATATGAGAGTTGGTTTTGGCATAGAAGACTGGGACATGAAAATTTTGACAATATATTGAAGATAGGCTCAAAAGGATTAGTCAGAAATAATCCTAAGAATGCAAAGTTTAAAAATACCATCTGCCAAGGATGCCAGCAAGGAAACAAAATAAAGGTTAAGTTTCCTACAAAGGATTATTCAACTACAAATCCCTTGGAGATAATTCATACTAATCTATGTGGTCCAATGAGGACAAGGGAATTTCAAGGAGAAAGATATTTTGTTGTTGATTGATGATTATACCAAAATGGCATGGGTCACATTTTTGAAGGAGAAGGTTGAAGCATTTGAAAAGTTTAAACTCTATAAGAAGCTCATAGAAAAGGAGACTAGGAGAAGAATCAAATGTCTTAGGTCAGACAAAGGTGGAGAATTTATGTAAAGTGAATTCATGGAGTATTATGAAGATCATGGAATCAATCACCAGTATTCAGCTCCAAGAACACCACAGCAAAATAGTGTGGTAGAGAGAAGAAACAAGATTGTGAAGGAGATGGCTAGAGCCTTGTTGAATGAGGAAAACTTGATAAATACTTTTTGGAAAGAAATAGTACAAACTATTGTATGCATTCAAAACAAACCTCTTATCAAATTTAATAGTGGTATAATGCCATATGAATTGTGGTTTAGTAGGCCTACATCATTCAAGCATTTTAAAGTATTTGGTAGTAAATGCTATATTAAAAGAGAAGATGAAGATTTAGGAAGTTTTGAGTCAAGATGTGATGAAGGGATATTTTTGGGGTATTCCAATCAAAGAAAACCTTGTAAATGTTACAACAAGAAATTGCATAAAATTGTAGAGAGCATGCATGTCAAGGTTGATGAAAATACAAATCAAGCCAAGTCCAGCAGAAACAATCTTGAAATACAATTCGATGATGAGGATATAGGTGCAGAAAAATAAGAACAAGAACAAGAACAAGAAAATGAGCAAGAGGTTGAACGTGCTCCTACAAAATCTATGCAAAAAGATCATCCTGCAGATCAAATAATTGGTGATAAGAATGAAGGTGTGCATACTAGAAGAAGACTTGCAAGGAACAAGTGAACTTTTCCCTATTATCTTAGATTGAACCAAAAAGCTTTGATGAATCCAGTAAAGATGAGAGTTGGATGAAAGCAATGGAAGAGGAACTCAATCAAATTGAAAAGAACAAAACATGGGAATTGGTTCCTATGCCATCAAGCAAGAATGTAATTGGCACCAAATGGGTATTTAGAAATAAGTTGAATGAAGATGAAGTTGTGGTTAGAAACAAAGTAAGGTTAGTGTGCAAAGGATATGCAAAAGTAGAAGGGATTGATTTTGAAGAAACATTTTTCCCATGTTGCTAGGTTAGAAGCAATAAGAATATTTCTTTCATTCTCAGTCTATAAAGGATTTAACTTATATCAAATGGATGTCAAATATGCATTGTTGAATGGAAATCTAGAAGAGGAAGTATATATTGAACAACCAGAAGGTTTTCAACTATCAAAGAATGATGATTATGTTTGCAGATTGAGAAAAGAATTGTATGGTTTAATGAAAGCTCCAAGAGCATGGTATTCAAGGTTGGATTAGTATCTACAACAAAAAGGATTCAAGAAAGGTTGTGTTGATAGCAATTTGTATCTCAAATTTGAAGGTAAGTATATGATCATTGTTGTAGTATATGTAGATGATATTATTTTTGGTGGTAGCAGTGATAAAATGTGCAAAATATTTGCCACAAACATGCAAGATGAGTTTGAAATGTCCATGCTAGGAGAACTTATATTTTTTCTTGGTTTGAAAATCACACAAACTAATAAAGGTATATTTATATCATAAACCAAGTATGCAAAAGAAATGATTAAAAATTTTGCCATCAAAGATTGTAGACTAGTCAATACTCCCATGATTACTAGCTGCAAGTTGAGTAAATCAGATGAGTCACTTGATGCAAATAAGACTTTGTATAGATCAATGATTGGAAGTTTGATATATTTAACTACATCTAGGCCAGATATAATGCAATCAGTTTGTATATTAACAAGGTTTTAGGCTGCCCCAAAGAAATATCATGTCAATGCAGTGAAAAGAATTATTAAATAAATCAAACGCACTATTGACTATGGGTTGTGGTATCTCAAGTGTAATTATTTCTCATTAACAACATATACATATGAAAATTGGGCAGGAAGTGTAGATGATAGGAAGAGTACTAGTGGTGGAGCGTTCTTCTTGGAGAACAAACAGGCTTCTTGGAAGAGAAAAAAGCAAGAGTCCATCACTCTTTCTACTATTGAAGCAGAGTATGTGGCAGCAGCAGCATGCTGCACTCAAGTTCTTTGGATGAAGAAAATACTCAAGGATATTAAGGTAGAATACAAAGAACCCATTTCAATTCTTTGTGATAATTCAAGTGCCATAAACATATCTTAGAATTTAGTGATGCACTCTAGTACAAAGCACATATACATTAAGTATCACTTCATAAGAGAGAATTTTGTAGATAAGGAAGTCAGCATGGAGTATGTTCCAACAAAGGAACAAGTGGCTAACATATTTATAAAGCCTCTTCCTACAGAGAAATTTGAATACTTGAGGCAGAAGTTGGGAGTAGTTTATCCCACCTCATATCACTAAACATTAGTGATAGGGCATATATCTAGGGGGAGCTTCATTGATCATTTATTTGACCCTAGTTAACCATAATGTGATCAAGTTAGGTACAATCTTGTTTTACAAATTTCTAACAACTTGATGGTTGTAGCAATTGTCAAATTTTAGTATTTCCTTAGGGGGAGTGTACCCTTTTCCATTGATGTCAAAGGGGGAAAAAATATAATTGTGGATAAATGTGAAGCATACTGAGAAGAGAAGTGATATATGTCATAGGTGGATTTTTTATGTTGCTATGAGAATAGTCAAGTTGGTATAGAGCTTCAATGCTATATCTTGTATGAGTGCTTCAATTTTTTCCATCAATTCCAAAGGGAGAGATTGTTGGCACATAGTTGTCATTGATGTCAAAAGAGAAAATCATGCAAAGGAGATTGTTGGCATAATGACAAAGGATAAATGTGAGAGTAGTGGGTTTGATGGAAAATCAGGTGGTAGATTTGATATGAGTTTTTCAAGAGCATTCCAATGATGTGCTTTGCAGGTCCAGAAAGTGAAGGATGTGCCCAAAAATGAATTAATTATGCTCTCAATTGATTCTAGGGTTTAAAGATAAACCCTAATGTGTTTATAGTCATGGCATTCATAAAAGTTCTATTTTGACATTGACTATCAATAACAGGTGACACGTCACATAAGTTACAGCTTATGTCATTGATGTCCATCCCATGACCAGCCCCTCACATCTTAGCAACTGGTTTACGAGGTCTAAGGTTCACATCGGTGTGATAGTGTGTGATCAGTGGATTGGGGAGTTAAGAAATTTAAGAACTCCATGACTTGGTTAAGGATTTTGAAGAACTAGCAACTTAGCGAATGGAGCTTTGAGGTTCTCTTTGTTGTCGATGAGTCACGAGTTTTTAGAACTTCGTAACCTCCGACAAGAGGTTTTGAGGTTCGAGTTTTAGCGATGGAGCGATAAGCAAGAAGGAAGTGCTTTGAAGTGGGACCCAACCATGATAATGTGTACATGTGACAATAGTGTGTGGACCTCAAATTGGAATGATGTATTGGGGATTATTGTTTTCATCAAAGTGACATGCATTGATGAAACAGTCAAGGAGCGAATGAAAGGATGACACATGGCAATGACCTATCTAGTGGACCTCGCATATGACAAGAGATTTTCCATGGTGACTATGTATCGGTGGTAGAAGGTCACATAAGTTACAACTTATGTCTTTGAAGTCGTAGGTATGACTAGCCCCTTCACCTTATGTTTACTGGCCTGACAAATATTCAACAACTATAATATTTCCTAAGTCAGTCATGCAAATATTTATCTTCACTTGATCGACAGTGGAGGTCAAGCCTTGGAGATCATAGGATGCCCACATACCCCTCTGATATTTTAGTGGGGTGTGATCAAGACCCATGGGGTTAGTGGGAAATAATGGATATTAATCCATGATGGATAAATGATGACCGTTGATGTCTTGTGGGACCTAGGAAGGCAGCATACAAAGTTAGTGGAAGGTTATGTCATGTTGACAAGTGATGTCAGAGGTGTATATGTGGCAGTTTCCCACATACCCCACTGAGAATTCAGTGGCGCTCGATCAAGACTTGCAGGGCTAGCCAGGAATGGTGAATATTGATTAATGTTTATTGAACGATGCTTGTTGTAGAGTCTAGTGGGACCAGTCTAAGTGAATGATGACAATGGTGGATTGTGACAAAAGCCAACAGATGGTGAATAGTAATTTCTCCATATGCTAATTAAAATCATTGTTGTGAATTAGGTGGTGATGACATAGAGGAAAAATGGACATCAGTGGGACCATAGTGTGTGTCTCTTCAATAAAGTGATATGATATATCAATGATGGAGATTTGAAGAATCACTTATCTAATGGTCAAGATTTAAAGACATGACAGTGAACAAGGATCATAGGATCAATGCATGAAATGAGAAGATCGATGGCCAGAATTTAAAAGCAGAGATCTGAAATGGCTATGATAGTGTGAATGAGGGTTTGAACTGTAAACCAACATAGAGGAAGAAATTAATTGGTCCAACTGCACTAAGCAAACAATGTAAATAAAGATTTGATCTTCAAGGAGGTGGAGCAGATTACAGAAGTGATTGATATTAATTCAGATTGAATGGATAGGATAATGCATTTAACGTATATTAGATTCTTGGGTTTGATAAAGAGCTAATTTAGGAAAATTCTCTGCAATAGAATTAAATGTTGGGTGGCTCAATGCAAGATATGGTGATATATGGTAAAATGTATCAAATATCTTAACTGTGAGATAGACAGTGGTGTGTGTGGCTTGAGGAAAACAAAGCCTGTTGGTGAAGTTAGTATGTGAAGAAAACCCTAACATTAAGCTAGAGATAATCTAGACGGTAGAGAGAATCTCGAGGAAGAGATTGTAGATCAGTTGAGAGAAGAAAAAGCAGACAATCACATAATTGTCTAAGTGGTGTATCTGCAAGAAGTGTAAGAGGAGAGAGAGAGCTATGAGTGTAGATAGTAAATGCACATATGTGTAATCTAGACACAACATAGATTATCATCTAGGTTTTTCATTTAGGGGAGTTTTGTTGAGAGTGCAACTTCAGCAGTAGTAGTGTAAGTTACAGGGTTTGCAACAATTCATTGAATGTAATGGTGCATTTTCAGGTTGAGTAGAACCTAATTGTATGCATATATGAACTTTTAATTTTGTTGAGGTTTTAGCCTCATTGAATTGAGTTGTAGATCAACCTAGGTGATTGTAGTATCCTTGGAGTTGTAGCTTCTAAAATAGGGTGTTGTAGCATCCTTGAAGTTGTAGCTTCTAAATTAGGGAGTTGAAGCTTCCTTGGGTTGTAGCCCTAAATATTGTAACGGAGATTTTATTTGTGATGTTGGATTTGAGTAGTAGCCTCAAGGAGCATTTTTCACATTGGTTTCTCCCATATTGGGTACATACCATGTATATCTAGTGTTGTGAGTTGTGGTTTGACATGCATGAGATTGTTATATTGGTTTATATTTTAATTTGCACATTTGTGTTGTAAGGTTGAAACTACAAATAGGTTTTCAAGTCTAAAATTTTTAATATCTACTGATTTACCCCCCTCTCAATAGATCATTGTGTTCTAACAGAGTCCTTCTTAGCTTAGACATAATTTAAATTCAAATTCTTTGTGGGATTTTATCCTCCTAGATTGATGTTGGCTTGTAGTGTTTTAATTTTAGGAAATTTGGCATAAACAAGTATAAATACAAGGTTATTTCACTCATTTTTCTTCTAGAATTTTTGTGAAGCATCCATATAGAAATTTTTTAATTACAAGAGCATCCAAGAGTTGTTTATCAAGTTTTTTGGAGTATTATTCAAGAATCAAGCATCATGTCAAAGTCATCATGCATCATGTTTGTTTGTGAGCTAACATTTGTGATGTGGGTTCTTATGATTCAAGTAAGCATTCAAGTCAAGATCTACATTCATGCTAGCCATTACATACAAGATTTAAACCTTTGTTACAAGGGTTTGGTGAGTTGCAACATATCATATTGTTTATTCATCATTCCTTCATTCTATTTAATTTTATTTCAAGGTTTGATTACCAAAATGGGGTTTGACCAAGGAAACCCCCTATCCACTAACAAAAATTATATTTTTTCCTCTCTTTGATGTGTTATTTGCAGTTTTAGGTTGAAGATCCATTGAGGACAAAGATCAGAGAAAAGTTGTCAAGTTGTCAAAGTTGTCACCTTACTAAAAAGATCAGGGAAAGTCATCTATAGGTTGAAATTTAGTGTTTCAGAACCAAAAATTTGATAGGAGAGAAGCTATAAGAGATCATTAAAGGATATCAAAGTTTTAGATCAACCCTGATACTAGGAATAAATCACCACTTGTGGTGTATGAGTCCCAGTATACCAGAATTTAGGCATTTTTTGTAGATCTTGCATTACCAATTCCAGATTTTGGTCTCGGCCCAAAACCCTAAATTGGGACTAAATCGCCCCTACTAGTGTATGAGTCCCAATGTGCATTAACAATCAATTTTATAGGATTTCAAACCTTGTTCTAAGAACATTTAGATTACTAGGTGCATCTTTGTGCTTTCTTAGTTTACTATCCTGATTTGAATTCATTTCTAGGTCATATCATTAGGCTTTGCATGTTACTTGTCTTTCCAAGCCCTTGCTTGGTGGTGAACCCTCTCATTAGCTTTAATAATACCTTAGGACAACTTATTGGAGATCTCTTTAAGGTTTCATTGAATGAAACTTGTAGAAAATTGGTAGTTCTCTCTCCCTAAACAACCAAACTAACCTACCATTTTTGACATTTCAGATAGTATGTTGAACTGTGAACAAGTTTGTTTGGGAGAAATGAAATTGCTTTGTATTTCTCTACTTTTATGTTTCTTATCTTGCAAATTTGGTAATGTGTTAATTTTTTTTGTACCTAACTTCCCTTGCAGGGTTGTGTGTTAAGGTGTTCCACAAGGATGGTTTGTGAGTTGTATGTATGTGGTAGTGTTATTGGTTGCATAGGATGATTATGTTCACAACTTTAGGTGGTTGTGCTAGTTTTGTTGAATATTCTGATGGTGTTGAAATATTCTGAGATGTTTTCTAATGTTGCTTTATGGTCTATAGGGTGTTTTTGGACTTGGTGAAGAGTGAATTGATTGTTTGGTAGCATTAATATAGTTTTGGTCAACTTGGCATGTTAGCGTTACTTATGGATGTGCTTTGTGGTTTGTGGAAGCATGGTGAAGTGTGTAAATTTAGATTTGGGTGTTGGTTAACCCATGGTGTGGTTTTCCTTCACTTCTTTCCATTTCAAAATTGTTTGGTTCCAACTTCTTTATTGGTTGTATGTTTGAGGTGCATATGTTTCATTGAGGTTGACCTAAACAAGGTTGTTTAAGGTCATGAAGAATATATAAGCAAGTTAAATTATTGGAGATGTTGCAAGATATGAGGTGAGATGTGAAAGTGATCAAGTGTTGTGATCTGAGTGCAAACTTAAATGCCTAAGGCTACCAGATATAGTGAGGAGAATGTGTCTACATTTTCAGTGTGCCTGAATTTGTTGGAGGCAGTGAGGTTAAGGTTACAGATGGTGTAGAGTTGTTGTGGTGGATCTTCATTTTTCTCTAAGGTAGTGAACCTCCTTTTAACAATCTTCTTATATTCTTCTTTCTTTTGGACAGTGATTCCTTTGGGAAGTGATCCCTTAACAGTGAGCCTTTCTTTTCTTTTGGAAAGTGAGCCTATTGTATCTAGTGTTGTTATTCATATATATGTGAGTTAATATGCACCATGGTTTTCCTTGATTAGGGTTTTCCATATGAATCTTGTGTACTATGGTGTATGGTTGTGAATGTGTTTATATTTTAATATATTTTCATTCATGTTGATGCATAATAAGGGTTTGAAGGTTAATGAGGGTTTAAATGTTTTAATGTACAATTGATTCACCCCCCCTCTCAGTTGTCTTGCATGTTTAAAAATTGGTATCAGAGTTGTGGTTCCTTGGAAGAAGCTTAACCACTTGACATAGATCCATATGGTGCATAGAAATGGTGTCAAGGTCCCTATATTTGATGGATCAAATTATGCTTCTTGGAAATACAGGATGGAAGTCTTTCTAATCTTATTAGGGTTTGGTGTTTGGAAGTTAGTTGAAACTAGATACAATATACCTACCACTCCTCCAACAAGTGATGATGAGATCAAGGATTATGAGAATAATGGCAAAGAAAGGAATGTTATCTTGAGTGGGCTTTCTGATTTAGAACTTTTGGAGGTGATAAGCCTCAATACTTCTAAAGATATCTAGAAAAAAATGGAGAGAATTTATGAAGGAGATTGTTGATGGGTATTTTTGCACTTCTCAACACAGGTAATGCATAGATGCATCACCTCTCTTGAAAGGCAGGAATCTGTAAACAAGTTGAAAAATCCTACCCCAAGGCCTCTCGGGTGTCAGGTCATGACAATGCTTGGAATAGTTCAGTTGGTTGATGCCATTTTTTAGTAATCACAAGGCAGCCTTACGTGTGTTAATTTAGAGGGAAATTGGTTCTTCAAATGGAGTTCTCAAGAAGTTAGAGTTGATATGCAATTGCTATAAGTTTAGAACAGTAGTCTAGACTCCACTCTTATCATCTGATTTGGCTTTACAATGATGCCTAAACTTTTCCTAAATTACTATTTCAAAGAAAGGTCAAAAGGGAAGGGAGAGGAAGGAGTTCCTGGACTTGTAACTACCAATGAATAGTGATAATGGAGAATGCTACAGTGGACAGCCTTCCTAAAACTAAGTTCCACTTAACCAAATCAGCCTATAGTATCATGAAACTAGTGTTATCTCCTAACGTCTACATATTTTCAACCATTCATTCACCACGGAACATGAATAAAAGATGAAGTTTAATTACAAAAATCAATGTATGTTCAGACTAGCTTTACACTGCTATTGTGAGCCCCAATTTCATACCTGCACAAATAAGGAAAACAAGCACAATATTAGATCATATGCAAGCAAGAAATAAGGATTTCCCATGAAATCCATTTACAAACTTAAAATAGGAAAATGAAGAAAAGATGAACAAAGAAAGCAATGAAATCCTAATTAAGTATGACAACTCTTGATCCCATGGGGAGGTTGGTGCCAATTGATGTGTCGAAATCAACCCTTTCCCAACTCCTTTGTAAGCTTTGATGATTTTATGAAGATAGATCCACCTTGGTTGAATTTTTGCATAACCTAGCTAATAACCTGATAAAACTAGATGAAATGGCTATGCTTGGAGATGAAATTGAGTATAATAAGTTTACTCAAATTATGGATGATAGAATGAGAGGAAGAGTCTCTCATTTATAGATTTCAAATTGGAATAATGAATGAAATTGAGCAATGTGGGATCATTCAACATCCAATGGCCAAGTGCCACTTGTCAAAATGTGAATGGTTGAAGGTTGAGCACATTTTGATCAATGTGCAAGTTTGAATTTTGAATTTGATGAAGTGGCATGTTTAGGGGGGATGAAAGAAATGGAGTTAATGTCACTTGGCTCAATGCACAAGGATATGTAAGAGGAGTGAATTCCTTGTTGGATGTACAAGTCCACTTGGACTTTTTGAATTCAAATTGAGAGAATATTCCCTTTTGATACCATGTGAGGGAAAATAGAGAATTAATAAATCAAAGTAATTGATTTATTGTGCAAGTTGCATTCTCTAGAGAATGTGACATAGATTAAGATTAAATTAATCAAAGTTAAATTAATTTAATGAGGAATTTAGGAGATGTTACAATTTAGACTTAAATTTGTGAATTGATTTAAATCAAATTGAGAGGAAGGGTTAATTAAATAATTGATTTGATTTATTTAACTAAAAGGGATAATGTTAGATTAAATTAAATAATGTTTAATTTATTCAATTTAATAAGAAGACTTTAGGGATTTAATCAAATAAGATGAATTATTTAATTGAAAGGAGTTTTACAGAATTAATTAAATAAAATTGATTTATTTAATTAATAGGAGATGATGACTTAATTAGATAGAGTTGATTTATTTAATTAAGAGATGAAGAGCGATGAATTTAATCAAATATAGATTATTCGATTAAATGACTAGCAAAGGAGATGATTCAGGATGAAATAGTGTTAGTAAATCAGGATCTAGTGTGTCAGATCGAATTGTATATTTTCCATGTCTACATTTTGCCCCTCTTTGAAGCAATGTACTTGTTGCATTGATTCAAAGAATAAACTGTTTTGATCAAAGTTCAAAATTTCTCGATTTTTTAGATGCCCCACTATTGCCCCAGCGAGAAGGATTATGCTGGTATACTGCCCCCTCGAGAGATTGGGCGAAAATGCTAATTTTTCGATCGATATCATGATAAAATGTGAGAGGAGTGGTTATATTGATTAGAGGACGAAAGATAATTCTTTGATGTAGACAAATCTGATAATGTATAGACAGTCATCGGCCATGGGTAGCCTCGTGTATATTTTGATACAACACACTGACTTTAGATAGAAATGTTAGTAAAGATAGAAGAATAAGAAGAATAAGATGGATGGAAGGAGGATCCACACAAGTTCACATTATTACCAATGATGATGATGTCTTGCTTACCAGGAGTTGGGATTTTCAAAGGGCCAATTACTTTGTGTTTGATAACACACGTAGGTACGATGCATCAAGGTATAAATGACGAGGATGGCATTGTACCTAGTGTGATGGAATTTGACTCGTCAATCAGATAGGAGTGCTCTTGTTCACACTTAGCATGCATACTTCATTGAGGATGTAGTTTAGACATTCTAAACATTTCGGGCCAAAACATAGAAAAGAAAGCCTTCCTATGTGGTCAACAAGATACCTAAAACATCCTCCCTACAAACCAACAAAATACATATGGCTAAGTTATTTTATAAGTGTATCCCACAAGTGCAGCAGATAAAAAAGATAATGATCACTGCCCCATTCCTTTCTCTCTAAACTTGTTTTGATTAGGCATCATCGAGAGGTCCTAGGAATGAGCGCAAAATAAGATAAGTCAAAAAAGACCAAGACAAAGTAAATAAACAAGCTAATTTTCTTCATACCGCTAGCCAAGGCTAAACTACTAGGGGGTACCTGATGCTTATGTTCATCACAAGAAAGCTTCATCCTCGGACATGTTGTGATCAGGGTTTTGATGGGACTGATTTGAATGATAAGCTATTGATACTCTGAGTTGACCAACTTGCTTGCTTACTGACGTAGACTTTTGAGACTCTAATGATTAGAGTGTTCACTTTTGAACCTGCTAGACTTGCTTCTAACTGACTCACCAAAGGGTGAAGGCAATGATTGACTTTATTATGAGTGAGACAATCACGGGTGAAAGCGAGATGAGATGGATGCACCATTTTGGATTTTTCAGATATTTTGAGGCTGTTTTTGGTATTTTCAAGATGTTTTACAAATATTTTTGGTATTTTCACATTTTTCAATGTTTTTGGTATTTTGTGTCTTGGGGACCAATCAAGGATGGCCTTGCCTACGTTCTAGCTCAGAGACAATGTAGTTCAGATGACAATTGACTTGACTTGATGATAAGATAGATGGGCAAATGAGTTACCATTTTATTGCGATGGATGCCTAAAGATTGACTTGAAGGTAAACTAGATGGGCAAATGGATTGCCAATATGACGGATGCCTAAGGACTGACCTATAATGTAAACTAGATGGGCAAATGGATTGCCAATACAACGGACGCCTAAAGGACTGACCTAAATGTAAATAGATGGGAAAACGGATTGCCAATGCAACAGACGCCTAAAGGACTGACCTAAATTGTCTCGGGAGCTGATCCATAGATTAGCCTTGCCTACGTTCATAGCTTAGAGATGACGTAGTTCGGCTAAGAAAGTTTTTGATGTTTTCTAACTTTTGACATGTTTTGGATTTTGAAGGATTTTTTGAATGTTTTTGGATTTTTTTATTTTTTGAATGTTTTGAATTTTGGCATGATTTTGACGATTTGGATGCAAATATGCATGATGATATCAGTGCTTGTTTTGGGATTTTGTTGAAAATCAAGCTAGGGTTGATTGATCAGATCAATGGATTGATAGTTTGACTAAGTGTGTTAATTCAAACAAAAGTGATAATGCACTTGTAAACTCTAGAAAGTTGTGTTATCCTAGAGTAAACTTGTACAAGAGGGTAGTTTGACTAAGTGTGTCAAGTCAAACTAGGTGGTTTTGGATTTGATAATTTGGCTAAATGTGTTAAGCCAAACAAAGATGATAATGCACTTGTAAACTCTAGGAAGTTGTGTTATCCTAGAGTAAACTCGTGCACAAGAGGGTAGTTTGACTAAGTGTGTTACGTCAAAAAAGGTGATAATTGATTGGATTCGATTGATCAAGATTGATGAAGCTTGATTTGGAACAAAATTGTTTTGATGATTTGATGTGACACTCATGTGCACATTAAATGCGATTGATATTAATTGTTTGGATTGATGTTCAATGAAAGATAAAACTTGATAAGGAACATCATCTTCTTGTCAAAATATGCCATGGGCTAGTGATTTGACTTGGTTCTCACAATTGTTTTAACCAATTTGATTTCATGCTTGCTAATGTTTGGATCACCACATAAGTTGGAGGATATATATCAAGATTTATTCCTGAAGCAATATGTCAATATCTACCCCCGGTGTCTAGCAATGTATGGAATGCCATGGGTGGATTCCTGGATAGATGGATATGGATTCTCTTGCGATAAGATAATGGGTTCAGATAGTGGATGCACATTCGGATAATGTTTCAAGGCTCAAACAATGTTGGGTAAAATAGGATGGGATCAATGAAAATAACCCATGTCAAGATGTTTACCATAAACAAGTGTAAAGTGTGCACCAAAATTTTCCAAGATCAAGATAACTTGGAGTATGGATGCAGATGGATAAACATGGATTGGATAAATGGTTCATGGATGAACGGATTTATTATGGATGGAATGTTGGCTTTATTATGGAATGTGATAAGATGCTTTCTCCTGAAATGGTGCAAGTAGATGCTTAATTCTACACATGACGCCCATTTTTCAGGTTTTCATCATGGTACTTGTCCAAAGAGCCACTGAAATGGTTTTCGCTAGAGGGCGATTTTTTTTTTTCTTTACTATTTTCAATCCTTTTTCTGATTTTTTTTTTGGATTTTTTATATTTTTGATTTTTTTGTATTTTCTGAGAGATTTTAAGCTCATATTGAACCACCTGGTAGTTTTGATGTAGATGCTTTTGTCATAACGTTCCATAGGTATCCTGCTCAAAGAAGTTGTTTTGCCAAGATACGTGCACTTGAATGCAACTTTTGAGATTCTTGATCTGCTTTGTTGATACTAAAGTTAACTTCGTCTTTGTGTGCACATCACAATAAAGTGCCTTTTGAATCCTTATGATGAAGCGTCATTGTCAACACATGGTCAATGTGAGAATTGGATATCAAGCATGGAGGCGTGGATGGAGTATGTTTAGGAATAACAGATGGATTGGTTGATAGTTCGGAACCTTTGAATCTCCAAACTTGAGAAGATGAGCAATGATGGGTGGATATGGAAATGTGCATGGAATTAGGACCAACTGCTTGATACACTTTGTATGTTGCTTGAGAAGCATTTTTTTTCTTTGTGGACATCTTTGATGGATACTTTTCCCTTTTTCATTTTGCCCCATAGTTTCTTTGACTAATGGAGTTTGATAAGGATAATTTTTCTTTGTATTCTTTGGTATCCATATGTATTTGATTCGTCCTTCATGCTTCATTACTTCTTTTTCTTTGATAAAGATTCATGATGTGGCTAGTTGTAGTATTGGCATCGGTTTCATCATAAGTATTCTTCGTGCCCCCTATGCTGACGTTTATTTGAGATGAAGTTGCCCCCGGTTTTATAGAGGTATTACCGATTTGTTTATATCCCTTGATTGTTGAATAACCAAGGCCTTGATGCTTAGGATTGCCAAAAACCTGCACTGGTTCTAGGATACCCTATTCATGTAGGCCTAATCCTTTGCCTTGATAATTCATTTGTTGAAATATTTTATTTGCAACAGGATATGATTTACCTTGGAAACAAGGTGTTAATCCTTCTTTGCTCCGTGGTGGATCTTCAAAAGTGACAACTTCTTTATTGATGAGGTAGCTTTCCCTAAGAAAGGTAAGTAATCCAACTTTATAAGTGTTAGGATCCTCCATATGTGGGATGAATTCTTGATGGATATCTTTGGTTTGATCTTGTGAGATATCAGATTGTAGTGCTTCTTCAAGAAGTGTCGATGCTTCACTGTCCACACAAAAGTCTTCCTCATGATCCATTCTTGATATGCTTTCACATGATATTTCTGATTCACAACTTCTATAGAAGCCTTCTTCATGACCCATTTCTGATATGTCTCTGCATTTCTTGTTAGGAATAAGGTGTCTCAACCTTGGATAATTCCTATTCTTATTATTTGTTTTGTAAAAAGTATTTCTTGCAAATAATGTAATTAAGTGTGAGTGTACATGTCTAGTTGGCATATTGATGTATCACTCCACTTGATGTGTCAGCATCTTGAATTGTGTGTAAGGAGATCATGGCTGAAACAGTTATGACGGATTCCTGTGACACGTAAGAGCTATTTCTAGAAGATTCAATGACAGGTGAAGACATGCAAGACATGTGGCAATTGATAAAGTTGAGTACTATACACTCTTCCACGATAGTGGGGTTCAGGGCATCACCCCGAAAAAAATTTGCAGGTTCCTATTTTCTCAAAGAATGGTAAAACCCTAATATGGCTATCTTTGGAAGTTGCCCTAAAAAGGAAAGCGCATGATATAAGCATTTTTTTTAGGGTTACAGACTATGATAGGAAAAGAGTGTATTGTTGGTATGATTTCATGCTACTGGATTTGTCTTTGAGTGTCGATTATCTCCTGAAAGAACTTGCATTGCAAGTGTGTTGTAACCGTTGTGTTGAAGATAATACATTGTGCAGGTTTTGGAGTGCTGGGGTTTTTTACCGAAAGGTTTTCCCCAGGGTAAATCATTGTGTCATTCTCTTTTTTTTGTATGCATGGTATATGGCTGAAATATCTTTGTTAAAGTAGTTAACGAATCTGAAATTGTAAGGATTTAAAAGAATTTTCACAATACTTTCCTTTAGAGATTAGTGTAGGAAGTTGTTTCCGCACCTGAGTTTCCTTACATTTCTCTATATCTTGACCGTGTATATAAATGTTAAGAGTAAGAGACTCTTGTTCCTTGGTAATGATATCAAGAGTATGAGACTCTTGTTTTGAATGAAGATCATCTATGTGTCCATCCAAAGAAAGCATATCATGGGTAGACAGAGGGGTATGTGTTATATGGACATGATCCTTATTTGTGACATCTTGTATGGATAGGAGAGTTTCCATTACCTCATTGTAGTATCTTGGATATACAAATTCTTGATCTTGGTTAATGTTGGAATTACTTTCAACATGCTTTGGATCAAGTTCTTGACATGGGTCAATTTCAAAGAATGGATTGCTTATAAAGGGCTCTTGGATATCTTCATTAGGCATAGGGAGTTTCTCAAATTTCATGAGGTCAAAGGATGTCCATATGTTTTGGAAAGGATAATTGCTAGATCTTGGTGAAAGAAGTTGATCATGCTTTGGAATAAGTTCTTGAGATATGTCCTCTAACTCATTAGGTGATGTAGAGACATTTTCAACATGATCATTGGTTGAAGGATCTTGATCATCATTTTCAATAATTGTGGTGGGAATCTGTTGCAAGCTCAGTTGCATGAGTAAGGTTTGTTGATATGCATGCATTTGTTGTGCCAACAATGCTTGTTGTTGTTCCAACAAAGCTTGTTGTTGGTCCTACCACTTCTGTGCCAACAAAGCTTGTTGTTGGTCTAGTTGTTGTTGCACCAAAAAAAAATTTTGTTTAGCTTGTTGTTATGTCAACAAAGCTTGTTGTTTAGCTTGTTGTTGTGCCAACAAAGCTTGTTGTTTAGCTTTCTATTGTGTCTGGAAATCTTGCAGGGCTTTTTGGTATGCTCGTAGATGAATTGCTTGTAACTGTGCATGAGTTTGAGCCTATTCTTTTTAGGCTACTTGCCACGCTTGTGCAGCTTGTGCGGCTTGTTGGGCTTGTGCAACTTGTGCAACTTTTTTAGCTTGTTAGGTGGCTAATTGTACTTGTGCTTGTTGAGTAGCCTATTGTGCAGCTTGTTGGTTTTGAAGTGCCTTTTGGCAAGTAGTTTGCACCATGATAAAGAATGAATTTTCCATGTTGTGTTTTGGTGGTGGTGGTGGTGGATTGGGAATGGTGTTGATTGTTGGGGTTACTTGAATTATTGTCATCATTTGTTGTGATATCGGTGGAAAAATGGGAGGATTTGTTATGATGCTTTGACTTATGAAAGGAGTGTTGCTCAGATTTGGTTGATTGATGGTTGGTAAAGGGGGAAGGCTCATGCCTTGATTTTTTGATTGATATATTTGTAAGTTTTGATTTTGATTTAAATCTACCAAAGGGAAAGGTGTTCCAATATTTAGATTGGGAAAACTTACATTTGTTGTACCATTGAGGTTAGAATGAGACAATGATCCCATGTATGGATTGTACAAATGCGAGTCCTACAAATCAATTGGCATCATAAGGCTTGGATAGGTTGGTTGAATTGGATTACTCATGATGTATGAGTCGAGTTTATATTCCATGCTCCTCTTGTGTTTTCACCTTGTTGTGAAAGTGAACCTCTAAGGTGTTTAGGACCAATGATGAGATGAAAGATGAAAGAGGTGAATGATATGGGTGTTTGATCTTTTAGGAACTTTTGATCAATGCTAGACTTTATGACTTAATTTGATTAGATTTTGATTGAGGATAGTTTGACTAAGTGTGTTAAGTCAAACAAGGTAATAATGCACTTGTAAACTCTAGGAACTTGTGTTATCCTAGAGAAAAAGTGTACACAAGATGATAATTTGGCTAGGTGTGTTAAGCCAAACAAGGTGATTTTTGATGATGAACTTGTAAACCTTCAGAAGTTGTGTTATCCTAGAAGTAAATTTATTCAAGAATATTGATAATTTGACTAGGTTTGTTAAGTCAAACAAGGTGATGTTTTTTCCTAAAAGTATAGCATAAGTGATGTTTCCAAGGTTCCCAAAAGTTGTTGGTGAGATGGAATTTTGATAAATTGGGAGATGGATGAAGTGTTTGACTTGATCCTAGACAAACCTAAGAGGACCTTAAGACCAAGATAATGAAGAACATGCTTTTCCCTGAGATTTTTTTCAAACCAAAAGATCAACGTTCGTATGGAAAACCAAATGACTCAAAAAAGGACCAAGCACATGTGTGGTCAATTGTCTATTATCTTGCTTAGGTTTGGTTCTTTTTTTACCACAAACACTTTCTTGATTATGCTTTTTCAAACTGAATGTCCAATGTCCCAATCTTCTTTCATCCCACAAAGTGCTTTATGCGGAAATCAAGGAAATCAAGGCAAAGGTTTCCTAATGTTGACTTTGGGAGAAAAAAATGATGATTAAACCAAAGCACTTAGAAACCTCTAAGGATAGAATCCCTAGGGCAAGCAAGAGCACTTAGATTCATCAAAGGATATTTGTTTCCTCGAAAAGGTTTGAAATTTTGAAGCTTCTTTGTGAATTTTTGTTTTTCAATTGTTTTGAGGACCAAGCAAGGTGTTTTGATTTCAATGACATGCACAACCCTAGGCTGAAAAGACAGTATTTGTTGGGTTCCCACTTGGATGAATCTAGTTGTGCATATTCTATGTGAATGACTAGATGCTTGACCACACTGGCTCCCCTCCACGGCACACACTTCTTAGGTCAGCCAAGCATCAGTACCCATGAATCTCCCATGGCATACTTTTCATCTCTACAACAGAATCGCATGTATAACATGGGGCGGCTTCAAAGGACATGACCTTTTGCACCAACAAATAGATAGGATTTGGCCTTTTCTAAAAAAGAGGTTTTAATTTGGGCATTCCATTCGTGGGGGACTATCCATGAGGCGAGAGACCATTGCTGCCCTTCTCGTCGGAATAATCCTCATGATTCTTGAACTTTCCTCAAGAATCCACACTTATATACGGGTTGGAAGTCACTTGGCTTTAGCGTGTTCCCAGTTGGGTCGTTCCCTTGGGTGAATACTTTTTCCCACAAGGCAGACCCTCTAAGATAAACAATAGAAAGTTAGCATATCCTGTAGTTCAATCAACCTCCATTGAAAAACAAAGGGAGAACACTCGCAATATACCGTGCTCACACTCGTATGTTTGGTTTAATTTTAATTCCAAAAAATGAAATGTGGAGGCAATTATTTTATTCAACTTAAGATCACCAAAAGAATCTTTTGATTCTTAAGATCATCGTGAAACGCGAGAGAAGCGCATACGCCCTTTTGATGATATTAACTTGAATAAATAATTACAAGACAAAATAACACTTGTTCATTTTAATCCCACAAAGCAAAATGAATTCTTTTTAGAGCACCAAATTCAAATGTGGAAGTTTCCTTGTTCAATTTTTAGACCTTAAACAAAATCTAGTAGATTGTTTCTAAGGTTCTTTTTAATCCCTTTGTTTGCAAGAAAAAATTGGAAGAATTTGTAATGTTCTTTTTAGGACCCAAATGAAATTTAGTGTTTCCTAAAGCATAAAGCAAACAAATCCTTAGAAATGGATTATAAGTTGTCCCAACATGTTTAAAAACACTTGATACAATGATATGATAAATTCATAAAGAACCCTTGGCCTTCGTTTTCCTTCCTCCACTTTTGATCAAAAAATTTCCTTTTTAGGAAAATTTCAACAATTTTTTTATTTTTTCCATTTTTTTGTAATTTTGCATCTATGACTTTGAGAGTCCTATTTTTTTTCAAAAACTTTATAAAACTAATATTGGATGAATTTCCAATTAACATCCTAAATTTGAAACATGGACTTTGAGTTATTAATAAAAACAACTTTCAAAAAACTAGGAAAAAACTTTAAAATGTCATTTTGAGGGCCAAGATGAAACTTCCAAGCCCCGAAAATGTGTCAAGATGACATCCAATCCATTTAGATTGGTTGCCAAACCACATGCCACCTCCTAAGGAAACCACTTGTAAAATTTCAGCCAAAACCCACATTCGAGTCAAAAGTTATGACCTCGGGAAGTTCCTACATCACAAAAAAAAATGTTAAAAAAACCAGAAATTCGTAGGTGCGGCACAGTTTGGAATAGAAGCAATGCTATATAGTGTCACACGTTTGATTGGGTGCGGCGCTCTACAGAAATAGAGACCGTAGGTGCGGTGCAATTTGGTCACATGGCACAGTTTGTGAGGCGGTGAAGTTTGGAAATTTGAAATTTTGCAAGCGGGTGCGGCACAGTTTGGAAGTAGTGCGGTGCAATATGGCATCGCACCTCTAAAAGTAGTGTGATATAGCATTGTGGGACTATGTGCAGAACAGTTAATAATTTTGAAAATTTGCAGGCGGAAAAGCAGGTGCGGCGCAATTTAGAAATTTTGTGCGATTTAGTATAGTGCCGCAACTCTGAAAGCGGTGCAATATAGAGCCACTTTTATCATCAGATTTGGCTTTACAATGATGCCTAAACTTTTCCTAAACTAATATTTCAAAGAAAGGTCAAAAGGGAAGGGAGAGGAAGGAGTTCCTAGACTTGCAACTACCAATGAATAGTGATAATGGAGAATGCTACAGTGGACAGCCTTCCTGAAACTAAGTTCCACTTAACCAAATCAGCCTACAATATCATGAAACTAGTGTTATCTCCTAATGTCTACATATTTTCAACCATTCATTCACCATGGAACATGAATAAAAGATGAAGTTTAAGTACAGAAATCAATGTATGTTCAGACTAGCTTTGCACTGCTATTGTGAACCCCAATTTCATACCTGCACAAATAAGGCAAACCAACACAATATTAGATCATATGCAAGCAAGAAACAAGGATTCCTCAAAAAATCCATTTACAAAACTTAAAATAGGAAAATGAAGAAAAGATGAACAAAGAAAGCAATGAAATCCTAATTAAGTATGCAAACTCTTGATCCCATGGGGGAGTTGGTGCCAATTGATGTGTCGAAATCAGCCCTTTCCCAACTCTTTTGTAAGCTTTGATGATTTGATGAAGATTGATCCACCTTGGTTGAATTTATGCATAACCTAGCTAAGAACTTGATAAAACTAGATGAAATGGCTATGCTTGGAGATGAAATTGAGTATAATAAGTATACTCAAATTGTGGATGATAGAATGAGAGGAAGAGTCTCTCATTTATAGATTTCAAATTGGAAGAATGAATGAAATTGAGCAATGTGGGATCATTCAACATCCAACGGCCAAGTGCCACTTTTCAAAATGTGAATGGTTGAAGGTTGAGCACATTTTGATCAATGTGCAAGTTTGAATTTTGAATTTGATGAAGTGACATGTTTAGGGGGGGTGAAAGAAATGGAGTTAATGTCACTCGGCTCAATGTACAAGGACATGTAAGAGGAGTGAATACCTTGTTGGATGTACAAGTCCACTTGGACTTTTTGAATTCAAATTGAGAGAATATTCCCTTTTGATGCCATGTGAGGGAAAATAGAGAATTAATAAAGCAAAGTAATTGATTTATAGTGCAAGTTGCATTCTCTAGAGAATGTGACATAGATTAAGATTAAATTAAGCAAAGTTTAATTAATTTAATGAGGAATTTAGGAGATGTTACAATTTAGACTTAAATTTGTGAATTGATTTAAATCAAATTGAGAGGAAGGGTTAATTAAATAAATGATTTGATTTATTTAACTAAAGGGGATAATGTTAGATTAAATTAAATAATGTTTAATTTATTCAATTTAATAAGAAGACTTTAGGGATTTAATCAAATAAGGTGAATTGTTTAATTAAAAGGAGTTTTACAAAATTAATTAAATAAAATTGATTTATTTAATTAATAGGATATGATAACTTAATTAGATAGAGTTGATTTATTTAATTAAGAGATGAAGAGCGATGAATTTAATCAAATATAGATTATTCAATTAAATGACTAGCAAAGGAGATGATTTCGGATGAAATAGTGTTAGTAAATCAGGATCTAGTGTGTCAGATCGAATTGTATATTTTCTATGTCTACAACTATTTATCATCAAAAAATAGCAAAAACCATGAACAAGGAAGGCCATCAACACAGCAGAATTCTTCAGCATCAATGAACAGCATTAACTAATTTACCCAAAGCATGTAAAAAACATAGAACAACAAATTAAATCTACTAAAATCTATTAACTATGAGGAGAAGAATCATGAAACATGAAGGAAACTTAATAATCCACCATAATCAATGAACTTCTATTAGAATTTCAGCAACGTGTCTTTACAAAAACTCTTGAAAATGAGAGGAGATCCCCTATTTATAGTGCTCAAAAAGAAAAATGAGTGGACAAGATTTAATCTCATTAAGTAGCCAAGATTCACTACAAAATAGGGTTTCACCTACCCCCAATATTTTACAATTTAAAATACATTGCTTGTCTTCTAGCCTATTTTGTCTTCTAATGCCTAACACAGTAGCATTTTTTTCTTTTCTTGATTTCTCTTTTGTTGTAGCTACACAGTGAGGAACTCATCATCAATGATAGGCTTTCCCTCATTTTTCTTTATAGTGGCATACTCCATGTATTTTCCTATCAATATCCGGAGCCTATCCCACTCCATTATATCCAATTGAAGCAATTGAAATGATAATCTCTTTGAATGGCCAGTGATCAGCTCCTAATTCTTTAGGCATTTGGGCATAGCTTTTTTCATTTATTCAGATTGGACAAATTCCCTAGCAGTAAAGTCCATAAAATTTGGCGTTAATGAATTGGAAGCCCCATTCTCCATCTTCTTATGAAAATATGGTCTTATCTTCTCGGGGTCTAGCTCGGTGGGAGGCATGTCATAGTCTATCATGAGCTTTAGATACTCTTCGCAATCTGCCTAATGTTCTTTGACCCATTCTAGGTTGAGCTCCATTTCACAAAGTACCTGCTCCAAGACTTCTTTTCCGTGGTCTAGACTCATTTTCCATGTTTTGACCAGCCATTGACGGTTCCTTGCTAGACCTAGTTCCTTCTCCCATGATTTTTTAGGCATCTTAAGAACAGCTTTGAGCTTAGGATAGGTAATCCTATAGAGCTCAGTGAAGTGTTGGCATATTTTCTTAGTGCCCTCTAGCTACTTTTGCATGTCCCAGAACTTTTTTTTGTTCAGACAGCATGACCAATACCCATATCCCCATTATAGATCACTAACTGGAACCAATCCTCAATGGATTTATTCCACATTTTTTTCCTCTCCAACTTTCTTATGTGTTCCTTTTATAGAAGAAATGGTAGGTTTGATGACGTTGTTGGGAATTCCTCTACAAAAGACCACTATTGTATATAGGCAGTAAGGTCTGCCACCTACGCTTTCAATTCCTCCTTGGAGGACTGATCCTTATTCATTTGGTGTATAATTGTGGCTACAGACCCTAGAGGTTGATCAATATTTTTCTCCCTTCTAGTTGTGCCCAGTTCAATAACGGAGATGTTATAGGTTACCCCTCTTCTTTATCCAGCATCGGGGAGGCAATTTGCACCATTTGGGATCCCAATGCATCCATCATGATGTGTGATCTTACCTTCATCTTTTTTTCTTTCTTTGCTCCTATTTGAGCCCGTGCTAGGATTGCCTCCAGTATTTTGTTGGGATCCATGGGAGTGGGGGTCTTCTTTTGTAGTTGTTTCTATAGACATTCAGGCATTTGGGATCACTCCTTTGGTGATTCATGACCACCCTCTTCTCTTTGAGCATGTTGGATAGCCCATTCCTCATGGCCTAAAGCCTCTTTCTCTATTTTCTCTTCTTCTTCTTCATCTGATTCTCTAATAAATATAGCATTTTCCTCTTGTGACTCAGTGGTAGCAATAGTTTTTGTGGGGCTATCCTCCCCTTCAGGCACCTTTTCTTCTTCTGACCCGAGCTTTGTATGGTGTTTTGCCTCAGGGCTCATTCTCATCTTAGCCTCTTCTTCAAGCTTATCTCCTTCTTTAGTTTCATCTTCTATCTTTTCTTCCTCTTCCCTCTTAGGAGGTGCTTCTTCCTATTGGCCAAGGCCTTCATTTTGTTCTTTTGATGGAGGCTTGGTAGATATTTCTATTTCTTCCTCCATTTATTTCTTTTCCTCGGAAGACTTCCTCTCCAACATATTTGAGTTGCTTAAAAAATTCCTCCTCAAGCTCCTGGTTAGGGGACTCTATTACATACTTGGAACAGCTATCCTCAACATCTTCTTCAGAGGATTGAGATTTTTCTTCTTCATACACTACCTCATTGATGACCAAGTGTTCATACTCTAGATGCGCATGGTAGTCATCCTTGAAGGGATCTTTGGGTTATGCATCCTTTCCCTTTTAAGTTACCTCCCTCTCTTTCCTTTCAAGCTCTTCTGAAATCTGCATTGTCATCTCCATTTTGGGTGATTCTATTGGAGGAGGAATAGGGAGACCAATGACAGCTTCAGCTAGAGCAGCCTATACCATGGGGTTCATCAATACTTCAGAGAGCTCCATAGGAATTTTTTCCATATTTCTAGCAAAGGTTTCTAGGAGAGTGAGGGCAGGCATTTTTGTTGTAGTGGCCAAGGGAACCATAGATGATGGGGACATCGAAGAGGAAGAAAGTGGGAAAATTTTCATAGAGGAGGAGTCTCTCACCATAATAGGCATAGTGGGCGAGGTGGAGGCAAGGTGAACTGAAATGTCCACTACGGGCGGGGAGGAGATGTCTCATGCTTGAGATATCGGAGGAGGACTAATACTAGTGGTCATAGTGGTGATAGAAAGAATAGAGGTGACAAGTGGTGATTTGGGTTTCTTAGCCTCTTCTTCTTCTTCCGCTTCATGCATTGGATCCTCTTGAATTATGGGCCTCTCAGAGAAGCCACCTAATTTCTTTACTTTCATTGAGGTCTCCTCCTTTGATGCCTTCCTCGAATATAATTTATGCTTCAACTGGCGCTCTCATACCTCCTTTATTTTTTGTGACCTAGTGGTCGGAGGAGATTTCAGAGCCTCTTCAGTTGGGGTAGTGGTAGTTTTGTTGTATGTCTCGCTATTGAGCTCATCTTCGAGCTCCCCATAATTTAGATTGGCCCCTTGTATTTTTAACTAATAAATTTGGGCATCATCCATTGCCTAGTTCTATGCTCTATTGTCTTTGTCAGGATATCAAGGTCATTGACCTCTTCTTCATTCCAGTCTATGAGGGGCAATGGCATGTTGGTGACAGCATCAAACCTGGGATCTAGAGCAGTGCTCTCATCTTCAACAATTTGATCTGGCACTAAGAATAGCTTGACTATCTTAGCAAAGTATTTTTTCATATGCATATAATGCCTCATACGCACCTCCTTGTCATCTCGGTAGTTAGCCCAAAAGTCTTCAATATTATGCAAATGGGCATATTCCTTTCCCACAAATTTCTTCAACTTCTCGTATGGGTCCATCCTGGGCTAAGGAGTGTAGAGGCTCAAATTATACTCAATGAGCTACTTTTCAAAATATTCGGCACTTTGGGCAGCCAGGAGAGCGTACATTCCTTTCCCAAATGTGAGAGGATAGGGCACCACTGCCTAGTGCTTTCCAGCAAGGAGAGTATGCACATTTTGCAGCTGCCTTGACACCACTAACAAAATCATCCAATCATTTGGATAGTGGGGTAGCTTGTATGGCCTTTCACTGAAGCCCTTGGTTCAGATGTAAGTGAACTTGGGGAACTAAATAAACAAGAGTCCAAACCTCTGGATAAATGTATGGGCGTTATGCTTGACCCTTCGCTCGAAGTCTCTAGAGAGAAGTTTAATAATGTTCTCAATGAATGTATCATTCACCCTGCAATGGTCCTTCTTGAAGTTTTAGTATTGGAGTTATGGATACCTATCATACAGCTTTAGCTCCCTTCTCGAGGTCGTATTTTGTGCTACAAAGAAACCTCTATATGGATTGGTGTTAGCCAAAAGGTAGACCAAATATGAGGTCATATATAATTGGTGAGACTTCTTGACCATCAAGAACTGCTCATACAAGTTTTTTCTGATCAGCTAGGCCCAATCAAACTTGGTTGTGCCTCTGATAATTTCTTCTATAAAATAAAACATCCAATCAAAGAAATAGGCCATAGTAGGGATTACCATGACTCTTCTCAGCAAAGTTACCAAGTCATGGTAATCTTCATAGAAATAACTTCTATACAACTCTTGGGGCACCTTATTTGCACACCCCCTTTTATCCTTTCACCAATATTGGTTAATCAATTTCTTGCACTTTAAGGGATCCACATTCCACATGTTTTCCATATATTCCATTGTTTCTTGTTCCATAGGGTCATAGGTGGGGATGTGGAATGTTTTTGCTATAGACTTGGCAAAGAGGTCATCCAACACCCTATCATCTCAGTCTATAAATTTTTTTCTCTTCTCTTGACAAGCTTCCCTGCAAGCCATTACCAATTCTGAAGCCACAAGAGTTGGTGGGAAACTAGCTACCTTGGCCAAACCACTCTTTCTGATTCTCTTTGCATTCTTTGTGGTGGGGTTAATGATGACCCTTTCTCTAAATTCATCTATATTTATGTGCCTGAGATTGGTATATGTAATCTTGTCCCACTCAGTAGTGACCCTGGAGGTGACCTCCACTCCCTGAAACTGATATTTCATTTGATCATTTTCTTCTTTCCCTCTTGGGGCCTTAGCATATTTCTTCCCCTTTTCTTGCACTGCGGATGCCCCCAATGGTCCTACAGCCAGGTCCATAAATTCTACAAAGAAAGGCACAGTAAGCATATTCATGTATAAAAGTTAGGGAACGCTAGCAAAAACCTACAAAATAGTCATTAGATCAAATAACCTATCATTCAAAGATCACAACATTCATTAAATATCATCATTTTCCTTTCATTCGAGGGAGATAGAGCGATGCAGGCCCAGGGATGTGGGTTTCCCTAGGCTAGCAGCTATTTTGGAGGAGGTAGTGGGAAAACGGTGAAGAGGGCACAACAACCCATAGCAGGCCACCCAAATTGATACTTTCGCATAATAAAGGGGGCCCACTTTGTGTAAGTAGATCTGATCATTTCGGAGGTCCCTAGGGTGATAGCACAATCATTTTGGCATGTGGGTCCAGGGGTTGTGGAGGCAGGTGGGGTCTCGACCATTTAGGTGTTCTATCATTTGAAAATGGTGCTGGCATGAAGGAAACTCATTGATGGGGTCCTACAAAGCAAGATCCACAAGTAGGGAGGATGACTATTGAAAACCCCTTTTAAGGTTCAAGTTCTTCAAAGGGTATGGGTAGGAATCCATAGGAGACAGCTAGGTGGTGCCAATTTTGGAACGACAGAGGCAGGACGATGGGATGATGGCCCAAAGGTAGCGGTCCACACCACCAGGCCCATATGATTCAGCAGTGTGCATTATTCATTCATAGTTGGCCAGAGAGCGGTAGAGGTATCGGGCTCCACATGTCGGGTGGCAGGGTGGGCTCATGTATTTGGGAATGGAGGTCGAGGATCGATGGTCTACATGCGGCCGCCTGCAAAAAAATGTTTGTTGGCAAACTTTACTTAGTGATTCTCGCACGAAGGAACTAAAGGGAGTCGGTCACAACGGATTCCACCAAGTAGACGGGCGAAGGCAAGTGGCCATTTTGAAACAGCAATCAACATGGGGTGGCCCACAGATGGTAGCCCATACGGGCTGGCCCGCAAAGGATTAATACATAACCAATTCGGAGGGGAGAAATCAGGACGGAAAGAGTGGACACGAGACCCGCCAAGCAGGTAGAAGGGTAAGATTTTTTGTTTAGGATTGGACATTGTCAATGGTGACAAACAGTGAATGGCAGTCTATGGGAGTCGGCCCACAAAGGCCCAAAAGTGTAAACATCCGCCTGTTGGTGAAAGGTTCGGTGAGATCCGCGGAGTGGGAGGGCAAAATATGATGGCCATTCAAAATAGCGGTGAGGAAAAGATCCAATGGAAATGATCAGCCCACAAAGGTGGACCCACAAGGGTTGACAGGTGGGAGGGGAATTTTTGGTTGTGTTTCATTCAGACGGTAACAGAAAAGGATCCTACGGGGCCCACTAAGCGGAAGGCTAGGGTTAAACAACTGTTGAGAAATAACGAACAAAAGGAGCCATCTGCGAGTGTAATCTCGCACTCGTGAACCCACAGTGGTTATGAGTGTCCCCACAAGTTAATATTTTCATTAAGTTCAATGGCGAAGGTGAGGGGATGGCATCCACGTGCAAGTGTGCGTCCGTCAAAGGTGATTGTCATGGCTCAAAGGTTTGTTGATTACAGGATTGATAGGGTGGCAATGAAGGATCTATGGGCCTTAAGGGTGTGATGGCCTTGGTTAAGAATGGTGCCCATGATGCAAAGCTCTGTGTGGCCTAAAACAGTCGAATTTCAAAGGATTTTAAATTTTTACAATAGGGGTTTTATGCAGAACTCCATGTTCTAACTAGTTCCAAAGATTTCACTACTGAAATTTTAAGAACTTTGCAGAATTTCATAAAATATGCATAACTTGGTGGCGGCGGAAAACCTACCTGAACAAATCATAGGAAATCCTGAAGAATCAAATGGCAATAGCGATCAAATGGAGGTGAGATCACGTGAGCGTGGAGGCAGCGAAAGTAGGATGATTGCTGAAAAATTTAGAGGGAATGTCAGTGAAAATGACTTGTCATTTTTTCCTATTTATAGAAATTCTAACAATAAATACTAGCATTAAATGCCAATACGATTGCAGGTGTAGTTTATGAGCACAGGTTTCAAAATATTTGACGGCAGGAACAGCAGAGCCGTTGGGGCAAGCAGCAAGAAAGTGTTTGTTGTTAGGTGAACCGACAGAAGAGACAGCAACCAACAACATGGGGCTCACATAGCGGGTGGTCGAACCAACTTGACCACCACGCAAATAGTGAAGAGTTGACAGAATCCCTCTAGGGGCGGCCCGCAAGGGCAGACCCACAAGGAGCAAAAGGCAACAGCTTTAAGAACTCAAGGAAAACTACCAAAGGCACTTCGCAAAGGCCAAAGAACAAAAAAAATTGAGGATGGTGAAACTTGGTCAACTTAAGATGATAACTTTTAAGACTCATTGACCACTTAGGACCCAAAAATAGGGGGCACATAAAATAAGATGAAAGAAAAAGTGACTATGTGAATAATGAAAGAGAGGGTCCCCATTCGAAACAAGGCATGTGTGCTATAGGCACAATAAATGGTGACTTCATTAGGAACACTCCTGAGTTTTATATGGATAAATACTCATTCAAAAACCAAAATCTTTGGTTTCACAGACCAGAAGCCGATTTTTGTAGGTGAACCAGGAACTCAAAGGGGAACGAGATCCTCAGTTGAACCAATGTGCAGGAATATCCCAGAAGTGTGTGCATGGTGGATTCATTCCCTTTCCTCGAAGACCATACAAACAGTCACTAATCAGGTGAAAGCAAGCCACATAACTGGTCTAACCCCAAAAGTAACTTAGACATTGCTCTGTTGCCAACCAGGCATCCATAGCCGCTTCAAAGTTATCATTTTTATTCCACAAACATTTCTCTATTGTCAATCGGGTGTCCATAGCCTCAATAGAGTTATTTTCACACCCATATAGTTGTATATTTTGACTTTCTTTTCTTGATATTTTTCCTCTTTTCTTGCTCAACGATGCAAGCATTGAAGCTTGTGGTGGGTTTGGGACCACAGTGGGCACTGGAGTAGAATTAAGATTTTTCACTTACCTGGCCCTCCTAACAGCTTTTGCACTGTTGGTATATGGAAAGCGCTCCCCTCGAGATTCATGACATGGACTAACCACCTCTTGTGGATTCATTAACTCTGGCAATTGTATCGGGCATTAATAGTTCAATATTTTGGTGCAATGACAATTGTGGACCAATAATTGGTATCAGAGCCAAAGGTGTCAAGTTTGAATCCCCTTGGGTAATGTTGAGGGGGAGTTTGTTAGCAGATGGTCAGCACTCCCCTCAGGACTTGTGACATGGACTAATCGCCTCTCATGGATCCATTAACTCTGGCAGTTGTATCAAACATTAGCAGGTCAATATTTTGGTGCAATGACAACTGTGGGCCAACATGCATAGCTTCTTGGAAACAATTAAAATGTATTTTCTTGTATGATCCAAGATAAATGCAAAAGGATTCAAACAAGGGTCCCTTCCTAGGTCGAATCAAAGTTTAAGCAAGGAAACCGATTTCATGGAGGTGGTCAGAGACCAATAGCTGAGAGTGAATATTTTTCCAAGGAACACAAAGAGCAGGTAGTAAAGTGAACCATTCTTCATATCGATAATGGCCACCGTAGCAAGAACAGGGACGCTCAGCAAGACAAAATAGTTGGGAAATGAGAAAAAGCACAGCAAAACAATGAAGCAAGAAAGGAAACCTAAACCAACCTATATACAATTATTTACAAAGTCCAACTCATTAGATCTTAGGCAAGGAAATAATGCTTAAGATGCTTCCCATTGACAAGTCATGGGGCATCCTCACTAGTCAGTGTCTTGACGCGAAAAGTATTATCTCCTAGAATTCTGGAAATTTGAAAGGGGCCAAGCCAGAGCTTGTTGAATTTTTCATGTCCCCCTTTCTTGTCATGGGCCTTGTCCCAACATAGGACCAAATCAGCAATTCTAAAGGCCTTGACTTTGGCTTGATAGTCAAACCATCTTTTGACTACACCTTAACGTTTGGTGAAATTTTCAATGTCTTTGTCACGGACATATTCTAGATGTAACAATTCGGCTAGACGAGCCTCTCAGCGATCCCCCTCATCATAATAATTATTGATAAACTGGAAGGTGGGGATCTTTAGGTGTATAGGAAAGACGGGTTCTAGTCCATAGACCAGGTGAAACAAGGAATCCTTGTGGCATGTGCGATCTTCCCAAAGAGAAAAACACAACTGGGTGTGCCAGTCTTTAAGATTTTTATCAAGCAGCTTCTTAATCATGATGATCAGGTTCTTGTTTGTGGATTCATCTAGGTTGTTGCCTTGAGGGTAATAATTGCATGAAAATTTGAGAGCAATGCCATAGTCAAAGGCCCAACTATCAAATTTTAGAGAGGAAAAGGTTGGGCCATTATCACAGACAAGGGCATATGGGCAACCAAAATGATTCAAGATAAAACTTTTGATAAAATTAGTTACTACCTTTGTGGTACATTACCTACATGCAATTGCTTCTATCCATCTAGTATAATAATTAGAGGTGGTTAGAATGTACTTGTTTCCCGTAGAGGATGGTGGGCTTACCAAACCAATGAATTCAAGACCCCAATGCATGAACGGCCTTACCTCCAAGACTGGTTGCAACGGGACAACAGCATTTCTTTCTCTAACAGTAGCAGTCTGGAAGACGTGGTAGGTTCAGATGTGATTGTATGCATCCTTGAATATGATCAGCCAATAATACCCAACCCACAAGATTTGATGAGTGGTGGAAAGGCTAGACACATGGCCAATGCCAAATTTATCATGGAATTCTATTAAAACCTGTGTTGCTTCTTCTTTTCCAAGGCATCTGAGGTAGATCCCCTCATGATTACACTTGTATAGAATAGAAACTTGCATCATGTATTTGTTGCTCTTTAGCCTAAGGGCACGCTTTTGGACTCCTTACAAGAGACGTGGGCACTTGTTATGCAATAGATAGTAGATGACATTGTCATACCATTCTCTAAGGGAGACATCTTCAAGTTGGTACTGCTGAAAAGTAAGCTCAGGTCTTGCCTCAATTATCATACCTATTGTCTGGGTAAGGGCCTAACCCCTTACTAATTTCATGGGATGAATCTCTATGTCATATTCCTGCAGCAATATAACCCACTTTTCTCTACTTTCTCCTAGTTCATTTTGCATCAGCAACAGCTTCACTATCGGGTCAAGCACTATGGTGAACACCTTATTGCATAATATATAGAGTCTAAACTTTGTGACTCCTATTAGTAGAGCATATACTTGCTTCTCCTCATTGTGGTACCTGATCCCAGCATGCTTTAATGGAGCACTCATAAAGGCAATTGGGTGCTCGTTGCCTTTGTCATCCTTTTGAGTCAATATATTGGCACACAAATGGTCTGAAGTGAATGAGTAAATATAGAATGGCTTCAGATAATTGGGACTGACCAACATGGGTGCCTCAACAATTTCTTTCTTGATTTCCTTGAAGGATTTCTTTGCTTCTAATGTCCATTCAACTTTGGCATCTTGCTTCAGCATGGTGTTGAGTGGCTTGACTATTTCAGCAAAGCCCGTGATGAATTTTCTGACAACATTTATCTTTCCAAAGAAATAATTCAATTCTTTCTTGTTGCCTAGTAGCTGAATTTTTAGTATTGCTTGAATACGCTCGGGGTCTATTGAGATTCCTCTTTCTGAAATCACATGCTCAAGCATCTTGCCTTCTGTAACTCTGAAGATGTACTTCTTCGAATTTGGGGAAATCCCGAATTCCTTGCACTTTTGAAAGACTTTGCATAGGTCAGCGACGTGATCACTTCACTTCTTTGAAAATACTATGAGGTCATCCATGTAAATGATAATTCTCTTTCCTATCAAGTCCTTGAAGGTGATATCCATTGCATGCTGGAAAGTGGCACCAACATTGATGAGCCCGAACGACATCCTTCTATACACAAAAGTTCCCCACTTGGTGGTGAACATTGTCTTGTGCCTGTCCTCGTATTGCACCATTACCTAGTTATACCTAGAGTATCCATCTAGGAAGGACATCATCTAAGATCCATTGAATATCTAGATTATTTCATCCAATGAGGGCATCGAGTAATTGTATTTCTCTGAAGCTCTATTCAAGTTGCAGTAATCCACACACAATATGATTTCCCCATTATTTTTCCTGAACGAAACTAGATTTTCCACCCACATGGAGTGTCTAACTGGAAATATAATTCAGGTGGATAGATACTTTTGTACTTCTTTGTAAATAATAGGTTCCAATAATTCATTGATAGGGCACTGTCATTGTCAAAACGGTCTTACATTTGGCTTAAGAGGAATGGTGTATGTGATGATCGATGTGTGGTACATCTTCAAATCCTCATAACTCCAAGCAACTACATCATGATAATTCTTCAAATCATCAATGATCCCTTTCTTCTCTTCTGACGTGCACACCTTACCAATGAATACATTCTTAAATTCCTCAGTTGTTCCAAGGTTATGGGCATCACACTAATTGTTGATAGAGTCCTTCTTTGCTTATTGATCTTGATCTCTAATCTAATCTAAGTCAAAATCCATTCAAGCTAGACCATACCTCTAGGAATTGTATTGGTCTTGAGTTTAAAGACCCCTTCTATCTCTAACTCGGCCTCTTCGGGCTTGGTCTCATCAATTATCTAAGTTTCAAATACGTCAGAGCTAGTGATGAAATCCAAGATGTGCCATCATCATTGAACACTTGAAAGTTGGCAATGTTATCTGGCACGGATGGGGTGGAGGTGAGATCAATAGTGAACCTTTTGAGGCCAGATAATGATAGAGGTTTGAGGGTGTTGGCTGCTTGAGCCAAGGCATTAGCGGTATGATTTTGGGAATGAGGGATCAGCTAAATATTAAATGCATCTAAACTCTCTAGGAGATCCCATACCCTCTGCCTATATTTGGTGAGCCTCCTATCATGACAGGAATAAATCTTCCTTAATTTTTTTATGACTAACTCTGAGTCACCAAAGACTTGTAACATTTTAACCCTTTTCCTTAAGGCCATCAAGAGACCAAGGACTAACGCCTCATACTCTGTTACATTATTTGTGCAATAGAACTAAAGTCTATGAGCAGCAAAGTATGACTTACCTGTAGGGCTGACCAGTTCACAGCCAGCTCTGACTCCTTTCTTGGATTTATACCTATCAAAGCATAGCATCCAAAACTTGGAAGAATCCTTGATCTTGGAACCCATAGAGTTTTCTTTTTCATTCAACAATGTATTCACTTCAGCAACCTTGGGGGACAATGTGGGCTCAACATGGTTTTGATCTGGCTATACTATCTGATGTTCCCCTTTTAGGACAACATGTCCTTTGATATGTTCAATCACTATTTGGCATAGGCAACATTTGAATTCAGAGTGAGCATCATTGTGTACCTTGCACTAGCTAGGCAGAAGTAGCTCTTGAATATTCATTATTGCACCCAAACTGAGTTGATCCTACACACATTTCTCCATGAAATCTTGGAAACCATCGATTAAGCGAAGACTACCACCTTGTAGAAATCCTCATCATCTAATTCAATCAATATCTCTATACTTTCAGGTGCGTGGGCCAAGCTGACAGGCAGACTGCACATCACAAGGAGGACCTCGTCATCTGTTTCTTCTTCATAACATTCCTGTTCATCTGAATATTCCATGAGGTAGTAATTTCCAAGTTTTATTTCATAAAATAGCATGTCATTCATGTTGTTGTACTTGGTGATCATGAATTTCATGCGTTGTTCTCTCTCAATGTAGATTTGATTTGGCAATCCTTTCCATGGCAACCATAGGTGAGAATAATCGGTGGCCACATACCCGTTCAATGCCTAGGTGAAACGCCTTCCTAAAATGATACCATAAGTGTCGATAATATCAGCAACTTGAATGTCAATCATTTGTTGTACTCTAGGATTGGAAGCAATCTGCATAGGTATCCTATTGATTTCTCCAACTATGTTGATCTCTGTTTTGTCTAGTTGCATCACCTTGCATCGAGAGGGAGTCAAAAATATCCCCAAGGCTTTACATACTACGAGGGGCATGACATTAGTAGAAGCTCCTGCATCGAGAAATCAATTATGTAGATTATTTATGAATATCTTGATGGTGGTCAAGGAGGGAGGGGTCTCCAACTTCCCTTGAAACAGCCCCGACGAAATGTCAACTTGAGCTACTTGACCCTTATCTTTATCGTTACCCTTTTTTTGGGCTTGGGCTTGGTCACGTTCCTTGGTAGGTTATTTGTTTTCCTACCAATTTGAGGGTAGATCGACAAGCTCATTTTGTGAATCATCAAAGGAGACCCTTTTGGTGGGTACTTCCTGGGCTGACTTGGATGAGGGAGTCCCATTTATCATTCTAAAAAAGGAATTCCTAACTATTGGGACTTTAAGCAACTCAAAGGTGGACAATCTCAACTTGACCTTCTTAAATTCTTCTGCTACATACTCTCCCATTTGTTTAATTTTTTCTTTGAAAGGGGTGCTTTGAGAGGGGCCAATAGGTTGGTTTTGGTTCTAACCCTACTACCTATTCTTGTTAAAGTAATGAGTGGGTACATAATGATAGCCTGGGTTATTACTAGCATTTGGGTTAGGAGGAGTGTTAAAGTTATTAGGTGGGGTGGCCCTTTGGTGAAACATTTGAGCTTCATCCTCTCTTGGGTCTTCCTCATCTACTGGACCATTATCTACTAAATTAAAGAGTTGAGACAAAGGGCTTTCGACACTTACCTCTTCTGCTTTACCATCATTTGGGACAATAATCTCCTTCTCAGGTACATTGCTCTCACCCTTGGGGAAAGGAGCCTGGTTGACCACTATCATCGAGGAATCATAAGGTTCGGATGGAACAATGTCCCTTCATCCAAAACTATCGACCGTGTTCTAGAATTCTATCTAGAAAATCTCAGAGTCCATCTGGAACTCCGGACAAACCAACTCGGAATGTCTACTTGTCTTATGGATATGGCACCATCCGGATAAGGCTACCTCAGCCAAGTATACCCCGCTTGTAGTCTTTTCACTGCTGCTAGATTGGTCAAGTGGCATGGGAATGCCACCTTTTTTTGGCCTCATGTTCCATGTTTGGTTTTGTCTTTGTGAGGGCCTTCCATCCAATTTTTGTCTTAAACTCTGACCTCTTTCATAATTCTATTTGTACAGAGCACTCAAATCAAGATTGTCACAATTGAGGTTAGCTTGGATACTTCTTTGTGATGCCTACAACTAGTTGTTTTGATTCCATAAGTGGGTCATTTCAGTTGACATCTTCTTAATCATATCTATCAGCTCACCTATCTGATCATTTTTAGCGTTGTTTGGTTGCAGATTTGAATTTTGAAGGAAGATTAGTTTTACTGCTAACTAATTCTACTAAGCAGGCAGAAACTCGGAGCTTTGAAGGTATGTTGGCACTTGGGGTAGCTGAGCATAAGCCTGTTGTTGTTGTGGCTGCAAGTATTGAGGCATGGGAGGCACCTGACTAGATGGTTTTCCAGGGTGAGGCACCCATGTGAGTTGCAAGATTTGATTTATCAAGGGTGTTTGATGTTCCAAATATTGGGTAATCCCTTGAACCTAATATGGGTGAGCCACTGGTCCTATAGAGGGTAGTAGACCAGCAATATGCTATCCTAGATCTATACTAGATTTAACTGCTTCTACGTAGGAATCCAATAAGTGTGTCGGTGGTGGGTTCATCATCTTCACTAAGGCAGAAGTGAGGTTGTCCAAGGCTGCATAGTATACTAATTGGATGGATGTATCATCAACCATTCATTCACCATGGAACATGAATAAAAGATGAATTTTAAGTACAGAAATCAATGTATGTTCAGACTAGCTTTACACTGCTATTTATCATCAACAAATAGCAAAAAGCATGAACAAGGAAGGCCATCAACATAGCAGAATTCTTCAGCATCAATGAATAGCATTAACTAATTTACCCAAAGCATGTAAAAAACATAGAATACCAAATTAAATATGCTCAAATCTATTAACTATGAGGAGAAGAATCATGAAACATGAAGGAAACTCAAGAATCCACCACAATCAATAAACTTCTATTAGAATTTCAGCAACATGTCTTTACAACAACTCAACTCTCTCTTGAAAATGAGAGGAGATCCCCTATTTATAGTGCTCAAAAATAAAAATGAGTTGCCAAGATTTAATCTCATTTTGTGGCCAAGATTCACTACAAACTAGGATTTCACCTACCCCCAATATTCAACAATTTAAAATACATTGCTTGTCTTCTAGCTTATTTTTTCTTCTAGTGCCTAACACTTTAGCATTTTGTCTTTTGCTGATTTCTCTTTTGTTGTAGCTACAAAGTGAGGAACTCATCATCAATGATAGGCTTTCCCTCATTTTTATTTATAGTGGCATACTCCAAGAATTTTCCTATCAATATCCAGAGCTTGTCCCACTCCATTATATCTGATTGAAGCACTTGAAATGATAATCTCTTTGACTAGCCAGTGATCAGCTCCCAATTCTGTAGACATTTGGTTGTAGCTTTTTCCATCTATTCAAAATGGACAAATTCCCTAGTAGCAAAGTCCATAAAATCTGGCGTTAATGAATCGGCAGCCCCGTTCTCCATCTTCTTATGAAAATATAACCTTATCTTCTTAGGGTCCAGCTTGGCGGGAGGCATGTCATAGTTTGTCATGAGCTTCAAATACTCTTCGCAATCTTCCTAATTTTCTTTGACCTATTCTAGGTCAAGCTCCACTTCATGGAGTACCTGCTCTAAAACATATTTCCTATCCAGACATTTTCCATGTTTTGACCAGCCATTGATCATTCCTTGCCAAACCTAGTTCCTTCTCCCATGATTTATTAGGCATCTTGAGAACAACTTCAAGCTTAGGATAGGTAATCCTATAGAGCTCAATGAAGCATTGGTAGATTTTCTTAGTGCCCTCTAGCTGCTTTTGCACATCCTAGGACTTGTTTATTGTTCAGATGGCATGACCAATACCCATATCCCCATTGTAGATGACTCATTGGAACCAATCCTCAATGGCTTTATTCCAATGTTTTCTCCTCTCCATCTTGCTTATGTTATCCTTTGATAGCAACAATGGCGGGGTTGATGATGTTGTTGGTAATTCTTCCGCAGAAGACCACTATTGTATATAAGCAATAAAATCTGCCACCTATTCTTTCAATTCCTCTTCGGAGGACTAATCCTTATTCATTTGGTGTATAAATATGGCTACAGATCCCTGGAGTTGATCAATCTTTTTCTCCCTAGTAGTTGTGCCAATTTCAATAGTGGAGATGTTATAGATTACCCCCTATTCTTTATCCAACACTGGGGTGGCAATTTGCACCATCTGGGATCCTGATGCATCCATCATGATGTGTGATCTGACCTTTAGCTTTCTTTCTTTCTTTGCTCCTATTTGAGCTTGTGCTAGGATTGCCTCCAGTATTTCCTTGGGATCCATGGGAGTGGGGGTCTTCTTTTGTAGTTTTTTCTGCAGCCATTCGGGCATTTGGGATCCCACCTTTGGTGATTCATGACCACCCTCTTCTCTCTAAGCATGTTGGATAGCCCATTCTTCATGGCCCGAAGCTTGTTTCTTTTTTTTCTCTTCTTCTTCTTCATCTAAGTCTCTGATAAATATAGCCTTTTCCTCTTGTGACTCAGTGGCAGCAATATTTTCTTTGGGGCTATCCTCCCCTTCAGGCACCCTCTCTTCTTCTGACCCGAGCTCCATATGGTGTTCTACCTCAGGGCTCATTCTCATCTCGACCTTTTCTTTAAACTTATCTCCTTCTTCAATTTCATCTTCTTTCTTTTCTTCCTCTTCCCTCTTGGGAGGTGCTTCTTCCTACTAGCCAAGGCCTTCATCTTGATCTTTTATGGAGGCTCTCGGTAGAGATTTCTATGTCTTCCTCCATTTCTTTCTTTTCCTCGGAAGACTACCTCTCAACTTCCTCTCCAACATCTTTGCGTTGCTTAGATAATTCCTCCTCAACCTCCTAGTTGGAGGACTCTATTACATACTTGGTGTCATTGTCCTTGACATCTTCTTCAAAGGATTGATATTTTTCTTCTTCATACACTACCTCATTGATGACCAAGTGTTCATATCTCAGATGTGCATGGTAGTCATCCTTGAAGGGGATCTTTAGGTTTCGCATCCTTTCCCTTTTCAACTACCTCCCTCTCTTGCCTTTCAAGCTCTTCTAAAATCTGCATTGTCATCTCCATTTTGGGTGATTCTATTGGAGGAGGAATAAGGAGACCAACAATGACTTGAGCTAGAGCAACCTATACTGCAAGGTTCATCAACACTCTAGAGAGCTCCATAGGAATGTTTTGCATATGCCTAGAAAAGGCTTATGGGATAGTGAGGGCATGCATTATCGTTGTAGTGACAAAGGGAACCATAGATGTCAAGGAAATCGAAGAGGAAGAAAGCAGGGAAATTATCACAGAGGAGGAGTCTCTCACCATAATAGGCATAGTGGGTGAGGTGGAGGCAAGGTGAACTGAAATGTCCACTATGGGTGGGGAGGAGATGGGTAATGCTTGAGATATTAGAGGAGGAGTAATAGCAATGGAAATAGTGGTACTAGCAAGAATAGAGGTAGAAGGTGGTGATTTGGGTTGCTCGACCTCTTCTTCTTCTTCCCCTTCATGCATTGGATCCTCTTGAATTGTGGCCATCTCAGAGAATCCACCCAATTTCTTTACTTTCTTTGAGGTCTCAACCTCTGACACATTCCTCGAAAAACTTTATTCTTTAGCTGGCACTCTAATACCTCCTTTATTTTTCATGACCTAGTGACCGGATGATATTTTGGAGCCTCTTTAGTTGGGGTAGCGGCAGTTCCTCTATTTGTCTCACTCTCGAGCTCATCTTCAAGCTCATTGTGAGTAAGATCAGCCCCTTGGAGTTTTAACTGACCAATTTGGGCATTGATCCATTGCCTAGTTTTGTGCTTTATTGGCTTTGTCAGGATATCGATTTCATTGACCTCTTCCTTGTTCCAGTCTATGAGGGGAAATGGCATGTTAGTGATAGCATCAAACTTGAGATCTATAATAGTGCTCTCATCTTCAACAATCTGATTTGGCACTGAGAATAGCTTGACTATCTTAACAAAGTATGTTGTCATATGCATATAATGCCTCATGCACACCTCCTTGTCATTTCGGCAATCAGCCTAAAATTCTTCAATGTTTTGCAAATGGGAATATTCCTTTCCCATGAATTTCTTCAACTTGTCGTATGGGTCCATCCTGGCCCGAGGAGTATAGAGGCTCAAATTATACTCAGCGAGCTCCTTTTCAGAATATTCGACACTTTGGGCAATCGTGAGAGCATACATTCCCTACCCGAATGTGAGAGGATAGGTCACTGCTACCCAGTGCTTGCTAGCAAGGAGAGTATGTGCATTTGGCAACTGCCTTGACACCTCTAACAAAATTATCTGGTCATTTTGATACCGGGGCAGCTTGTATGGCCTTTCACTAAAGCCCTCAGTTCGTATGTAAGTGAACTTGGGGAATTGAATAAATAAGAATCTAAACCTCTGGATAAATGCACAGGTGCTATGAGTGACCCTTCTCTCGAAGTCCCCTTTGAGAAGTCTGACAATGTTCCTGATGAATGCATCATTCACCTTGCAATGGTACTTCTTGAAGTTTTAGTATTGGAGCTATGGATACCTATCATACACCTTCAAATCCCTTCCAAAGGTCGTATTTTGTGCTACAAATAAACCTTTGTATGGATAGGTGTTAGCCAGAAGGTAGACCAAATAGGAGGTCATATAGAATTGGCAAGACTTTTTCACCGCCAAGAACTGCTCATGCAAGTTTTTGTTGATCATCCAAGCCCAGTCAAACTTGGTTGTGCCTCTGATAATTTCTTCTATAAAATAAAACATCCAATCAAAGAAATAGGCTGCAGTAGGGATGCCCATGACTCTGCTCAGCAAAGTTACCAATTCATGGTAATCTTCATAGAAATCACTTCTAAACAACTCTTGGGGCACCTTCTTTGCACTCCCCCTTTTTTCCTTTAACCAATATTGGTTAATCAATTTCTTTCACTTTAAGGATCACCCTTCCACATGTTTTCCACATATTCCATTGTTTCTTGCTCCATAGGGTCATAGGTGGGGATGTGAAATGTTTGTGCTATAGACTTGGCAGAGAGGTCAGCCAACACCCTATCATCTCGGTCTACAATTTTCTTGCTCTTCTCTTGGTATGCTCCCCTACAAGCCATTACCAATTTTGTGGCCATAAGAGTTGGTGGGAAACCATCTGCCCTAGCCAAACCACTCTTTCTGATTATCTTTGCATTCTTTGTGGTGGGGTTAACGATTGGTGCAAGTGCACCCTAACAAGATCATGCCTCTAGGAGGAAAACTCAAGATTTGATCTTAAAATTTTAATATCATATTTTCATAAGGCCTAGATGGCCATATTTAAATTTTTTTAGGTTCTATATAGTCTTTGTAAATTCATTTGGGCATAAAATGCTAAGGTTGTAAAAATTGACAAAATATTGTCAAGACAATTTTATAAAAATGCAAAAAGATACAAAACCAGGGAATACCAAGGTTCAAGTAGTTGAAAATTCAGGTATAGGAATTGGATTGGATTTAAAAATTCATGATTTAGCCTCAAACGATTCGAGGAAGGTTGGGGAAATAAATGTGTAGAAGAAATTCAATGAAAAAACACAGTTAATCTGTTATTTTTTTGGAAATTCATGATTGTAGGCCATTGTACAGACATTAAAAGTTCTTTGAACCTCTCATCCTCCATTTCATGTTGTAGCCTCGTGAATCTACTTTCTTTTACTTTTTTTTTTATCAAAATCCATTAAGAATTGAGAAAGATATGGGCAATTTGGTCTAGGTGGGTATAACCCTGAATAAGGGTAACAGTGCATAAGAAAAATTAGTTTCTCATTTTCTAGCCCTGGAAATCTTCTCAAATTCGGTGTGTAAAATATTTTAGACATGTTTTAAAATATTTGAAAGGAATAAAGTCGTTGGTAAAGGTTTTGGGCCGAAACCAATAAGCCCTAGTTCTGAAAATCATGAAAATTCTCGTAAAAACAATGAACAGAGGAGTCTAGGTGAGTTTTTTTTCGTGGTTTTAAGTCCTCCATGAGTTATTTTGATTTTGTAAAGGTGTTTGGGATCATTTGAATCCACTTCAAGATTGGTATTGGTGTATTTATAAGTTTTTGAGATCATTTAATGACTGTTCTGGGTAGATAGAGTTGTTGTAGTCATCATTGAGATGGAAGTTGAAGGTTTTGAATTGGAGTTTGAAAAAAATGTTTTTGAAAAAATGTTTGAGGATGGTCTACTATGATTGTGTAGACCTAATTAAAAAAAAAATTAATTCTATAAAAAGTTAAATGGGCTTGAGAAATTGATATAGCTTTGTGGGTGTGGTCTAAAGGGCTTAAACGTTGATTTAGGATAGTCACTTGAAAAGTCTTTATGTTTGAGGTGAATAAGTTGGTGATAGGATTTGAGACATTTATTTTAATTTGTACTAAAGCATTTTGTGGTAACAATCAATGGTTTGAGTTTTTTTAGTTCAAGTGCTTGGATCTTGATTACAAGGACAGTCAAGAATTTGATTTGAGTTTTGACAAAGAAACTGAGTAAGTTTTTTTCTTCCTTTGTCTTTGCATCAAAGTGGTATCAGAGCTCAGCAAGATCTGGGCTAGAGATTTGGTTATGGTTTGTAGTTGTGTGTGTTTTTTTGCAGGTTCAGAAGGTAACCTGCTGGCTTCCATTGAGAAGGTAGAGAGAAAGTTGTGAAAAGTGAGTGAGTTGAAGCAAGGAGCAACTTGCTTGGTGACCATCTTGAAGATGGAGGTTCTGAGAAGACATTTTCAGGAAGAGGAAGAGAGGAAGAAGAGAAAAAGACAAGAAAATATGGATAAGGAGATAGATTATTTGAAGCAAGAGTGGAGAAGTTGTGAGAAAGAGTTCCAGGAATCCATGATGAGGATAGAGCAGATGATGAAATAGTTGACAAGTTGGCATTTGAAAGTGAAAAGGAGAGTTGAATGGCCCATTCAAAATATTGTTAAGAGAAGAAGACTACAAGCAAAATTAGCAGCAAGAAGGAAAAAATAAGATGAAGAAGAGTTTCAAAATGTTGAAGAAAGACTCTTTGATGAAGACAAATAGAGTGCAGTCATTTCCAAGCATGAAGAAATAGAGACAAAGGACCTGATTTCAGAGAGTGAAGAGAATATTATGGATGAATAGCTTTTGGAGGTTTACAGAGAATTGAAAAAGGATGGAGGTATTCTTAATGAATTAATGTGTCATTTCTTTGTTATGTTAATTATTTGGACAAGGAATGATTTGCAAGTCAAGAAGCAGAAAATTAGAGGACAAAGTGTTGAGATTGAGATTGTGATGAAGGAGAATATTCATAGAGACAGGTCAAGATGGAAACTAGTTGGCATAGACCAAATTAAACCTAAAGTGAAGATGAAAGGAGTAGGGTAAATAATACTACAAGGAGGAGCAGTAATGATGAGGCTTGGTGCATTCAATCCAAGAGGACTTGGAATTCTTTTTGGATGGGGAGAATGGTGTAGGTGCACCCTAACAAGATCATGCCTCTAGGAGGAAAACTCAAGATTTGATCTTAAAATGTTAATCTCATATTTTCATAAGGCATATATGGCCATATTTAACTTGTTTTAGAGTCTAGATAGTCTTTGTAAAGTCATTTGGGCATAAAATTCTAAGGTTGTAAAAATTGACAAAATATTGTCAAGACAATTTTGTAAAAATGCAAAAAGATGCAAAACAAGGGAATACCAAGGGTCAAGTAGTTGAAAATTCAGGTATATGAATTGTATTGGATTTAAAAAGGCATGATTTATCCTCAAAAGATTTGAGGAAGGTTGGGGAAATAAATGTGTAGAAGAAATTCAATGAAAAAACACAATTATTTTGTTATTTTTCTAGAAATTCATGATTGGAGGCCATTTTATAGCCATTAAAAGTTCTTTGAACCTCTCCTCCTCCATTTCATTTTTTATCCCTATGAATCTACTTTCTTATACTTTTTGTTTCATCAAAATCCATTAAGAATTGAGAAAGATATGGGCAATTTGGTCTAGGCGGGTAAAACCCTGAATAAGGGTAACAGTGCACAAGAAAAATTAGTTTCTCATTTTCTAGCCATGGAAATCTTCTAAAACTCAGTGTGTAAGATGTTTTAGACATTTTTTAAAATATTCCAAAGGAATAAATTCATTGGTAATTTTTTTGGGTCAAAACCAATAAGCTCTAGTTCTGAAAATCATGAAAATTCTAGTAAAAACAGTGAACAGAGGAGTCTAGGTGAGTTTTTTTCGTGGTTTAAAGTCCTTCATGAGTTATTTTGGTTTTGTAAAAGTGTTTGGGATCAGTTGAATCCACTTCAAGATTGGGATTGGTGTATTTATAATTTTTTGAGATCATTTAATGACTATTTTGGGTAGGCAAAGTTGTTGTAGGCATCATTGAGATGGAAGTTGAAGGTTTTGAATTGGAGTTTGAAAAAAATGTCTTGAAAAAATGTTTGAGGATGGTCTACTATTATTGTGAAGACCTAATTACAATTTTTTTTAATTCTATAAAAATTTAAATGGGCTTGAAAAATTGATATTGCTTTGTGGGTGTGGTCTAAAGGGCTTAAACGTTGATTTAGGACAGTCACTTGAAAAGTCTTTATGTTTGAGGTGAATAAGTTGGTGATAGGATCTGAGACATTTATTTTAATTTTTACTAAATTATTTTGTTGTAACAATCAATGGTTTGAGTTTTCTTAGTTTAATTGCTTGGAAATCAAGAATTTTGTAAAGGGAATGGATCCTGATTACAAGGACAGTCAAGAATTTGATTTAAGTTTTGACAAAGAAATTGAGTAAGTTGTTTTCTTCCTCTTTCTCTGCATCAACAATGACCCTTTTTCTGAATTCATCTATATTTATGTGCCCAAGATTGGTATTTGTAATCTTGTCCCATGTAGTAGTGACCCTAGAGGTGACCTCCACTCCCTAAAACTGATATTTCATTTGATCTTTATCTTCTTTCCTTCCTAGGGCCTTAGCAAATTTCTTCCCTTTTTTCTTCCTATGTGGATGCCACTGGTGGTCCTGTAGCTAGTTCCATAAATCCTACAAAGAAAGGCGCAGTAAGCATATTCATGTATAAAATTCGGGGAACATTAGCAAAAACCTTCAAAATAGTTGTTAGATCGAATAATCTATCCTTCAAAGATCACAACATTCATTAAATATCATTTTTTGTCTTTTGTTTGGGGGAGATAGAGCAATGCGGGCAGAGGGATGTGGGTTTCCCTGGGTTGGTGGCTCTTTTGGAGGAGGCAGAGAGAAAATGGCAAAGAGGGTATGGCAGCCCGTAGTCGACCACCTGCATTGATACTTCCGCACAATAAAGGGGGCCCACTTTGGGTAAGCAAATCTGATCATTCTGTAGGTCCTTGGGGTGATAGCACAATCATTTTGGCATGCAGGTCCAGGGGCTATGGAGGTAGGTGGGGTCTCGACCGTTTAGGAGTTTTGTCATTTGGAAATGGCGTTAGCATGAAGCAAACCCACTGACAGAGTCCCACAAAGAGAGAGTCGTAGGCAGGGAGGATGGCCATTGAAAACCCTTTTTAAGGTTCAAGTTCTTCAAAGGGTGTGGGTAGGAATCTGTGGGAGGCAGCTAGGTGGCGGCCATTTTGGAATGACAAAGGCAAGATGGCAGCCTACAGGTAGTTTTCTGCACCACCGGGCCCACATGAGTCATCAGCATGCATTATTCATTTGCAGCTAGCCAGAGAGTTGCAGAGGTATCAGGCTCTGCATGTCGGGTGGCAAGGTGGGCTCATCTGTTTGGGAACGGAGGTTGAGGATTGGTGGTATGCATGTGGCCACCCACAGAAGAATTTCAAATGGAAAAATTTACTTAGTTATTCTCATGCGAAGGGACCAAAGGGAGTCAAGCATAGTAGAGTCCGCAAAGTGGACGGGTGAAGGCAAGTGGCCATTTTGAAACTGCGATCAACATGGGGCAGCCCGTAAGGGCCAGCCCACAAAGGATTAATACTTAACCAATATAGAGGGGAGAAACCAGGATGGCAAGGGTAGACACAGGACCCACCAAGTGGGTGGAAGGGTAAGCTCTACTGTTTAGGATTGGACATTGTCAACGGTGAAAAACAGTGAATGGCAATCCACAAGAGTCGGCCCGCAAAGGCCCAACAGTGTAAATATCTTCCCAATGGAGAAAGGTTTGGTAGGATCCACAAAGTGGGAGGGTGGAATATTATGGCCATTCAAAATGGTCATGAGGCAAAGAGCTAATGGCAATGAGCAGCCCACAAGGGTTGATAGCCGGGAGGGGCAATTTTCGCTAAGTGTTTCATTCAGACGATAATGGACAAGGATCTTGCAAGGCCCACCAAGTGGAAGGTTGGGGTTAAACATTTGTTGAGAAATGGAAAATGGAATGAGCCATTCCTGGGTGGAATCCCACACTTGTAGACCCGCAGGGGTTATGAGTGTCCCTGCAAGTTAAGATTTTCATTAAGTTCAATAGCGATGGTGAGGGGATGGCATCCACCTGTAGTCGCGGGTTTGTTGAAGGCGATGGCCGCGGCTCAAAGGTTTGTTGATTGCAATATTTATAGGGTGGCGGTGAAGGATCTACAGGCCACAAGGGTGTGATGGCCCTTGTTAAGAATGGTGGCCATGATGCAAAGCTCTGTGTGGCCTAAAACGGACGAATTTCAAAGGATTTTCAATTTTTACAACATGGGTTTTATGCAAAACTCCATGTTATAACTAGTTCCAAAGCTTTCCCTCCTAAAATTTTAAGAACTTTGTAGAATTTCATAAAAAACACATAACTAGGTGGCGGCATAAAACCTACTTGAACAACCCCTAGGAAATCTTGAAGAATTTGATGGCAATAGCGATTGAAAGGTGGCAAGATCATGCAGGCACGGAGGCGGCGGAAGTAGGATGAGCATTGACAAATTCAAAAGGAATGTTAGTGAAAATGACTTGTCATTTCACCTAATTATAGAAATTTTAACAATAAATGCTAGCATTAAATGTCGGTACGATCGCAAGCACGGTTGGTGAGCATGGGTTTCAAAATGGTCGGTGGCAGGAACGATGGAGCCCGCAAGACAGGCGGTAGAAAAGTGTTTGTCATTAGGTGGACCGATGGAAGAGACGGCGACCAACAATGTAGGGACCACATAGCGGGCAATTAGATCAACTCAACCGCCATACAAACAGGGAAGAATCGACAGAATCCCACCAAGGGTGGCCCACAAGGGTGGACCCACAAGGAGCAAAAGGCGACAGCTTAAGGACTGAGGGAAAACTGCCAAAGGGACTCCGCAAAGGCAAAAAACCAAAAAAAATTGAGGATGGTGAAACTTGGTAAACTTAAGATAATAACTTTTAGGACTCATTGACCACTTAGCACCCAAAAATAGGGGGCATGCAAAATGAGACAAAAGAAAAAGTGACCTAGTGAACAGTGAAAGAGAGGGTCCCCATTCGGAACGAGGTGTGTGTGCTATAGGCACAACAGAGATGATAAGGTCAAGCAAGCGAAGATGTAGAATTTCAAAGCCAAATTTAAAACCTTAAGGATGTTAGAAGATGAAGGTATTGTTGGCTAGATGTTTAGAGTGGATGAAATTGTCAATTTCATCAATGATCTTGGTGGAAAACTAGAGGAAAGTGAAGTTGTGAAAAAGGTATTGAGAACTCTTCCTAAATCTTATAGTGCTAAATTTTTTGCTATTGAGGAAGCTCATAATTTGGATTAGTACTCTAGAGATCAAATTTTTGGTGATTTAACTAATTTTGAATTAAGAGAGTTTGACCAAAATGCTTCAAGGAAGGAGATTTCTTTTTAAGTGAGCAAGAAAGATGATGAATCTGATATGGATGATCTTGATGAGGTGGAAGAAAAAAAATTTAGGAGACTAAAAAGGGCACTGGAAAATATAGAGGTAAGTTAGCCTTTAAATTTTTCAATTATGGAAATATAGGTCATTGTGCTTCTAAATGTCCAATCAAAGTTGCAAATGACAAGCATAAAGATCATAAAGGAAAATCTGTCAAGAAGAGCTATTATGTTAAAGAAGATAGGGGTGTATCTGATGATGAGGAATCAGAATATCTGAATGATGGAAGTCATGAATTCTTGTTCATTGCTCTAAATGTTCGAACTAATTCTACTAATCTTGAAATATGTATGAAGGAAGTTGATCCAAAAATAGGTCATAGTATTGAAGGAACTATTTTGACTTCTTTTCATGTAAGAGAGGAGAGAAGCTACTAGATAATTGATAGTGGATGCTCAAATCATATGACAGATGATCAGAGATTTTATTAAGTTTGAAAAGTATGATGGTGGTATTGTTAAGTTTGGTGATGATTCATCTGCTAAGATCTATGAAAAAGGTTCAATTAGTTTTGATGGAAAGCATAAAACAGATGATGTTCTCTATGTCAAGTGTCTCTAGCATGATATTTACAGTGTAGGATAGATGTATATGAGAGGATACAATTTGGTGTTTCAAGATTATGGTTACGAAATCAGAAAGCTCTAGAATATTAGTTGCAACTGGAATAAGGATAGAAGGAAATGTTTATTAGCTCAAAGGTAGTGGTGTTAAGTTCTTTATGTCACAAATCAATGAAAGTTGGCTATGGCGTAGAACAATGGGTCACATCAATTTTGATAGCCTAGTGAAGATCAACTCTACTCAAGCTATGAGAGATCTCCCAAAGATTACAAAGCCTATCAATATAATTTGCAAGAAGTGTTAGTTTGGAAAGCAGACAAAGAAGAGGTTCAAAACTAAAGAATATTCTATCATAGGTCCTTTAGATTTGTGCATATATACCTATGTGGACCTACCAGAATAAGAATCTCTCAAGTTGATAGGTATTTTATGTTGTTGATAGATGATTACTCTAGAATGACTTGGGTGACATTTCTCAAAGAAAAATTAGAAGCTCTAGATAATTTTAAAACATTTAAGTCTATGGATGAGAATTAAATGCGTTTGAAAATAAAATGTTTGAGGCCTAACAAAGGTGGTGAGTTCACCTCCAATGATTTTAACATATTTTGTGAAGATCATGGGATAAAGAGACATTTATTAGTTCTTAGGACTCCTCGGCGGAATGGAGTTATGGAGAGAAAGAATAGGATAGTTCAAGAAGCAGCAAGAACCTTGATGAAGGAAGCAAACCTACCAAAATTATATTGGAAATAATTAATTCATACTGCAGTATACATTCTTAACAAAGGACAAGAAAGAGTGAACAGTTCAAAGACTCCCTATGAAGTATGGTATCAAAAACCTCCTACTGTGAAATATTTCAATTTTTGGAATAAAATGTTATATTAGGAGAGATGAAGAGAACTTAGGAAAGTTTTGTGCAAGATCAGATGAAGGAATATTCCTTGAAAATTCTACAAAGAGAAAGACATATAGATGCTATAAAAAAGGTTAAAGAAGATAGTTGAAAGTGCAAGTATCAAAGTGGATGAAGAATAACAACAAAACTCAATATTGATAAAAGGATATGAAACTAATGAACCCCCTTGTAGAGAAGAAGAAGAAGAAGTTGAGAAAGAAAAAGAGATGATAGTGGAAGAAGAAGAAGCTCCAGAAAAGAATCCTTAGACTCCTAAGTATGTATAGAAGGATCATTCTAAAGATCAAATCATTGGAGATAATATTAAAGGTGTGCTGAAAACAAGAAGAGTTTCTATGATAGAGGAACAAGTAAACTTTTATTTACTTTCTAAGGTAGAACCTAAAACTATAAATGAAGCATGCAAGGATGAGAGTTGGATCAAAGCTATAGAAAAAGAGTTAAAGAAAATTGAGAAGAATCAGACATGAGAACTAGTCCCAAGATCAGCAAACAACAATGTGGTAGGAACTAAATGGGTATTCAAGAACAAGTTGAATAAGAATGGAAAAGTTGTCAGAAACAAGGCTAGGCTTGTGTGTAAGGGCTACTCACAAGTGGAAGGAACAAATTTTGTAGAGACTTTTTCTCCAATGGAAAGAAAGGAAGCCATTAGGATTTTTTTGGCTTTTAAAGCACATAAAAACTTCAAGGTATATCAAATATATGTCAAGTTTGCATTCTTGAATGGTGAGTTAGAAGAAGAGGTGTACATTGAACAATCGAAAGCTTTTCAATTATCAGAATATTTTGATATGGTTTGTAGGTTGAAGAAAGCTTTATATGGAATCAAATAGGCTTCTAGAGCTTGGTCTGCAAGATTGGATAAGTACTTATTGTAGCAAGGATTCAAAAATGGTACTATAAATAGCAATATTTACTTCAAACTTGAGAGATAAAATTTTGATTATGGTTTTGTATGTTGATGACATAATCTTTGGAGGAAATGAAGAAATGTGTAAGAAGTTTGTAAAGGAAATTCAAAATGAGTTTGAAATTTCAATGTTCATGGAGATGAATTTATTTCTTGGGCTACAAATTAGTCAATCTGATATAGGTATATTCATCTCACAATAAAATTATGTCAAGGAAATGTTAAAGAAGTTTGGAATGGAGAACTCTCAACTGGTGTGTACTCCCATGGTTACTATTTGTAAGTTGAGAAAAAAATGATGAATCTTCCAAGATAGATCAAATAAAGTACAGATCCATAATTGGTGGATTTCTATATCTAACTGCTACTAGACCAAATATCATGCATGCAATATGTCTTGTGGCAAGATTTAAAGAACCTAGAGAATCACATGCGGTGGTAGTAAAAAGGATATTTAGATACTTGAAGAGCATTCTAGACTTTGGCCAATGGTATCCTAGGGATATTGATTTCTCTTTGAGTGATTATATAGATTCAGATTGGGTAGGTTGTATAGATGAAAAAAGAAGTACAAGTGGAGGTTCTTTCTTTCTTGGAAGTGGATTGGTTTCATGGTTGAGTAAAAAGCAAGATTCAATATCATTATCTACTATAGAGGTAGAATATATTGCAGCAGCATCATGCTACACACAAGTGTTGTGGATGAAGCAGGCATTAAAGTATATTAGAGTATCATATGATAAACCTATTCCTATCTTGTGTGACAATATAAGTGTTATCAATATTTCAAAAAATTTGATAATGCATTCAAGGACAAATAAAATCTCTATCCAATATCACTTTCTAAGAGAGAAAGTTGTAGAGAATGAAGTGAAGTTGGAGTATGTGCATACAAAGGATCAAATAGAATAAATTTTCATAAAGGCTCTTTCAAAAGATACATTTGAGTATCTCAAGCAGAAGCTAGGGGTTATTGCCCCTCCTTCTTTCAACTAGATAAATAAGTTGGTGCATCTATCCAGGTGAGCAATTCAAGATTCATTATTTTTCCTAAACTAATGAAGGCTACCTCTCCTAGGGGGAGTGGGTAGTGTTTGGTATAGTCAAGGGGAGCATATCTTGTGCCCCTAAGGGGAAGAGAGTAGTGAAGAGAGTATTAGATATAAAGAGTAGTGAAGCAAGTAAGAGAGAGTTGTGTGCAGGTGTTGCCCTTTTCCATTGATGTCAAAGGGGGAGAAAGTGCAATCTAAAAAACTAAGGGGGAGAAAAGTCTAAAAAATAGGGAGAGAGAGTGAAAACACAAGGAAATAATTGATGCCAAAGGGGGAGAGAAAACTAAGGAAAGAAAGAAGTCTAAAATGTAAGAAATGTCCCGATAAGGGGGAGTACTTCTTGATGTAGGGTTTCTTTGATGATTTGGTGTTGCCATTGTAGGGTCACTTTTGTTGTTGATGGTTTTTCAGAGCTGGTGTTGCCATAAATGACAAAGGGGGATATTTTTGGAGATTGTTACGGTGTTTTCATTGATTTCAACAATGATATTATTGTACTAGTTGTCTTTAGTGTTATCGTTTATCTCAACCTATGTCAACCTCTAGTGTAGTATTCAAAAAGTGGTATAAATGAGGATATTGTTGGTATTTTAGATGGGGATATTATTGCAATACCTAGTTTGGTTGTGATGAAAAGGTGTTTGTGGTGTTGAGTGGGTGTTTTTGATGCAGCTAGTTCACTTGTTTTCCAAGTGCTTTTGAGAAAAATTGAATAAGAGGGTGTACAAGGTGGCAGAGTTATGTTTTTCATTGTGTTCTATATTTATTCATGGTTGAATGTGTGCTTGTGTAGTTTGAATGAGATTCTCAAAAAAAATTAGAGGTGATATATCCAGAGTTTCAAGCTCTAGATCGTGTGACAGTGGAAGTTGTGTTTGACAATATGTTGGACTGTGAAGAAGGTTATCTGTGAGAAATGGAATTTCTTTGCATTTCTCCACATTAAGGTTTCTTGTCTTGTGAATTTATAAAAATTCTAATATTGTTTGTACCTACCTTCCCTTGGATTTTTGTGTATGCATGTGTTCTGCAAGGATGGTTTATGAGTTGTATGTTTGTGGCAGTGTTGTTGGTTGCACGGGATGATTGTGTTCTCAGCTTTAGGCGGTTGTGATAGTATTGCTTAATATTCTGATGGTGTTGGAATATTTTTGGATGTTTTGTAATGTTTCTTCATGATCTACATGGTGTTGTCGAACCTGGTGAAGAGTGAATTGACTGTCTGGTAGTGTCAATATAGGTTTGGACAACCTAGCATGTTAATGTTACTTGCAGATGTTTTTTATGATTTATGGAAGCATGGTGAAGCATAATGGTGTAGATTTGGGTCTTGGTTAACCCATGGTGTGGTCCACCTTCACTTCTTTCCATCATGGAAGTGTTTGGTTCTAACCTATTTTTTGTTTCACATTTGAGGTGCATACATTTCATTGAGGCCAACCTAAACAAGATTTTTTGAGGTCGCGGAGGATATATAAGCAAGTTCAATTATTGGATATGTTGTGAGATATGAAGTGAGGTGTAAATTTGATCATGTTTTGATCTAAGTGCAAGCTTAAATTCCTAAGGCTACTAGATGTAGTGAGTAGGAGTCTACATTTTTAGTTTTCCTAAAGTTGTTGGAGACAGTGAGTCGAACATTGTGGATGGTGTAGAGTTGTTGTGGTGGATCTTCCTATAACTCTAAGGTAGTGAACCTCCTTGTAATAGTATTCATCTATTCTTTTTTCTTCTAGGCAATGAGTCCTTTGGGAAATGATCCTTTCTTTTCTTTTGGGCAATGAGCCCCTCAATTAGTGAACCTATTATATTTGGTATTGTTATTCATATATATGTGAGTTAATCCTCACAATGTTTTTTCCCTTATTAGGGTTTTCCATGTAAATTTAGTGTTCTATGGTGTATGGTCATGAATTTGTTTATGTTTCAATTTTTTTGCATTCATGTTGATGCATAATAGGGGTTTAAAGGTTAATGAGGTTTTGAGTGTTTTAATGTACAACTGATTCACCCCCCTCTTAGTTGTCTTGTGTATCTAGCACTAATTTTAGTTTTTAGGAAAACACAAGTTAGAAAATACAAGAATAAGTTAGTTTCAAGTGTTACTTTAGGGGTATCATCCCTCTCTAGATATTCACTCTAATTTTAGGTCACCCATAGCCTAGGAATGTTTTCATTTTTTGGTTGGAAGGAGAGACCATACTACTCTCCAAAGGGTGCATTCTATCTTGATAATAGTTTTTGGCATGCCTAATAGGACCACTTCAACTATTTCATTCCATTAATCTCTCATATGTTACTGATCTCTAGTATGTAGTTTAGTGATTTCTACTTTTGAAGGTATTATTTGACATACCTAGCAACTCTAAAATCTTGAATATACTAGTTTCAAGAATACTTAGTGTTGAAATCTTATAATAAGAGTTAAAACAAAGGGAATATTAGAAACTTTTGAGTGTTTGTAGCTATCACCACCTAGAATGAGAGGAATATTGGTTCAAAAAAAGTGTTTTAGTGAGAACATATTCCACACCTCCACTTACTAGGTCTTTCCCTTTCACTCCTCAAAATTAATCGCCCCTTATTCTAATCATTGCTCCTAGTAATCATCTTTTCATTTCATTTTATAAATGAATTCCATTAAATCTTTCCCAACATAATTATATTCCTATGCCATCCCTCAAAATTATTCATTTTTTATTGGAGAAGAATCAACTACTCCCATTGAACATATCATAGATGTTGAAAACATTTGTTCAATGCATCATGTTACCCAATAAAATGTTGCTATTATATTGTTATTTATATTATTTGAGGTTAATTCTTTACATTGGTACAATATTTTAGTGCTAAATTCTATTTGCACTTGGGACCAAATGGGAGAGATCTTGTGTAAATAGTTTGAAGACAAATCAGACCACGTGTCCCTAGTGGAGCAATTGAAAACTATCAAAAGAGCACCACATGAACACATGACCAATTTCAATTTCAAATTTCAAATAACATGGGATATAATCCAAAAATTGGTAATACCTTCTTCTAAATATTATTTTCTATATTATCTAAGAGCATTAAATAGTGATATTTCAGTCATGATTCAATCTATGGGTGGAATGACACTTCCCAATGCTTATGAGATAGCTATCAAGAATGAGAATAATTCTATACAAGATTAAAAAATTACACCAATACCACCCATTCATATATTTCCAAAAATACAACCCCCCATGCCATCTATAATGCCTAAAATAACACCTATACCAATGCCAATCAATCAAACACCAACTCAAGGAAAATCTACCACAAGCTAGCCAATCCAGTTAATTGTAAGAGGTAAAGAGCCTTCTTCAAAACTTCAGTAATGAATTGGTAACCCTTAAAAGGTAGCAAGCTCAAAATTACATGCTTTATCAAATACCTTACCAATACAATCAGCCTCATAGGCCACCATTTCAAGCTAATAAACAATAGAACAACCAAGTAATAAATGCTAAAATATTCAATCATATAACCAAAATGTTGCTAGCACTTATAAGGAATTATTTCTTATACAAAATAACTTAGTATAATATTATGAGTGGTTTTTGCCTTGTAACCAACTCCACAACCAAGCCACTTTCCCAAATGATGTCCTTAATCAAGCATTAATAGTACAAAGTTCCTCTATTTATAAAAATACATCACTTGGAACACCATCACATCAAGAGATTCTTCAAGATCCTATACAATATGATATTACAATTGTAAATTAGCAAAGGGAAGAGTTTTGTGGAGTGGATCAGCTGCAAGGTCAAAATCAATCTTCTACTTCTATGGAATCTAATAAAAGGTCAAACAAAAGGACTATAGAATTATAATAATCAATTGATAAGGTTCCTTTTAAATCTTCTCCAATGTTTCAATGTTTTTTCAGTCTATCTTTCACTCCAAATGTACAAGAAGATTAGAGAAATATGACTTTATCAAGTAAAGAACAACCCAAAGAACATGCTCAACAAAAAAAATTTCAAGTTGTTATTGTTACTAAGGCACAATAAAAGGTTAGTTATATTCCATTTAATATTTTTGAGCATATGAAAAATATAAATTTGAATATATCCATGTGGGATTCTTTGTCTATCCCTAGACAAAAATACCTTTTACAAGTTACCTTGTCTAGCCTTAGTATTTCAAAAGAGACATAAAAAGAGCAACAAAAATTTATCCTCACAAACACACCTTAGCCAAAGGATGAAAACCAAAGTAAATATGTCAAACCCCCTCCTTTATATGTTTCATTGATCATTGGTGACCACTTAGTTTACAATTGCATGATAGATTTGGGAGCCACTAGTTCAATCATGCCTAAACAAATAGCTGACAAGATTGGTATAGAGTATGAACCTCTTTTAAAAGGAGTTGTATAGTTGGATGGAACAAAAATAAATACTAGTGGTGTCATCAAGGGATTGAATCTCACTTTGCATACATATCCTAATTTCTCATTTCCTCAAGACATTTTTATCATTAAACTGCCACCCTACGTTGCATTGTGTTTATCTAAGGATTTCATAGCTAATATTGGAGGCTATTTGTTATCAAATTGGTCTCACATGCTTTTTAAGACTAGGTATGGCACTAACATTACCGTAAAGTCTTAATCTATTTCTAAAGACCATATTGAACTTTATTTTCCAAGTGCTATCAATGCCAATTGTATATATTTAAGCAAGAAGATCATCCTATTGACCAAGAGACAAAAATTCGCATTGATGGAATACCTAATTTTTTATTGATGAGCAGGGAGCTAAAATCATGAATTTGACCCATATAAACACATAGAAGAAGCTAGTATCAGTATTTATTTATTGCATGAAAAGGATTCATTTATGCCTAAACTTGTGGAAACTAATGAGTAAGGTGATGGTGTTTGGAAAATATACTTTGATGGATCTATAGGTACAATGGTGTAGGAGGAGGTGTAATTTTGGTATCTCCAAAAAAATAAAGATGTTATTATGCCTTTAGGTTCCAATTTATTTGTATAAAAAATTCATTTGAGTATGAAGCTCCCATACATGTCTCCAATGGGCTAGGAAGAGCAAAATCATATGTATACAAGGCTTTGGTGGCAGTAAATTCATTATAAATAAGGTAAGAGGGTTGACTGTGACTAAAAAATATTTATTGAAGTCTTACAAGTGTAGAGTATGGGACCCCATTAAGGATTTTGAATCTTTCAATATGCAATATATTCCTAGGGGAGAGAGGAAACATGTTGATAGGCTAGCTATCATTGGTGCATAGTTTGATATTCCAAATGACATCAAAAAAGAAAATGTGTAATAGCATATTAAGGTGGTTGTAAGGCTAGCTATACTTGATAATAATATCAATTGGAAGGTTTTTGAAAGTGGCCTGTAAATAATCCATTTCTTTTACAAGAAGTTGAGTTCTTAGCTAAAAATAAAGAAAATTTGTAGCAGCAATATGAAGAATAAATCATCTAGTTGAAATTTAAAAAAAAATCCAAAAATTTTGGTCTCTTTTGAATCCATTTTTAATATTCATGATCTAGCTATAAGAGGAAATAATAATGATTATTAAGTATTAATAATATGAAGATGTTACCATAAGCAAGGATAAAAATTTTAAGCTTTGCAAGATATGTACTCGAGGAAAAACATGCATTTATTCAACTTTATCAAGAGTTTAATGATGTCTTTCCATAGGAATATAGTGATTTTAAATTTTTTAATCCATAATTAACACAACATAATATTGAATAAAAACCAAGTGTCAATCCTGTTAGGTAGAAATGAAGGCCTTAAAACCTAAAATTATGGCCTTCAAACCTAAAAATATGGCCTCTCGTGTAGAAGGAATTGAATAAGCTAATAGAGGCTAGCATATCTTTCCTATTAAATACACATCTTTAGTTTCAAACTCGGTACTTATAAGGAAGAGTAATGAAGAGATAAGTTTGTCTATTGATTTTAGAGATTTAAATATATCTTACTTAAAGGACCACTACCCATTGCCTTCCGCAGAACAAATTTTGCAAGTAGTATCAAGTTCAAGGAATTTTTCATTTTTTAATGGCTATTCTAGTTATAATTAGATATTGTGATGTGGGAAAAAGGGATCTAGGGTCTAAATCACACTTCTTCCAACATCACAAGGGAAAGGACTAAAATTGATTTCTCAAATATCCACTTGACTAATAACCTCAATGGAAGAGCCAAAATAGTGAATTAGGATTCCAGTCCTTTTGGGAATGTGTGTGATGATAGTGATTAATTGACTATTAGTTGATCTAATTTGGTAATGAAAATATGCGCCTAGGTTAATTATGAAAATGAAGTAAACTATTATGATTTTTGGAAAAAATAGAAAAGAGAGACATAAATAGAATTCAAAATAGTAGAGTGTAGACATAGATGAACCTAGCATATAAATTTGAGCTTGAAATGGTTGGATAGGGGTATTGACACCCTAGACCTAGAAGTGTAGATACTTAGAATTATAAATCAGCTCCCTATCAGTCCTCATCTGTAGGCTCTCCTCCTTTAGACTCAGTGTCGAAACTTTGTCTGTCATTGATAAAATTTGCTTTCCCCATTTTTTTGACTTGTGGGATTCGAATGCTTGAATGAACAATTAGGTCTTCAATCATCTCCAATTTTTCTTCAGATCTATAACCTACACACAAGAAAGAGGGGGAAGGTTTATTCTATATAGTGGATTGCCTAAGTCAAACCATATTTTGGTATTTCTACCTCAATAATGGCTATGATGATGTAAAAAATAGAGATTACCCTCAGTCGGGCAAAGGTTAACTGATAAAAAAAGTGACAAATTGACAATTGTTGCAAATTACCACCTAGATTTGCATTCCTTGGTGGACTAAATTTATTGTACTCATCACCCTCAAGGAGAATTGTATGCTTGATTTAAAGTCTTGCAAGTGTTAGTACTCATAAAAAATAGACATGAAACATTAAAAAACTCACCTAATTTATATGATGCATTGCTAACATGATGCTTGACTGAAATAATGTTGCAATAATTCTTCAAATTTTTCTCTTGACTACTCTTTATGATGCTCAATTGCCCAATTAATTTCACTAGCATTTCAAATGATGAAAAATACTTTTATTTATATGCAATTCTTTAATTTCTCACAAATTAATTACCAACAGCTAACAATTGAATTTGAATTTCTAAATATTAAATTTTTGACACCAACATATTTTGGGGACAAATAGGTTGGACAAGAGTGCTAGTGCCCTAGTCCAGGCCTATTTTGGGGCCTTAAGTATCAATAAATAAAAATTCTCTTTATTCCTAATTCAACTTCTAATTTATCTAAATATTATTATAAAATGGGAAAATTAAATGCACAATTGGGTCCAAGCACATAAGGGGTAGCTAAACCTAGTGTTAAATTATCAAGGGTGACAATTTATGATGCTATAGTTATCCACCATTTTAGTGAAAGTATGAACTTATTCTCATGCTCACACTAAATTAAGGATAAGACAAGAAAGGTTTAATTATCCAAACATTGAAGAGATAGGATGATATTGAATATAGGGGATATTCTAGCCCTTATGCTCAAGATCCTATGGCACAACAATGTAAAGACAAAGGAACACACCATTATGAGGTGTAATAAAACATGACAAACATGAAGAATACATGATGAAGACACAAAACATAACATAATTTAAACATTACACTATGCAAACACAATGCAAACATAATGCAAACATAATACAAACATAATGCAAACACAATACAAACATGTAAAGGGGCTATGAAAATTACGGAATAGCAAGCTCCACATAAATCTTACTATGATCCATACACAAGTTCATGAATAATAGGCTAACAAGGTATGATATTTTCTAGGTGACCCATGAACCAATATCATCATAGGCTAGTGGAGTTTGATATTCACTAGGTGAGATTTTATAAGAAACAACACAGGCTAGTGAAGTCTAATATTCACTACGTGAGTTTCTGCAGCAGTAAAAAATGAGAAACACACAAGAGCTAGTGAATTTCAATATTTAGTAGGTGTGTTCTCATGTCAACCATACCAAGAATTATAGTCACAATAATTCTAATAAGGTGTTAAAAATTATCAATATTCCAAAAAATGCATCACAAAGTTCAACATGTGTGAACAAAGTGAAACACATAATGGAATGTATGCCCCACCTTAAAGTAATTGCTAATGCTAATAGGGAGAAATTTCCTTTAAGGTAGAAAAATTAATATATGCAACATGATAAGGTCATGAGATCTTATTGGAAAACCCTATTCCAATACTATTTTCCCAACAAAGCCAACTCATGATAAGGGGTTTCCCCCAAGACAAAGCCACATAAAGGATCTATAGATCTGAGGTCAGTATAGACCAAAGATAATACATAATATGATCATGCTTGGAATCAACATCATTCCACAAATACTTGTGAACCTATGAACATAATGGAGGAATGAAAAATGACAACATAAAAGGATTTTGGGTCAACATGAAAGAGACCTAAATGTCTCAAAACTTTGCATCATTCCCAAAAGAAAACACAAGACACAAACATTCACAACATAAAGATGAATGAAGATACAAATAGATGAATGTCATGACAGATTTATTTTCTTTATATCCTTATACTTGTTGGATGTTGTGGTTGAGTTGCTGATATGTGGTTGTCATTGATGTCAACACTATTAGCATTAATCTCTTTAAGACTATATATGTTGAGGATATTGAGAAAATTATAATAAAATATGTTACAGGTTGTTTGTGAAGCTGTGAAGATCAGTATGGTAGAAAGTTTAGTATGTTGATAGAGAACTTTTGTGGATTAAAGGGTTTTTTTTCAAGCCCATCTATTTTCTACTCCAAAAGTTTCAGAGGTGTGCATGAAGATTTGAGCAAGTTATAAGTTTATGTGTTCTGACAGCTATTTTATTACTGCAAATGGTGTTCATGGAAGTAGATAACGTGTATCTGATAATCAAAGTTGTTGTGTATGTTACTATGGATTTCATCGACATTTCTAGATCATGTTCTATCTGTGTTGCACATCCACCTTGATCATTGTGCTCATGATCTGAGATTTTCTCTTGCATTTTCATGTTTTTCATGTTCATGGTTGACAAGGTGTTTGAAGTGTGTTGTGGATCTTCAAGGAAGAATATTTGAAGGTATTTTGTGTTCAAGAACATTTTTTTGGGTCTCTACTATGTTGTGGCTGACCTTGGTTGATGCGCATTGATAATCTTTATCGTTTTGGGTCGAGAGTTTGCATTCATTTTATTATTTTGTTGAAGTCGACATGAAGCAATGTAATTTATTGTTGCATATATATATAAGTGATTTTTTATTCATTTGGTATGTATGTGATGTGCAAAGTGTGTGAGTACTATGTGCAAAAAAGGTTCAGATCATTCGAAGGTAGAGCAGAGTGTGAAGAAGAGTGAAATAAAGTGAAGAAGTGTTCATGTGCTTAACTAGAACTGTACTTAGGCATTATCAGATTCTACTTTCTCAATTCAAATTCTTTAGATGGATTTAATCTAAAAAAATTATGTAAGACAGTGAGTCTTCCTTTGAGCGGTGAGCTCTAGGCAGTGTGCCTAAATGCGTGTGCATTCCTCGTATATTCTTCTTATACTTTTAACAGGGTATAACTTGTGGATTAACCTCCATTGTGGTTTTTCCCCTAACAGGGTTTCCACGCAAAAATATTGGTGTTATGTGTGTTTTTGATGTGTTGTTGATTCAAGCTTTCACTATTATTAATCAGATCTAAGAATAAAGGCTAATAAGTTTAATAAGTTTGAAATTTTGTGATAACTGATTCACCCCCCCTTCTCAGTTGTCTACCTTGTGTTTCCAACAATACTTAATAGGATAAACAAGGTTTATCCAAAGAAAAATAAAAACATAAACACACACCAAGCAACACATCACATGCAAGCACTTTCTCATCAAAAATGGAAGGCGAACAATACACTAAATGAACTAAAGCAAGTGTGATATAAGGAGAAGCATTGAGTTCAATGTATGGTGTATCACTCTCCTCAAAAGTATCATCATGGTTACTCCAATCTAAATTCATTGATTTGGAGACATAAGAGCTAGGTTTTTATGGTCTTATTTTTGTTTTTTTGTTTTATCTTCTTTTTCACTATCTGAATGTATCACAATAGGTTGCATATTAGTGCTATTAGTATGATTTTAAGCATTATCATCTCTATGAGTGTCTTCAATATCTTCTTAGGCTAATATAGGTAAGGTTTGGCTTCATGTTTTGGTGAGGGTGGTAGAGTGGATTTTGGTGAGGGCGTGAATGGATGGGTGGGAAATATTTCATTGGTATTGGGTTGGATGGATGGATGATCATTATGTAAGGTTTTACACTCTTCAACAAGTTGACGATCCACAGCATGATGTCTTTACTTACTCTCTTTTTCACTTCTATTTCTTCTCACATGAGCTTCATCTTGTGAAGGGTAAATTGAGGTATTCCCCAACATTTCTCTCTTTTCTTCCTTTGGAGGAGGAATTGAAGGAAGCATCACTAGTTGGGAGACCACCAAATTCTTAGGTTTTGGCCTAAATACTTTTTTTTATTTCAGAGGCACAAAGTTAATTACATTGGTTATCTCTTTGTCTTTTATAGGATGGTAGAGGTGGAACCACAACATATTTGTTAGGTGGTCAAGGGAGAATAGCTAGTTTGAACTAAAATTGGTCTAATACCTGTGGGGTAGGAGGAACAAGCATCAAAGTCACTAGAGACTAAGGAGCCTCAGGTGGGATATTACTAAGGGATAACTCGACTATACACTTAGCTTTAAAATTTTGATATGATACAAATAAAAATTCCTCATGAGGTTTAATAGGTTGGATCAATTGAGGCTAAAAGTAATCTAGAAAAAAATCCATGAGAAATTAAAAGGATTGAATCCATTATGGTAAATAGTATGTATGTGTTCTTCAAATGGAAACTTAAGACATTTGTGACTAATTGATGGGACCACATTCATGGATCATAGACATCAATGACCTAACTTCACATGAAACTGGTCCAACATCATAATTATGGTAAATAAAACATTCAAATTTTTAGGTACAACCTTTATTAGGAGAGTTAAAAAATTTATTGTTCATAATCATCTTTATAAAGTTCATGTACATATAAGAATTCTTTAGTGAACACATTCACTACACACATGAGATCAATGAGTATTCATCTTGTGGGCTTATCATTAATTCTATCGATGATATAAAGAGGACCATTAGGTGTGGTTGTAGAGGCATCAATATGTATGAAATAAATTTCAAGAAAAATATTGGTTTGACCCTTGCGAGGTTGAACTTCAATTGTTTTGACAATGTTGGATAGATCATTATCATCTTGTTCATTATCACTATATTGAACAAAGTTTGAATGTCTTGGCAATGGGTTTGTAAATATTTTCAAGGTTTTATTAGGTGGTGAGACTAATATATTTCCTTTTTCATTAACACCATCCAATTGGATTTGATTAGAATTGATAAGGTCTTGCAGTTGGTGCTTAAGACACATACATCTTTATGTGTCATGCCCAATTGTATGATGATATTGATAAAATATATTTGTTCTAAATTTTGTTGGTAAATATGATTTATATAAGGGGTGTATAATGACCAAAAAACCTTATAAAACCAATCACAAGTGCCTTTAAACATCAAACAATGTGCTTTCCTTCACAAACCACCATTATTGCTTATAGCCTTTCAAAAAGGCCTTTTGGGGAATAACTTCTATAGAATACCTAATCTATAGAAAATTTTATCCATTTTGGATACCCATTTGTCTCTTCATACACATATCTCAAAGTGAGGTAGGGTTCCTTTGTATGGAAAGGCTCAAAAATTGATTGTCCTCCTTTTGACTAAGCCTAATTAGGCAAGTAGGCATGATACAATTGGGTTTGGGGCTTCAATGGGTTTCAACTCTTGCTCCAACACTTAAAACACATCACATATGGTCTAAATAAACAACTCCTACTACAAGGATCATTCTCCAATGGTATACAACAAATTTCTCGAAATCACTAGGGATTCTAAGTGTGATACATGGAGATATTAGACCTTCAATCATCGCCACACATGCCAAACTCCCTCTCTTGCCTCTGAAACTTTGAAACATAAAAATACATGACAATACAATTCATTCCACCAATTTTAAAGAGTTTCTATTGGTGTAATGGAGAATTAAACATTTTTATTATTCATTGGTTACCCTACCTAGGGTTTCGACCAGTCAAGAAAGAATTGAGTACAACTTCCTTTATACTTGATGAAATCACATGCAACCAAAAGTAAAAGGAAGTAGATTCAATACACTTTCATCTCCAATTGGCTTTAGACCAGTATGGGGTTGTACATGTTGGTTATTTTTTAAGAACCAAATTGATCTCCAAAAATACCTATGGACTTTACCATTTCCAATAATTTTTACTCCAAAGGGATTGGCCAATGAATGAGTGGAAGCAACAAAAATTACACTCCTACACTTTGGGCTCTATGAAACTTGGAAGGGTTATCCCATAATGTATGCTCATGAACCTTACACAATTATAATCAAATACATTTTCAATAACAGATACTTCTCATAAAATTTCTCAAGATCCTAATACCTTAAATAAGTTTGTAGTGTATTCAATCAATGTTTTATATCTAGTGCATGAGAAGATGGGACATCAACACAAAACAACTACAATGGTACCCATATAAAATTTTGTAGATCAAAAGTGATTAGTTGAAAAATCAACATAGAAACTAAACCATGAGTACTTTGGATGAACCAGTGCCTTTATCCTAGGCACAGAGTCAAAAATCAACCTATATAATTAGATAACAATTTCAATAATAGAAAAGTACAGTCTCAAGAGATACTGCATTATAGAATTTCCCCATTACACTCATGACTAATGCTTCTTATCAGTACCCTAGCACCTGATTTTATGAGTTAGTAATCTCATCCAAGCATTTACATTAATTCATTGAATCAATAAGTAGGAATGAAATCAACATTCCACTGGTGAAAAATAGAGACAAATAAAAGTCATCCTGGATCACTTTCATTCATAACTCATAAAATGAGCACAAGTAGAGACAATAGCCATGAAATTGGTATTTCTCCATATATATTTCGCTATACTGCTATCCAAATCACATACATAACAATCCATTCTAAACTTAAGACCAAAAACTCTAAAACATGCATAGTATTCTTCTTACAATTCACAGTGTTAATTGCATAAAATAACCAACCCCTAATTTTTGGCCCTGAATTCCTTCTTATATAAACGAAGGAGCAAAACAATCCTCGGGCCAAAAAATACACACATCAAAACCCTATTGGACCGCTACATCAAGGATTCTCTTATTCAGTTACAGTGCACTCCCAAGAGGTGGGAGATACATGAGAAAGTGAAAGTAGTCACCATTCGTCATTGGAGATCAGGTCCAATTTTCAAAATGGGTACAACCAAACAGTTACCTCAAAACTTGTTCCCACGCACACAAAGTGGAAGGAAGAAAAAGCATGAAGCAAAAAAAAAAGGAAAAACCACATCTACAGCCTTGTCATCAACTAAAATTTGAATAAGATGCCCTATATTTCTCCATGCTTTAACAAAAGCCTAATCTTTATTAAATCCAGGCTATGTAGTGCATTCCCATCTATCTGTTATTTATCATGGTTGCATACTTCAAATCTTCAAATTATTGACCCGACACTCTTAATGCTAGACCTCCCACACCTTCCAAGTACCTGCCTTTCCATGCTATCTATTCTTCTTCAGTAGGCCAATCAAAATTCATTACTTCATCAGCCCTCTATCTATAAGGTGCATACTTGGTGACAATTTGGTTTGCCTCTTTATCAAACTCTAGTAGGATAGTCTCGGCATGAACTAACATATCTATATTTGTTGTTAATGTCTCCATATCAAACTTCTAACAAATTTTCATAGCTTGATCTAAAATAACTTTATTCGCTTCATTTTTCCACTCATGTAGAGTCTTAATGCTACCATCATCCCTTAAAATGGATGGAATAAGGCCATGATGAGATTTATGGAAGAATTTTACCAATCATTTATCCCTATACCCCTCAATCTTATCTACAATAATCACAGTAGGCTTAAACCTTTCAGGTGGATTGGGATCTTGCTTAACCCCAACTCCTATCAATATCAATTCCTACTTCCTAGGGATCCAGACTTCCATGAGTGGAATAGCTCTTTCTTTGTCAATGTCAAACATTCTGATGGCATAAACCATGGATGAATAACTGTAGTGAATACTATTCAATTTTTTATTCACTCTTTTGTTCAGATGTTCTAGTACGATTGTGATAATCCTCATATTGCTCTTAAAAGCATCTTCATCATGACCTTTGCATTTTTCTTTGTACTCATTTAATTTCCTAATAAATTCTTCCCTTTTGATATCCCCTTCTGCCTGTGGCTCTTCTGGTACACTGGGTTCTACTACTAAAATTTGTATACTTACCATATTATATGGCACAATCACCCATGAAGAACTCATATTAGTAGTAAACTCGGGGGATACGTCCTCTTGTGTAGTAGTGGGAGAGTCAACATCATACTGATTGAGCTTTCCAAGTTGTAACTTTTGCAACATGTATTCCAATAATGCTACCTTTGTATGTAATTTCATATTATCCCTCTCAAGATCTCCATATTTAACCAACAAATTATTCAATTTTTTTTTGATTTTATCCTTTTCAACAGTCACAGACTCCACAGTTGCCCTTATGAACTACGCAACATGAACTGACATATTTGCAACTTCTAAGGCTGATGTTTCTTATACCCTTTTTATTATTAGGCCTCCACTCTAATTAGGTGTAGGCTCAATAATGTCTGGATTTCTTGTGCTTGGGGCTAATGACCATATAGCCAAGGCTTCCCATTCCTCACTAAAAGTAGACCCCTATAGTGCAAGTTTAGCTTCTTCTTTTGTATCATAAAGGGGCCTATCACACTTCTTGATTGTGTCAAAAGCTATAGTTGAAACTAAATCTCATTCAAGCAGCAACAAGATTCCACTAGTTCTCACCAATTCCCGACCCTCCTTTGCAGTCATGTTTTGGAATTTGGCTCTCATTTTATTTAACACCTTTTTTTGAATGAAAGCATCAGGAAATTCTGGATGAAGGCTCCTTTCTATAGATGGAATTTTTACATACTCATCTCATTTAGCCCTGTATGCAAATTCCATAAAATCTTGAGTCTTTATAAATGAGTCATCATCCAAGAATTTAGTACATGCCTCAACCCACATATCATCACTTTCATTGATTCATCTAAGACCAACGTTACTCAATCTTTTTCCCAATTGATTTGTCTCCCTTACTATAGATGCAGTGGGCATTCCTTCCTATATTTCTTGTTTTGATACCCAAATATCATCATCAAAGCCTTCATCATCATAGTCCACTAAATTAGTGGCCTCAATCTTTTGTCTTTTCGATGGTGGCTCTTCGAGTTGTATTTCACTAGGTGGTGGAGAATCAATATTCAAAATTTCAGGCTCTACTGGCCTTAGTGGAGATGGGGTGAAATTTGTGGCATAGGAGAAGGAGTCTTGTGTTCCTCTTGCTGAGTGGGAACATAGGATTCATCAATTTTCTTTGCCTTACTCTTTTTCCTTATAAAAAACTTTATTTTTGGTTCCTCAGGGGCTTGTGATGTAGACTCTGATCCTATAGTAGGGATTCCTCCTCCACTCTATTCCTCTACAATTGGAGCCTTCCCATTATCTTTACTAACTACTTCTTTAGTTTCAAGGTGGCCTATTATTGAATCAAAATTCCACGTTACATGCTCCACCTTTTGTATTATATCCTCAGCCTCTAGGAGGACCTTGAAATCAGGTTCTTCTTGCTTTATTTTCCTTCATATTTTATTGAATGCAATCCACCTTGCTAACCTCTTTTCCTATTCCAAAGTGTCTTATATATTTCTTGTTACATATTCTGGGAACTGGAAAATGTGGACATATTTGTAGCTCGTGTTTCTCTCATTCAACCAAGCCATAAAAAATTTAGGATCATATATGACCCTCTCAACTGTCTTCTACATGCGATATGTTTTGAGTACTTCAAGGATGTTATTCCAACCTCCTTTGGTCATTACTAAATCAAAGAAACATGTGTATGAAGGAAAGAAAGTTCCTTTTCCCTGATTCAATAAATGCTCATCTTCAACATTTCCTAGTTGCCAAATAACCTCAAAGAAACAAATTCTCTCTGGCACAAACCTTGGCAACAAGTGAGGTGCTACTTTGGAACCATATACTCTTAAGATAGTGTAATTAGGGAGAGAGATAGCATCTCCCCAATTATGATCAACTCATATCTCAGGCCTTCTTTCCTTGGGTCTCAAGAAATCATGTAGAGCAATGGGAACTCTAGGTAACTTCACAATCAAAACTTTCTTTAGTTCAGAAGAAAAAAAAATTGGAATGTGACATAATCATATGTCTTATCATTTTTATCCAAGACTATGGTCCAACATTGCACGGGTAGATCCAAGTCACTCCTTTTCCTTTCCAATTCAATATTTTGTCCAAAGTAAATTGCACCCTTATATAAAAACATATGCATTAGCAGTGAGTACTATTTGCATCGTACCCCAAATTCACCTTTCTTTAATCTTACTAGTCCCTCATGTGTTCTTTCATAAAGAAATCCCACAAAAATCATGCACTACACAATATTGGGGATGTTGGATATGGGCAGCCATATACATCCATGCCATTGGCATTCCAGAGACAGGATCATATCCAATTATTTGGCAAATGGAATAGAAAGTCCTTTTGAAATAAGGAACAAAATAGTTAACAGGGAAAGGCTCCTTATCATGTGATCCTATTACAATAATTTGTCCTACAACCTCTACTAAAAATCTTGGTAAGATGTGGACTCTGAATGAAATCATGGTTTTTTCATACTCCTGCCTAAGAGCGTCTTCATCTATCTTATGCATTTCATCACTTCATTCAGTAAGCTTGAAAACAAGACCCAATTCCTCCCTAGTGATCTTAACCATATCTTTTCCATCATAGGTTTTGATAGTTCTCATGATTGGGTCATAATTAGCATCTATTGCTTTAAACAAGTAGGCATACATATAAACATTTGGCACAACTAACTTTCAAAGGTCATAGTTCCAAGGGTTTCCTACAGGGATTCCCATATTTATGTTCTTGGACCAACCATAAAATAGTTCCCATCCCATATAAGGTAATTTAGCATCCCTAATAGAACCTATTCTATTGAACAAACCCTCTGCTATTTGAGGACCTCTAGGAATCAATTGGCCTTTAGGTTTTTCACTAGTGGAGGGTGGTAATTGATCCATAAGGTCTTTATTCATAGGCCTTTTGGGAGTGGAAGCCTCCACTTTAGACAAAGATACTTTTACCTTAGGAGCCATAATTCACAAAGCACAACAAGGAAGGGTTTTTTGGTTTAACTTAACAAGGCCTACGACTTTTGTGAGGGTTTCGCATGAATTATGCAAAATGTAGAATGAAAAAAGTTTATTTTTATGAATGTTTAAAACTTAAAAAGTCAAACCAAGAAAATCCTAATAGACTTAAGCTTGAGAAAACAAAACTTATCAACAATGCTAGAAGAAAAGCAATATTTGACTTACTATTTTTCTCACAGGTTGACAACCCTAGTTTCAATGTGAGAAAATGTTGAGAAACCACATCATGAACTCCTTGAAAGTATTGAGTATACTTTTAATGTTGAATTATTCCTTTACAATAAACATTAATAATCATGTAATTCCTTACTTTAGTATTTGAATGTCCTTTCAGTTATTAAAGTTGACTTGCGCAAACCAGAATGGCTTGATTTCCTTCAACTAATTTTTGAATGCCAGTCATTGATCCTTTTGGAGAGTTAATTGATTCATGATCAAAATTTGATCAATTTATGACGAAAGATCTAACTATGCATAGCCGCAACACTTTCCAAATGATTTGAGGCCACATGGAAGCACTTGTTTGTAGTACATGGGCTCCACCACCTCTTTGTCTTTATAGCCATGATCCATTTGTCCTTTTTCCCTTGCTACCGTGAGCCATAACTCATCAATGCTAGTGTAGAAAAGAAGTTCTACCCATGAATGTTGAACACTTTGTGCAATAATCCTCTTATGATATCTATGAGAGAACCATAGAGGAATCTTGCACAACTTCACATAATTGGTAAAGCCAAAAAAACATAGATTCAAATTCTTATCTAGAGAAGCATCATCATCTAGGATAGATGAAAAAGTGTTGGAAAACTTGGACAAGAAACCTACAACCATATTCTCAAGACCAAGCTTATCAAGTATAGTAATAACTTTGTGAAATATCATCCATTTAATAGATCCACCATTAAGAATAAGTTTATTCATATTAATGTAGAGAAATTAATATTGATAGATACTCAACATCAATTGATAAAATGGATTATACCAGAATCACATCCATTAGTTATTTTGACAAAATTGAATTATGATTCACCAATTTCAAGCATATTAATGGAATGCAGAGGAACAATTGAAATCTCATTATTATACGTAGTTTGAACCACCTTATTAGATAATAATAATTTATTAGTAATTTAAATTTCCTTTGGTGGATATGTTGAACTTGATGGTTGATGATATCAATGGGATAATGGTAAAAGTCATGTTGGATATAGAGTGGGCAGTATTAAGTAGGATGGGTATAATGGTAATGATGGAGATAGTAATTATGGGTGTTGTGAGCATTTATTTTTCCATTCTTGGTAGTATGGGGATTGTTTCCATTCACCATACATACTATATGGAGAATCATTTTGTGAATAAACATGTTGTCTCTCTAATCCAATAGAATTATAAAACATGTTAAAATCATTAATCATACCTGGATCTTCTAGCTTTGATGTATGAAGTTGTCCTGAGTTACAAAGAAGACTTTTTCACTTCCACCTTTTTTCTATTGAGGCTCACATACGACTTGTGTCTCCTTCACCATTTCATCTTGAAGAACTTGGCATGTGCACTTAGCTTCTTCCTTGCAACAATCAAAACAACAAATGGTCAAATCTTCATTTTTAAAATTCCATTGTCTAAAAAATTCATCAATTATTTGTTCTTGCTTAGTTATAGGACTAACATTTATATATGCCCATGACAATGGTAATGGAAGATCTTGATTAAATAAGTTGCATTCTTTAGGTAGAGGGTATATAAAAACATCACTATGTGTCAGTGTGATTTCTCCACCAATTTCTTCTTTTGTTTTTAAGTTTGAAAGCGGGGGTTTGGGGGCAGCAGCCCCTAGCGGGGTCAAGGGGCAATGCCCTGGCCACGCTCGCTGTCATGATAAAAGGCAAGGTCAGGGGGTGGAGCCCCCGAATCCAAGAACGATTTACCTTGTCCACGACCTGAAATTTCCTCATTATTGAAGAATATTTTTGTAAATTTTCCTATGTTCTACCCATTCTCAAAATGTTGTTTTTATCCCTTTTTAAAGCATTTTCCTCCATCTCCAACATTTGTAAATTTACCAAATATTGTATGGTGTTTTCCTCTTATTTTTTCATGTGAGAGAAGAATTGCTACATGCAAGTTATTATTTTCAAATAGTGTGTTACAACTTAATACATGTCGTTTACCTATATCAAAAACTATAATAATAATTCTTTTAAAAATATAATGACTTTTTAGAAAGAATTCCTTAATGACACACCAAGTTATTTCTTCAAATGAGGTAATTATCATAGATCGCGCATCTCACCTAACAAATACATGATTTTCTCCATCATGCACATCTTTTCCCGTTAGATGTTTATTTTTAATAGATAGAAGCATTTGAGAAAGATATATTAATATCTATAGTTCTTTCTTATCAATGCATTCAGTTACAACTTGCTTATTTTTGTCAATATGTGCAAGTTTATCGACAAATTCATACCTAACCACATTTATCTTCAAAAACCATAGTAATATTTGAAGTCACAGGCACATAAGGTATTATGGTAGCTGAACTTCAAGTGCAAATCCATATGCTGCAAGAAGTTTCTTCTCACCAAACTGTGAAATATCAGTGGTTGCAGGTTGATCTCTAGAAGCGTATGGCCATTCCTCATTAAGAAATGCATGAGAAATGGCTTCAAATATAATACAAAATACTACATACTGCTTCTCTTCTTTCTTAGATACCTCCTCTTTTTCTTCCATGAATGTTGAAGCGATTGTTGTAGGTCTATTTCTATTAGAGATTGTAGGGGAAACTACTATCCGTTGCTTCTCCTTATCAATAGTTGTATGTTGTCCTTTCTCATCAACAAAGGTAGAAAATATTGCTACAAGAGCGTCTTTTAAAAATCTACATTCCTCAATTTTTGCTAGTAACTCTTCAAATAAATTAGATGTTGTAGGTAGAATTATCTTGCTATGATCAAGGGATGGAGATACATCTTCATATTGGTTTGGACAAGAAGATGCATACCTTTCAATTTCTTTGAATTAATGTTTACCAACAAAGGCATACATTCTTGTACTTGGGGCTGCTACAAGATGATTCTCACCATTAAATACATGAGAGGAAGTTATAGATTGATCTTGGTTTCCCTTAACTTCTTTACCAATTATTGGAGGAATTTTTATATAAGACATTGTTGTTAATGTCCCTTCCTCATACATAGGTCCAAATCTTTTTGTAGGAGAAATATGTAATCTTCCATCATCCACGTATTTGGTATGCACCAAACTTCCCTTTTATAGATCTTTTATCATTTCTTTAAGGGGTGCTATCTCCTATTGTGCAACAATCAACTCGGTATTTTTTAGACACCCTAGAGAAGGATTAATTGGTATTGAATATTGTTGCTGCAAGTGTTGAAGATCACCATTCTATTCAATCCATGGTTTATTTACTACCCATGGGTTTTGAGATGAGAATGACTAATGATTCGTGTGATGTGGTTTCCATGGATGGTTTTGAAATTATTGCAAATTGGTCTCCCTTCCTTGAGAATCATGGCATCTACAAAATTATTTCTTCCTAAAATAATTTGGGCAACACATAGCCAAAACTTGTTCTTCTTTCCTTTTTTTTGCAATTCCTCTTCATCATAGACTGGGAGTAATTCCTACATAAAATGGAAATGTGATAAAATGACATTTTTGAAACACCTCCAATACACATGAGATCTAAAGCTTCTACGCTTTCTTCAGTTATCCATTTCAAAAAGACCATTTTGATGGAATCTTGGTTCAACTTGTTGCATTTATATTTGTGAAAGCTAAACAAGAAACGTTCCATATTATCTTCCAAAAATTCATCCTCTTTCTATGATATCCAAAGGATGTCATATTCTCTATAGTAACCCTTGTATTTGAAGAGACATTTCTCTTTCATCTCTTTCTAGCATGAAATATTATTGTTTCCTAACCTCATAAACCATATGAGGGATGCATCTTTTAAAGTGGCTGGAAATAATTTGAGCCTTTGGGCATCCTAATTATAGTCATAACTGTGACACAAGATCTCAAATTCAAAAAGAAAGTTGTTAGGGTCCTCACTCACCATTCCTCTGAAATTGGGAAATGCAAAAGGGTGAATATTACTCATAGGTGCAATGACCATGGGGATGTTAATAGGAAATTCAAAACTAGAATGATCACCTTGAAGATCTCCTTTCCTATATTCATTCAAATAATTACCAATTGAAACTCCCTCAAATTCCTTATATCCAACCATTGTTTGATCTACACAGGGTCAATTTCCTTTTTCTTTTTTTGGTCTGAATTTTTTTCTTCAATATTACTTCTTTACTTATCAATTGACTCACAAAAAGTGGTGTTGATATATAAATAGTTTTAACTTCTAATATTTTCCTACAAATTTTAATCATGCATCTATATGATTTAAACAACACAGATTAGGATTAATCACCTACGAAAGGACGATAGTTGCATGAGATTTCATCCTAACACATTGGTTCTAACTCATCTCATCAAGATAACAGGCCTTTGACACCTTTCCCCAGTAATAACACCAAAATGATAGGCCAAAACTGGGGTAAAGAATAAGAAATATTTAATATTTAATAATAAGATTCATCTTGGTCTAAGTGTGAATCCGGGGGCGTAAGATTGTGAAAGATGTCATGGCTATTTTTAAAAGGGATACAAGTAGTGAGGTGAGTGGGGATGAAATACATTCCTAAACTCAATCAAATACCTAAGCTAAAAATCAAATTAATGTTTCTATTTTGCTTCTATGATAGGGGTTGTGATAGAAATAACAACAATAATGATTCTGGAAATTAAACTCACAATTGTAAATGATATGAATAATCATTAACAAAGATAATCATCAGACCCCACAATTAATTCACAAGCATTAAACAGTAAACAATAAATAGATTCAAACAATAATAGAAATAAACACACTGTTGGAAATAAACACACTACTGAAAATAAACACGCTTATTGTGGATGCTAAAATCTGCAAGAGATGGCTTAAACAATTTCACGTTGTTAGCACGAAAGTTAGTTTAAACCAGCAAACATAGACATCCCTATGAAATATTTAACGATGTCTAAATATGCAACCAAGGGGTAGAAAAATAAGTTAAACATAAGCATATAAGAAACATAATTAAACCTTTATCTCATAGTGGATTGGTGCCACCTTGTTGTGTAGTAAGCAGCCCTTTCCCAATCCTTGAACAAGATGAATGATGTTATGGGCAAGATTAATTCTCAAATGAAGAGAATAACCTTGCTTGAAATCTGTGAAGTGAAGGTAAATTTGAGCATAGTGAGTTTACTCAAAGTTGTGTGTTGTTGAATGAGGAGAGGAGTCTCCAATTTATAGATTTCCAAAATGGAAGAGAGAATGAAATAGAGCAATGTGGGATCATTCAACATCCAATGGCCAAGTGCCACTTGTCAAGATGTGAATGGTTGAGGAATGAGCACATTTTGGTCAATGTGCATGATAAATTCCATTAGGTGGAATTTCAAATTTGAGAAATGACATGTGAGAGGGAAAAATGAATGAAATAAATGCCACTTGGCTCAATGCACAAGGACATGTAAAATGAGTGAATGCCTTGTTGGATGTACAAGTCTACTTGGACTTTTTGAATTCAAACAAGGGAATATTCCCTTTTGATGCTATGTGAGGGAAAATGAAGAATTAAATAAATCAAAGTAATTGATTTATTGTGCAAGTTGCATTCTCTAGAAGATTTTAATGAGAAGGATTAACTTAATCAAGGATTTGATTAATTTAATGAAGAATTAGATGATGTGACAATTTAGACCTAAATTTGTGAATTGATTTAAATCAAATTGAGAAGAGTTAATAAATGGTTTTGATTTATTTAAACAAGGAGGAATATGTTAGATTAAATCAAATAAGGTTTAATTCATTTAATTTAATAAGAGGACTTTAGAGAATTTAATCAAATAAAATGAATTATTTCATTAAACAGAAATGTTAGGTTAATTAGATTAAATTGATTAATTTAATCACTGGAGGAGACAGACTTAATTAAATGAATTATGATATTAAATTAAGAGGCAGAATATGATGAAAAGTTGAGAGTATGATTCAGGAAGGAATGTTGTTAATAAGTGTGTCAAACTGAAATTATACATTTTCCATGTCTACATTTTGCCCCTCTTTGAAGCAATGTACTTGTTGCATTGATTCAAAGAATAAACTGCTATGATCAAAGTTCAAAATTTCTCGATTTTTTTTTAATGCCCCATTGTTGCCCCAGTGGAAGGATTATGCTGATATGCTACCCCCTTGAGAGATCGAATGGAAATGGATGGTTTTCCGATCGAGATCGCGATAAAGATAAGAGAGGAGTGGCTCTGTTGATCAAAGGATGAAAGATAATTCTTTGATGTAGATAGATCTGACGATGTATAGACAGTCCTCGACTATGGGTAGTCTCGTGAATACCTTGATTCAACACACCGATTTTAGATAGAAATGTTAGTAAAGATAGAAGAATAAGATGGATGGAAGGAGGATCCACACAAGTTCACATTATTACCGATGATGATGATATATTGCTTATCAGGAGTTGGGATTTTCAAATGGCTAATTACTTTATGTTTGATAACACACATAGGTATGATGCATCAAGGTATAAAGGACCAGGATGGCGTGATACCTAGTGTGATGGACTTTGACTCAAAAAATAGATAGGAGTATTCTTGTTCATACTTATCATACGTACTTCGTTTAGGATATAGTTCAGTCATTCTAAATATCTCGGGCCAAAACACAAGAAAGCAAGCTTTCCTATGTCGTCAACAAGATACCTAAAACATCCTCCCTACAAACCAAACAAAGCATGCATGACTAAGTTATTTTACAAGAGTATCCAACAAGCATAGCAGATAAAAAGATAATGATCATTTCCCCATTCCTTTCTCTCTAACCTGTTTTGTTTAGGCATCATCGAGAGGTCCTTGGAATGAGCACAAAATAAGATAAGTCAATAAAAGACTAAATAAAGCAAACCAAACAAGCTAATGTTCTTCATACAGCTAGCCAAGACTAACTACTGTGGGGTACCTGATGCTTATGTCCATCACAGGAAAGCTTCATCCTAGGACATGTTGTGATCAGGGTTTGGTGGGACTGATTTGGGTGATAAGCTATTGATATTCCGAGCTGATCAACTTGCTTGCTTACTGACTTAGACTTTCAAGACTTTTGACGATTAGGTGTTCACTTTTGAACCTGCTAGACTTGCTTCTGACAGACTTACCAAAGGGTGAAGTTGATGATTGATTTTATTATAAGTGATGACAATCATGGGTGAAAGCGAGATAAAATGGGTGCACCATTTTGGGTTTTTCAAATGTTTTGAGGTTGTTTTACAAATGTTTTTGGTATTTTTACATTTTCCAATGTTTTTGGCATTTTCAAGATTTGTGACGAAGAGACTAACTTAAAGACCTATCCTAGGGGTCTCAGGAGTTTCAGTTGGTAATTATTTGAATGAATACAAGAAAGGAGATATTCAAGGTGATCATTCTAGTTTTGAATTTCCTATTAACATCCCCATGGTCATTGCACCTATGAGTAATATTCACCCTTTTGCATTTCCCAATTTCAGAGGAATGGTGAGTGAGGACCCTAACAACTTTCTTTTTGAATTTGAGATCTTGTGTCGTAGTTATGACTATAATCAAGATGCCCAAAGGCTAAAATTATTTCCAGCCACTTTAAAAGATGCATCCCTCATATGGTTTATGAGGTTGGGAAACAATAAGATTTCATGCTAGAAAGAGATGAAAGAGAAATGTCTCTTCAAATACAAGGGTTACTATAGAGAATATGAAATCTTTTGGATATCATAGAAAGAGGATGAATTTTTGGAAGATAATATGGAACGTTTCTTGTTTAGCTTTCACAAATATAAATGCAACAAGTTGAACCAAGATGCCATCAAAATGATCTTTTTGAAATGGATAACTGAAGAAAGCGTAGAAGCTTTAGATCTCATGTGTATTGGAGATGTTTCAAAAATGTCATTTTATCACATTTCCATTTTATGTAGGAATTACTCTTAGTATATGATGAAGAGGACTTGCAAAAAAAAGAAAAGAAGAACAAGTTTTGGCTATGTGTTGCCCAAATTATTTTAGGAAGAAATAATTTTGTAGATGCCATGCTTCTCAAGGAAGGGAGACCAATTTGCAATAATTTCAAAACCATCCATGGAAACCACATGACACGAATCATTAGTCGTTCTCATCTCAACACCCATGGGTAGTAAATAAACCATGAATTGCATAGAATGGTGATCTTCAACACCTGCAGCAACAATATTCAATACCAATTAATCCTTCTCTAGGGTGTCTAAAAAATACTGAGTTGATTGTTGCACAATAGGAGATAGCACCCCTTAAAGAAATGATAAAAGATCTATAAAAGGGAATTTTGGTGCATACCAAATACGTGGATGATGGAAGATTACATATTTCTCCTACAAAAAGATTTGGACCTATGTATGAGGAAGGGACATTAACAACAATGTCTTATATAAAAATTCCTCCAATAATTGGTAAAGAAGTTAAGGGAAACCAAGATCAATCTATAACTTCCTCTCATGTATTTAATGGTGAGAATCATCTTGTAGCAGCCCCAAGTACAAGAATGTATGCCTTTGTTGGTAAACATTAATTCAAAGAAATTGAAAGGTATGCATCTTCTTGTCCAAACCAGTATGAAGATGTATCTCCATCCCTTGATCATAGCAAGATAATTCTACCTATAGCATCTAATTTATTTGAAGAGTTACTAGAAAAAATTGAGGAATGTAGATTTTTAAAAGACGCTCTTGTAGCAATATTTTCTACCTTTGTTGATGAGAAAGGACAACATACAACTATTGATAAGGAGAAGCAGTGGATAGTAGTTTCCCCTACAATCTCTAATAGAAATAGACCTACAACAATCGCTTCAAAATTCATGGAAGAAAAAGAGGAGGTATCTAAGAAAGAAGAGAAGCAGTATGTAGTATTTTGTATTATATTTGAAGCCATTTCTCATGCATTTCTTAATGAGGAATGGCCATACGCTTCTAGAGATCAACCTGCAACCACTGATATTTCACAGTTTGGTGAGAAGAAACTTCTTGCAGCATATGGATTTGCACTTGAAGTTTAGCTACCATAATACCTTATGTGCATGTGACTTCAAATATTACTATGGTTTTTGAAGATAAATGTGGTTGGGTATGAATTTGTCGATAAACTTGCACATATTGACAAAAATAAGCAAGTTGTAACTGAATGCATTGATAAGAAAGAACTATAGATATTAATATATCTTTCTCAAATGCTTTTGTCTATTAAAAATAAACATCTAACGGGAAAAGATGTGCATGATGGAGAAAATCATGTATTTGTTAGGTGAGATGCGCAATCTATGATAATTACCTCATTTGAAGAAATAACTTGGTGTGTCATTAAGGAATTCTTTCTAAAAAGTCATTATATTTTTAAAAGAATTATTATTATAGTTTTTGATATAGATAAACGACATGTATTAAGTTGTAACACACTGTTTGAAAATAATAACTTGCATGTAGCAATTGCTCTCTCACATGAAAAAACAAGAGGAAAACACCATACAATATTTGGTAAATTTACAAATGTTGCAAATGGAGGAAAACGCTTTAAAAAGATATAAAAACAACATTTTGAGAATGGGTAGAACATAGGAAAATTTGCAAAAATATTCTTCAATAATGAGGAAATTTCAAGTCGGGGACAAGGTAAATCATGCTTGGATTCAAGGGCTCCACCCCTCGACCCTGCCCTATATCATGACAGGGAGTGTGGCCACAGCACTGCCCCTTGACCTCGCTAGGGGCTGCCACCCCCAAACCCCCGCTTTCAAACTTAAAAACAAAAGAAGAAATTGGTGGAGAAATCACACTGACAAAAAGTGATGTTTTTATATACCCTCTACCTAAAGAATGCAACTTATTTAATCATGATCTTCCATTACCATTGTCATGTGCATATATAAATGTTAGTCCTATAACTAAGCAAGAACAAATAATTGATGAATTTTTTAGACAATGGAATTTTAAAAATGAAGATTTGACCATTTGTTGTTTTGATTGTTGCAAGGAAGAAGCTAAGTGCACATGCCAAGTTCTTCAAGATGAAATGGTGAAGGAGACACAAGTCATAAGTGAGGCTCAATAGAAAAAAGGTGGAAGTGAAAAAGTCTTCTTTGTAACTCAGGACAACTTCATACATCAAAGCTAGAAGATCCAAGTATGATTAATGATTTTAACATATTTTATAATTCTATTGGATTAGAGAGACAACATGTTTATTCACAAAATGATTCTCCATATAGTATGTATGGTTAATGGAAACAATCCCCATACTACCAAGAATGGAAAAATAAATGCTCACAACACCCATAATTATTATCTCCATCATTACCATTATACCCATCCTACTTAATACTGCCCACTCTATATCCAACATGACTTTTACCATTATCCCATTCATATCATCAACCATTAAGTTCAACATATCCACCAAAGGAAATTTCAATTCCTAATAAATTATTATTATCTAATAAGGTGGGTCAAACTGCATATAATAATGAGATTTCAATTGTTCCTCTGCATTCCATTAATATGCTTGAAATTGGTGAATCATAATTCAATTTTGTCAAAATAACTAATGGATGTGATTTTGGTATAATCCATTTTATCGATTGATGTCGAGTATCTATCAATATTAATTACTCTACATTAATATGAATAAACTTATTCTTAATGGTGGATTTATTAAATGGATGATATTTCACAAAGTTATTACTATACTTGATAAGCTTGGTCTTGAGAATATGGTTGTAGGTTTCTTGTCCAAGTTGTCCAACACTTTTGCATCTATCCTAGATGATGATGCTTCTCTAGATAAGAATTTGAATCTATGTTTTGTTGGCTTTACCAATTATGTGGAGTTGTGCAAGATTCCTCTATGGTTCTCTCATAGATATCATAAGAGGATTATTGCACAAAGTGTTCAACATTCATGGGTAGAACTTCTTTTCTACACCAACATTGATGCCAGATCATGTGGAAGACAACATGAAAATTAGTGTATAAGAATGATGATTCTTGGTTGAATCTTCACAATCCACACATCCAGAGAGAACTTGGAGACATTAACGACTTGGACACATTCTTGCAGTTCATCATAAGGATCGATTCATCCGCCTATCTAAAGCTACATGGACATTTTGGATAAATTGGGAGACTACCATTGGTCTTCCACTATACAACCTTATCTTTGGAAGATTGCTTATATTTAGTGGTGTTATGAAACATGCACAATCAATCTTGATGAAGGTATATTTCTTGCTATGAATCATCCTTTCCAGTTCTACATGCAACTAGTTTCAACAGTGACTTTAATTGAAGGGCTTAAAAAGGAACTCCATGTTTTGTATGGTATCAATTTAACATCCATATGTGAGTTTCATTTCTTTGGTCATTATATGCAAAAAAGAGAAAAAATGAAAAAATGAAAAAAATGAAAAAAGCAATAAATTCTAACAATTAAAACCTTCGGGTGTTGTTAGGTAACTACAATTTGAAAACCATTTTTTGGCGGATTGTAGTTGAAATAAATTCTTAGTGGTGAAAATTGTTTTCAGAGTTTCAGTAAGCGGTACATGATTGAAAACTGGCTTGTCAGCGGTCACTTATTGTTATCAAAATTGAAAAAAGAAAAAATGAAAAAGTGAAAAAAATGAAAAAAATGAAAAAAATGAAAAAAATGAAAAAAATGAAAAAAAATGAAAAAAAGAGGAAACTGAAAAAATATATATTTATGTTCTTTATGTTGCAAAGATGATTGTCATTCCACCAAAATATCGACCCTATTAATTAATGATACAACCACTAGATTTATACAAGATCCAAGATCCATAGGATGTGGTTAAACCATGTCACGAAGCCCGAGCGTCACGCTGGCCCACACCGAGGAGACCAAGGGTGACACCTTGCAACAATCCCCCCTAGCACAAGCAAGGGGTTCGAACATGTGACCTTGGCTCTGATACCAATTGTTGTAAAGATGGTTGTCATTGCACCAAAAGATCGACCCTGTTAATGCCCGATACAACCACTAGATTTATACAAAATTCAAGATCCACAGGAGGCAGTTAAACCATGTCATGAAGCCCAAGCATCGTGTTGGCCCATGTCGAGGAGACCAAGGGTGACACCTTGCAACACTTTCTAAGGGATAATCATTTTGCAAGTACACTTTGTTCCTTCCATGGTTGTCTGAGTGCCTCTAGCACCTCCTATTGCTCACTTGTGTAGATGTGCTCTAATTTTTCATGGTCAGCATAACTTTGATCACTTGTACCACAAGTTACACATTCAGTTGAGGTGTTAGCAAAAGTGAAGATAGAATCAACTACCATTGGTATGATCCATAGTGCTTCATTGCAATGGCAATCTTTCATGTGTGGTATTACTTGTTGGAGATCATAGTGCTATGTTATTTTGGCTACCAAACCTTGGTATAAATGGGCATGCAATTTGGTAAAACAATCAATTTATTTTTAATTATATTATCTTTTAACTTCATTAATATTTCTTATTATATTAATCATAGAAAGAAACATTCACACAAACCCTCTTCTGGTTTCCCAAGGACAGTCAACCCTTTAAGTTGGAGGGAGGTTTTTCATCCTTATTACCTATCTTTTCATCCATAATTTCCTTCTTATCCCATCATAACCATTTATATTATTTATCATTTCATCCATCTTTCAAATAGCTCATGAATGTGGAGAAAAAATTTCATGATACTTCCTATATATAGCATCTCAAAAAATTAATGATATGGAAGAAATGACAAAAAGATTAAAAAAAATGAAAAATAAAAAGTTGGAGGAGGAATGACTATTAAAAAAAAAAAAATTGGAAAGAAAAAAAGCAAAACCATGAAGCTTGCTATGAAGAGGAGTGATAGACAAATTGAAATAAAAATGTGATTAACCATGAGTTATAATAGTCAAGGGTGAGGAAGGCACAAGACATAAATCCAAAGGCTACCAATTCAAATCAACACCTCTCAAAAATTAAAGAATGCACAAGGACGTGCAATATGCTAAGTTGGGGGGGAATGATGAGAGCAATTCAGGCTCCATTTTATACCATATTTTATCCTTTTTCCTATACCATTTAACCCATTTTCATACATTATCATACCATTTTACCATCTTTTTCTACATATGGTTAAATATAAATAAGTAATATTTATTTAATTTTAAGATAAAATAAGTGAATAATAATTATTTGATTGTATTTACAAATATTTGCTTCCATCATGTTAGGAAAATATATCCTAGAGCATGTTGATTGAAGGAGAAAAATACAAACTTATTTTTGCCTTCTTGTCACTCATGGGTATACATATTAGCAAATTAATTCTGACCATAAAATTATTCTCATAAAATACTTTGGTTATTTATTTATAACAAATTATTATTTAGTTTTAATTTTATGGTCCTCACATTAAAAATAATATTATATTTTATTGGTTGTAACCATGATCTAAATAAGCTCCTACATTTTAGGGTGAGTTGAATTCATATTTATTTTCTATTTGACAAATATTTGAATAAATCTAAAGTAAATATGCAAAATATTTAACAAAACAAATATCTAAAATTAATTTTTTGAAATGTAATTGGCTCAAAACTTTTGAGCGATAAGGGCGATTTTCTCAACTCCATTAAAGTTGTGATTTTCTCGGCTCCATTATCATGGTTTCCAAAATAGTTTCTTTTCCTTTTAAGTAAATTTAATTTCACTAATCTATTTACTTTCCCAACACTAATTCTATATATATTAAGATTACTAAGTTGTAAAATGAATTTAACTCAACTATTTTAAACATATAATTTTTTTAAAACAATATAAATTTAACTAATGTTAATTACTTTTGAAAATGCACTTAAGTATTCAAAACATTTGAGAGATAATTGAATGAATCAAACTAAAAAAAATAATCTTATAAACTTCTAAAAATATATATATTTCTTATAAACTATGATCATTTCCTAGTTATTAATTTAATTAATCTTAGTTACTTTAAAATATTAAATGAATTATAAAATTCAAACTAGTTTCCAATATAATTTTAATTAATAAATTCATAAATTTATGGTTAAAAATCATTATTATTAAATACTAACTTGAAAAATAATACCAATGATTATTATTATTTGGACTAAATTAAATATTATTTTAAAATTAATCATATGAGTTTTAGCTATTTTTAAATAGCTACATTGAAATAAAATACTACTAATAATATTATTATTTTTAAGAAAATAAATGTAATTTGAAAATGTTATGAAAATTTTATTAAGTAAAATAAATATTCATTATACTTATTATAGAAAAAAACACTTAAAAACTTAAGGAAACAAAAATTCTAATCATATACTTAAATTTATTATTTTTCAAATTTGAAATTTAAACCTTCCAAATTTTAATTTATTATTTTAAAAGAAAATTTAAAACTTCTATTATTCATATCATGAGTTGATTAAAGAAAACTATATTATCTTATAAAAAAATTTATAAGTTAGCCATGCAAGAGAAATTAGATTGTATTATTTTACTTTTATATTTGTTTTTCTATCAAATTTTCACTAAGAATAAAGGAAAATTTAGTATTGTCTGGAGAATGTATCTTGTTTAATATAAAATGTGAAAGAAAGTTATGTGTAATTAATTTCTTGAAATATAATTGGCTCAAAACTTTTGAGCGATAAGAGTGTTTTTTCTGCGATTATAATGGGAGATGAAAAAGGCAGGAGAAAATGGCATGCTTTTCTCTACTGAAACAGTTTATTTCAGCTTGGACAGTTTCATTTCAGCTTGAAATTCATTTATTTCCCGAAGGTTGCCAAGAGTTCTGTTGTAAGCTGAAATTTCAGGCTTACACTTTTTGCATCAAACAATTCCAGTTTTGAAGCAACTCAATGCCCTAATGCCTGTGGAAATACTTGTAATTCATCATATGTTATAGGGTTTGAAGAAATCAAAAATCTTGCCACAATTTGGAAGTGCATTTCACACACACAACTTCCTGTAATATAGGTAATTTCTGCCTTGAGACTTTTGTGCGGATGATGCAAACTTTATGTATCTGATTTCTATTGATGCATAATTAATCGAGCTTTTTAAAACTGAAGCACAAGCTAGTTTTGCAAGTTTCTAGATTCTTGAATTTTTTGTTGCTCCTTCCCACATAGTTGATATGATTTTGGTTAATCAAGGAGACATATGCAAAGGATATGCATAAACAATCCAATACCTATGCTAACTAAGGAAAGCTATGACTTTTTTGTGTTGATGCATTGTGTTCTTGTTTTTTAAAGTGTGTCAATCACATCGGGTTGCCTTCCGTGAATTCAAGTTTTAATCCTATGTTGTTTTCATTATGGGTTTCTCAGTATTTAAGATTGTTTCTTATATGTTCATTTGTTTGTCGCTTGCCTATTTATCTTCTCTTTTATTAGTTTGTATTGCTCCTTTGAAGCCCACTTTATTGAACATCAGACAAATTTAGACATTCATTTAAATGTAGATTGACCTAAGGCCATTCGTAGAGGCATCATTTCATTTCAATATTTTTTTTGTATTCCTTTGAAAACCATAATCTATATTTCCTCTTTCTTTATGGGTTCAAATTGGTTTTTTTTTTATTTTTTTTATTGTAGAATACAAAAAGCCTTGATGGATTCTCAAGGATAACTTGTATTTTTTGTTGAGTACTAATTTAATTTGATAACTCTGTAAAATCTTTTGAACGAAAACGGTAGATTGGTTTCCATTACAGTTGTAAATGTCATCTACTAACAAAAAAAATTTAAGTTGAATATTGCAGATTTATTTTTAAGTTTTCTCCAGATTGCAGACTTCTTTTTAAGTTTTCACCAGATTGCAAACTTCTTTTTATTTCCGCTTATTGTTTTAGGTTTTCATACTTTTATTTTTATGTGCATTCAGGTTAAGGCAATCCAATTGTATCTTGTCATCCAACACGGGTATGTTTTCATTCCATAGTTCTATGCAGTGAATCAACTACTTGAAATTGTATTTCCATGCCTTAGAAAAATATAATATTTATCATGACAACACTTCAAAATTCTCAGTCACTCATTTTATACTTGTCATCATGCAGTCTTATCTTTTTCCACCCAGTAAAATGATTCTTGATGAGTGGAAGAGACTTTACTCAAATACAAAGACCAACTTCCGTGAGATTGCTATCAAAGGTGGGTTATCAGTCATTCAATTGATATGGTAGATATATGTTAAAAATGGTGTCTTTATATGCATATGCATATGCATATATGATAAATAAATTTCTCTCTTTTGTGTCTTATCAGTTTTTATTTAATAATAAATTTTTTACCTGTTTTATTCCTTTGTAAAATTGACTAATCTAGTTGATTTGGGTCCAGACTACAAGGATATTTGTTGGATAATGCTTGCTATTTCATCTCACTTAGCCTTATATTGATTGTGCAGGTTTTTGGGATATGTATGATCCAGAAGGATACTCCTTGTGGTTTTTTGAATATAAATACAATGATGAGAATATTGTTTCATTTTTTACATTCAACAAAGTTATAGGATTCTTTCAACTCATGGATCTTGCATGCAAGTATGCATTTGGTGTTAGAATATTTAATATTCTGTAGTCAGCAGAACTATCAGCTCAGCCCCCATGTTAGAAGAAGTTTATCAACTTGCAACCAACGTATACTTGACAGAAATTAATATGGTAGATATATTTGAATTTGAAAGAGTGCACTCATTTTTTAGTTTGAAGTTGCCAATGAATACCTGCAGCATTAAATGAATTAGGTGAATTTGAATTTGCTTTGAGCGCTCATTCTCATGAGCTAAAAACAAGTAAGACAAAAAGGTTTTGCATTCATTGGAGTTAGTAGAAGCAGAAGAAGAAAGTTTTGAAGTCAAGCTTGTAGCAGCAGCAAGGAGAATGTTCAACACAGAACAAGGAATGTTACAGCAACACTGTACAGAAGTTTAGCACACGTCACGCACTGACAGCAGCAGTTTAGAATAGGTGTGAGAGTAGCACCATATGTATTGGTATCTTATTTGCACCCCTGCCATTCCCAACAATTGGTATCAGAGCCCTGCTTTTATGGGCAGTCAGTCAACTAGTCAAGTTTGTTATTTGTGGGTGTATTGGGTAATGCCCTAGGTTATCTAGGCATTAGTTTATTTTCTCAAACCTTTGAGAAATATGGCAAGAGGTGATAGCAAAGGTTTTGATGGACAAAATTATGACATATGGGCTAAGAAGATGAGAACCATCTTAGTTGCAAATGACCTATGGGAGTTGGTCATAAATGGGTTCAATGATATCATAGACCCAAATGCATTTGCAGCCCTTCCAAATGCACAAAAGAATCAATTGAAAGAAACCCGAATGAAGTATGCAAAAGCCCTCAATTTGATTGAGGCAGCCTTGAGTGAGACTATTTTCTCATGTATTGCAGCATCAGAATATGCAAAGCAAGCTTGGGATATATTGCAAAATAGTTATAAAGGAATTGAAAAAGTGAGGTCAGCTAAGTTGTGGCTCTCAAGAAGAAATTTTGAGACTCTATTAATGAAAGATAATGAGTCCATTTCAGATTATTACACTAAGATTTCAGCCCTGGTAAATCAGTTGTGAATCAATGGAGAAATAATGGAAGAGCAAAGGATTGTTGAGAAAATCCTAAGAAGTTTTCCTACTAAGTTTGACTATGTAGCCATTACCATTGAAGAGGCAAATGATTTGTCTCAGATGACTTTAGATGAGTTGATGGGTTCACTACAAACCCATGAGCAGCAGTTGAATAGATCTGCTCCTTCCCTAGAGCAAGCATTCAAAGCCCAGACTAATGGAAGAGGTCGGGGAAGAGGAAGGAACAATAGAAGTAGACGTCAAAGAGGTAGAGGCAAAAGTAAATATGGAAGAGGAGTTTCTAACAACATAGAGGAGCCGAGTAGCTCACAGTCAGCAAACTAGTACCAGCGGAAGAACAACAATTTGAACCAGAGGAATCACAAAAGCAATGTGTAGTGTTATTACTGTCACAAATATGGCCATTATGCTAGTGAATGCAGGAAGAAGTAGCGTGACCATGGAGGCCAAAATGCTAATGTAGCTAATGAGAACAAAGTTAAAAATGACAAGCAGTCAAATGTTTTCATTATATGCAACCTTGTTGAACGTAGCAATGATGAAGTATGGTACTTGGATAGCGGATGCAGCAACCACATGAGTGGTAACAAAAAAAAATTTGCCTCCATTGACAGCAATGTAAAAATAGAAATCAGAATGGGAAATGATGAGAAGGTTCTTGTGATGGGAAGAGGTGTAGTCAGCATCCAAACAAAGAACGGTGAAAGATAGCAAATCCAAGTTGTCTATTATGCTCCCGGCATGAAGCATAATTTATTGAGCATTGGACAAATGGTCCAAAATGGCTACAAAATCTTGATGGAGAATGGAGAATGAAAGATATTTGATAGAGGAGGTAGCAAGAAAGTGATGGTCGCAGTGCAGATGACGAGAAACAGAATGTTTCCTCTCAAGATGCACATAATTTTTGTGACAAGAACATCAGATGGTCAGCAACAGCATTGTTCATCGGATCTAACAGCAGTCGGCAGTTGAACAGAAGTTTGCTTTCAAGATAGTCAACAAAGACCCATCCAAACTATGGCACTTAAGGTATGGGCACTTAAACTTTTCTAGTTTAAGTTTATTGTCTAAGAAAGGAATGGTTAGGGGTTTACCATCTATTGTAGAACCCGATGGCAAGTGTGAGGCTTGAATTTTAGGAAAACAACATAGGCAGCCATTTCAATCTAGGTATTCTAGGAGAGCAAAAGCACTGCTAGAGTTAGTGCACTCAAATTTGTGCGGACCCATGAAAACCCCCACATTAGGAGGAAACACATATTTCATGACTTTTATAGATGACTATAGCAGGAAAATATGGGTCTATTTCTTGAAAAACAAATCGGAACCCTTTGAGAAGTTTAAATGGTTTAAGGCAGCAGTTGAGAAGGAGAGTGGTCTCTATATCAAAGCCCCTAGGACAGATAGAGGGGGAGAGTACATCTCCAATGAATTTCTGAGTTTTTGTAGGAATGAGGGCATTCACAAACAATTCACAACTAAGTATACTCCACAACAAAATGGAGTGGCTGAGAGGAAAAACAGGACCATTCAAGATATGGCAGCAAGTATGTTGAAAGCCAAAGGGTTGTCACACATATTTTGGGGAGAAGTTGTAGCAACAGCAGTCTATATACTAAATAGGTGCCCCACAAAGGTTGTTCATGATAGGATTCCACAAGAGGTGTGGACTAATAGCAAATGGAGTGTTGAACACCTAAGGATTTTTGGGTGTGCAGCATACGCATTCGTGCCAAAAGAGAAGAGGCGGAAATTTGATGATAAAGGAGAGTAATGTATCTTCATAGGCTATAGTGAGGAATCAAAATCCTACAAGTTGTACAATCCCATCACCAAGAAGGTTGTGATAAGTAGAGATGTTATTTTTATTGAGAATGAAGCATGGGATGGATCAGTGGATGACACCATGGGTATTTTAGTTACCATACCCCTTGATGGTGATGAAGCTTCAGATGATAGCAACATAGGGGGAGCTCAAAAAAGTAGTAGCTTAGAGAGAAACTATCATAGACCATTGGAAAATAGCAGCTCCGGTGATGTGCAGCAAAACAGTAACAGTTCTGACAGTGTTCAGCAAAACAACAGTTCTAGACAGAGACAGCAATCTGTCAGCTCCAGAATTCAGCAGAGTAGTAGCTCTGATAGTCAACAATATAGTAGCTCCAAGAATTAGAGTAGCAGCAACTCAGAAGCAAACTCAGACCCTACACTTGCATCATTGATGCCAAGAAAAACAAAAAGTGTAAGGGAGATTTATGACAGCACAAGGTATGTTGATTTTCATGAAAATTTGGATTTTGCACTATTCTCCTATAGTGATCCAACACACTTTGAGGAAGTAGTGAAATAAGAGAAGTGGTGTAAGGCCATGGATGAAGAGTTGGATGATATAGAAAGAAATCAAACATGGGACTTGACCGATTTACCCAAGGGTAAACAAGTGATTGGAGTGAAGTGGGTCTACAAGACCAAGTGTACAGCCAAAGGCAAGACTTGTTGTGAAAGGTTACAAACAGCAGCCCGGTATAGATTATGATGAGACATATGCACCAGTTGCAAGGTTGGAAACAGTGCGTACAGTCATAGTAGTTGCAGTACAACATCAGTGGAAAGTGTATCAGATGGATGTAAAGTCAGCCTTCTTAAACGGAGTGCTGAAGGAGGAGGTATATGTGGAGAAACCACCTATATATGAAGTCCCAGGTCATGAAGACAAAGTGTATAGGCTCTGAAAATCTCTTTATGGGCTGAAACAAGCACCTCAGGCATGGTATAGTAGAATAGATGCCTATTTGCTAAGAAATGGGTTTAGCAAGAGCAATAGCGAACCCACACTCTACATCAAAGCAATACAAGGTGACATTTTAATTGCAGTTTTGTATGTAGATGATCTTATTTTTATTGGTAACACTGATAGCAAAATTGCTGATTTTAAAGAAGTGATGAAAAATAAATTTGAGATGACGGATCTAGGTTTGTTGAAGTATTTTCTTGGGATAGAAGTTCAGCAAACACAGCATGGCTTTTTTATTTCACAATCTAACTATGCCAAACAGATTTTAAGGAGGTTCAAAATGCATAATAGCAAACCTTCCCCCACACCAATAGCAACAGATCTGAAACTGCACAAGATTGACAGCAATAAAGATGTGAACCCAACCCTCTACAAGAGTATGGTTGGAAGTTTGATGTATTTGACATCAACTAGGCTTGATTTGATGTATGTTGTAAGTTTAATATCTAGGTTCATGGAGGAACCTAAGGACACACATTGGCAAGAAGGAAAGAGGATTTTGAGGTATGTCAATGGAACTAGTTATGGCATTTTGTATGCAGCATCTAATGAGTTCAAGTTGGATGGTTTCACAAATAGTGATTGGGCAGGAAATCTAGATGATAGGAAGAGCACATCAGGATATGTCTTCAACATGGGATCAGGTGCAATCTCATGGGCATTAATGAAGCAGCCGATTGTCTCTCTCATCACAGTAGAAGCAGAATATATAGCTGCAAATGCAGCAACTTGTCAGGCTATTTGGTTGAGGAGGATCCTTGCAAATTTATAGAAATAACAAGATGACAGCACAGTAATACATTGTGAAAATGTATCCTCCATAGCATTGACAAAGAATCTAGTCTTCTATAGATGAAGCAAACACATTGAGATTCGTTATCATTTCATAAGGGAGTTGGTAGAACAAGGTTAGATAGAATTATAGTATTGCAGATCCGAGCAGCAACTCGCCGACATCTTCACCAAGGCATTGCCTAAAGATAGTTTGAACACCTAAGAGATAGGCTTGGCATTGTGGATAGCTTCAGAGATCAGCTTTGAAAAGAAACATCAGAGTGACAGCTAACTTGCAGATTAAGGGGAAGTGTTAGAATATTTAATATTCTGCAGGCAATAGAACTATCAGCTCAGCCCCCACGTCAAAAGAAGTTTATCAACTTGTAGCCAATGTATACCTGGCAGAAATTAATATGGTAGATATATTTGAATTTGAAAGAGTGCGCTCATTTTTGAGTTTGAAGTTGCCAACGAATACCTGGAGCAATAAATGAATTATGTGAATTTGAATTTGCTTTGAGTGCTCATTCTCATGAGCTAAAAACAAGTAAGACAAAAAGGTTTTTCATTCGTTGGAGTTAGTAGAAGCAAAAGAAGAAAGTTTTGAAGTCAAGCCTACAGCAGCAGCAGCAAGGAGAATGTTCAGCAAAGAACAAGGAATGTTACAATAGCACTGCACAGAAGTTTAGCAGATGTTGTGCACTAACAGCAGCAGTTCAGAATAGGTGTGAGAGTAGCACCATATGTATTGGGCATCTTTCCAAGTAGCTTAGTATTAGTTTATGTTGAAGAAACAAAGAATATACTCTGAGTTTTTGTATATTTTGAAATCAAGGAATATATATTTAAATCTTTTTCTATTTGTTTAGTTCTACTGTCGGAGTGCGTTCTCTATGTTTATATTTTTAGTCTGTCCATCCTGTCAAAGCACAGTTTTTGTCTTATTTGCACCCCTGCCATTCCCAACATTTGGAAAGATGCTTATCATTGGCCAAGATCCTCCATTCAAGGTTAAGGGACTGTGGCTCTTCCGTGGCCAAGAGATTTCACAATTTGTTATGCATGATTGTTATGATATGGAGTTGTATGACTGGACTAAAGTGGATATTAATGATGAAATTCATAAAGAACATGTTAATTCTATAATTGAAGATCAATAGCCCTTTGAAGTTGAACCTTTGATAGATGCCAAATGTTTCAAGTGATCTATTCCCTTGAATACCAGTTTTGATCTTGCTTTAGGGTATATCCTACTTTTATCTCTACATCAGTCATTGGTTTAAACATGGAGAACTTTCTAAGGCAATTTATTAGGGTAAGTTGCCTTTCAAAGAAATGAGTTATATTTATAGTGCAATTAATTAAAATTTTTTACTATTGGACATATTTTCCCAATGACATTGGATGTATATTTTGTCCCTACTGCAGCTGCTATGTAAACAATGAAACTATTAAAAGGGAATTTATTGGGTTTAAGTTGCCTTTCAGAGTAAAAGTAATGGGCTACATTTCATCTCCAATAAATTATTAATTGAGTTGTCTCAATTACTTTGTTGTTGTCTTAAACAAGTTTATGTCTATATTTTGAACGATTTAGATGTTAACTTAGAAGTTAATATTGAAGCCATTATTTTTAGTTATATGAGGGTATTAGTATTGTTAGTTGGATTCTGAGTGCAGAAGATCTATTTTATTTATCCATTATTCACAAGCCATTTTTTTATGGGTATAGTTATGCCCAATAGATTTTAATGGGGTAAGATGTTTTTGTTTGTTGGATTTTTAAAGGTGTTGGTTTACGTTCAATTGTATTAGAAAGGTCTTTCTAATGTTAATCCATATTACTTAAATAATGAAGCAACAAATAACTCATGTTGAATATAGTAAAGGTAAATCAACCACATCATTTATTTATCCTTCATAAATCTCTGATCAAAAAATGAGCAAATATTTTTGTTGATTGTATGCACAATTATTTCATCAAAAAAGATGATTCTTGTGTTGAACACTGGAAAGGCTAGAAGTTTATTAGAATCATTTAATGAATTGATGAAAATCTGATCCTTACCAAAGTTCTGAATTTGGGAAATTTCATCAAGGAAATTTTTTGGGACTGGCTTTGTTTTGGATGTATTGTTCAAAAATAAAATAATTATATATAGAGAGGTTTTCCACAACTACAATGAGGAGGCCTTAAAATTGGCCAAAAGGTTAATGGGAGCATTCTCTTTAAACTTACAGATTCCATGGAATTATTTGGAAACATTCATTGTGCAACCTTATCAAAATATGTTGATCAACTACTATCCTCGTAGCCCTGAGCCAGAACTCATAGCTGGGTTTTATGCACATTCAAACATTGGCATGGCCACATTGCTTCTACAAGAAATGGGCTCTAAAGCCCTTTAGATTAGAAAGAATGATAAGTGGATTCTTGTGATAGCAACACTAGGAGCCTTATTAGTCAATGTAGCTGATCAAGTAGAGGTAAGAAAGAGGAAATCAAAGCTTTTAATCAAATACCCAGTAGATGGAAATAATTTGTATTTCACACATGAAGATAACTTAGACACTGAATTATGGGTGTTATTTATAAATTTAATGTTTTTGGCTATGACATGCCCATTAAATTCTTACATAGACTAATGGTGGTGTTTTTTTTGTGGAATAATAGCATATCATCAGTAATGGGAGATACAAGAGTATTGAATATAGATTTGTGGTTGATTAAGAAAAACCAAGAATGTCAATCCTAGTATTTTGTGATGTTCCACATGCCATTATTAAACCCACCCCAGAACTTCTTGAGAGGAGGATGGATGATGAAGCTACAAAGGTTGGAGAAGAGATGAAATAAAATGCCAGTTATTCCAGTATAGTTTTTAAGGACCATGAAATTGCATTATACACAGATGTTGCAAATAGCAACAAGTACGTCCAATCATACATGATGCAGACTTAAGGCTCATCAAATTTAATCTTAGAGATAATATTATAAAATTTAACCTTAAAGATGATATAATTGTTGGAAATATGTGCCTCAATCTTGTTAGCTTGTATCGCTTTCATCTGGGGGACTTCATGTGTTCAACCTTTTCCCCGTCGCCAAGACTCTATCCGGTCGGTGGGGCTCCTGGTGGTGTTTTGGCAATGGCTCGACGGGTCTGGCTTGGCGGCATTTCTTATCGGTTGGCATCGCTATCAATGGGAGTCTTTGTGTTGTTCCACCAATGGGTCGATGTGGCGAGGCAATCTCATATCGGCGGGTGACATTTCATGTCCCACTGATATGTCGATATGCATTCAGTGATTGAAGTTGGACCAAGCGGCGAAGAACCTGATTAACAGTTGTGAAAGCTTTGATCTGATGGTGTCCATAGAATTTTGTGCCATCTTGATGCAAGTACCACTAAGAACTTTTTGGCCGAGCAGAATTGCTTGTGTGTTCCACACATGGCGGTGAGTTAAGCGGTGTGCACAGCGGAAGGATGGTGGGTCCCAAGCATTTATGATGTGTTGGTGGGCCGTGGACACTTGTCAGCATCTCGGGAGTTCCTTGGGGAATATAGCGGATGCTACTTGAGATTCCCCGAAGGAGCTCTAGCAGCTTACACGTGGATCGGCGGGACCCAAGTGTGCTCTAAGTGGAGAGTGGAAGCGGTGGACATGTGGCAGCTTCGGAAGCCGGTTCTGGGCGGGCTCAAGGGAATTTTGGAGATTCCCTCCTAGGTGCCCTGGAACTTCCTTGAGTGGTGATCACGTGGCTTGTGGAACCCGATAAAGCTGGCGGTCGGTGTTTTAATGATAGCAGTTGATTGCCGCCCTAAAATGGTTAGCGATGGAGCTCAAGGCAACTAATCTGCAAGTGACAGACAAATGGCAGTGTGACACATGGCAAAATCTCATTGGTTGATTTTGCATCATTGTTGCAAATCAATGGCTAGTGATCAAAATCTTGTGTGCATGTCTCGAAGGTTTGATCTAAGTGCGAATTGATTGTAGGGAGGCTCGATGTTAGCTACTAGGGTGGTGCATGCAATCCAAGATGGTGAAGCTTGTCGGCGGGGTATTATGAGACCCTAATGGCCATTTGGTGGGTATGCGATTTTGATCGAAAGCTTAGAGGTCGGCCTGAGGCCGATGGAATGCCGATTGATACTAAGTCGGAAGGCGAGGCTGGATGTTGATCGATAGTAAGCCAAAGTTGAGAATTTGAAGCTGAAAGCAGAGCAAGCCGATAGAGATTAGATCAAAAGATCGAATGATCAGCGGATCGGCAGATCCATGATCGGTGAGCTTGGTCAGAGATCGGAGAGTGTGTGTTCGATTGGTATGCGTAGAGAATTGTAACCGTGAACACTAATACACTCAAAACCTAGGAAGATGTGAACCTGAGGTGGCCACTAGGTTGTGCTGACTGAAATGTTGGTTGTGCAAATGGGTTAAAGAGATGAAGGGAACCTTCATTGTATGTCTTGTGAAGACATTGTAATAGTGCAAGGTTGCATATCTATGTTGTTGCCTGTATTTCTCCAGATGAACAAGATGTAATTCCTGTAATGACTATGAACCTGATATTGTATTGTTTGTTGAATAATGCAATGGCTCTATCTTTTGGAGTGTTGGTTTTTTTACTCGAAAGGGTTTTCCCCACATAAATTTGTGTGTTCATTTCTTTGTATGTTCATGGTGTTGAATCTGGTTTAAGTTTGCATGTGCTTTTCTCAGAAGGATCAATGGGGGAGAACTACTATTCCTGTTTCCACTTTATGGCATAGTTGTTAGTGCTTCTGGAGTGATTTAGAAATGAAAGTCACTGAGGCACTACTGGTTTTAGACTTTAAATCTGAAACATTCTCGTATGATAACCCCAACAAGTTGTATCAGAGTTGGTTAAGGGAGGTCAAGATTTATTCATGATACCAACAAGTGGTATCAGATCCTTCTTCTAGATGCTAGTTCTGGGCATTTCTCCTATGAGGATTTCTGAGCTTGGCAATCTTGAGGAAATCTGGAGGAATCGGCTGATGCTTGATCTTTCTGATGAGTAAGAGTTCCTACTCTTTCGATTCAACACATAGCATGAAATAAATAGGAGGTTTTGGAGTTGATCATATTGTGGTGATGTGGTATGAGGCTCCTGTTTGGTAGCAAATGATCCTGATGCAAGGGGTGTGAGTTTATGCTTATGGTTGTGTTGCAACAAAAAGTGGTTCATACTGGGTGTCTATGTGAGAGGCTCCCTGATAGTATGGAGTTGCTCAGGCTATTGTTCTTCCATGGAGTATTGTGCTTGTGTGGGGTGTTCTGACTTAGCACTAAAGGCATTTTCTCTATTGCCCTAATTGCATGAAGGCTATGAAGTTGATCTGGGTGGTCTAAAACTTCTAAATATTCTAGCTCTCTCACATGCGTGTGCATGGTTGTGGTTTTTGGAATTGGTCTGGAGTAGGCTTGGAGTTCTTCTTTACCTATACCTTGTACTCGCATGTTTTAGATTCATGTCTTTGGTTCTAAATGGTTTTCTATAGATTTTCCTAAAAATTCTATGATGCATATTCATGTACGTTCATTGTTCTAGTTAACCATGATGGTTGTGTGTAGACTCCTAAGTTGTCCAGATGTGTAATGGATATGGATGTACATGTGTGTTTTGGAAACATGGTGGTTTTGCAAGTTTTGCACGGTCAAGTAAAACTTGTGGTTTGTGGAGCTGTTGTTAAACTATTTTCTAGACCCTAGCTTTTGGGGTGTGACTGGATGAGATAGTTGCAGTTCGACATTTTTGAGGAGGTGTGATGTCTTCTCTACATGGGAGTGTTGGTATGTGTTTTTCATTCAACATTCTTGTGGTGTTTTCTTGTTGGTTTCCTATATTATGGTGCTTGGGTTGTGGACATGATTGGTGAATCAGATCTGAGCTTGATCTAGTGTTTGAGTCATGTTGTCTACATGAGTTTTCTCTTTGAGATCTTAGTTGTGTAGTTTCCAATATGATGATAGATTTGCAAGGTTTTTCACCAGTTGCATCTACGAGTTGTGCAATGTTGTGGGCTATCTTTACCTAAATGTTTGTTGTGAGTCAACTCAGAAGTGGACTATCAATATCCATGAGGTTGCTTCAGTGGTGGTGCAGATCTGTTAGTTGGCCTTGTGTATGGCCACTTGTGCATTGGTGTAGTTTTTTTGAGATGCGAGAAGGAATGGCATTTGGGTACCTAAATAGTCATTTATGGGGACCTGTAGCATGTGTATCATGATGTCATGGAAAGCTTTATACACTAGTTAGTGTAAGCTTTTCACAGTGATAATGTGGTTTGCATGGTTCAGAGACCTTGGTACTACTCGGTGTTGTTGTCAGATGGATATGTTGTCATTTGTACTTGGAGGTTTTCAGATCAGTAGATGGTTGGTCATGGTGCTTGGAAAGCTCAGTGCCACATTGAGTGGGAGATTTAGTAATGACTGTGTATTCATCAGTTGGAGGTAAATGATCTTCTTTGGTGTTGCAGATGTTTCTGGTAGAGCTCTTAACCTTGTTGTTGTAGAAGAGCTCTTTTGCATTTGCATGGGCACTATTTGAGGATGTGCAGCATCCTGGATCCATGGAGAACTCTTGCAAGTCTTTGGTTGAGGTGTTGGCGGTGCTTGACAGGTGATGTTGGTTTAGAGTTTGTTTTCTTTATGTCATGGTATACTCTTGTTTGCACATTAGAGTTTTGGCATGATGCATTTCTCTTGAGACCTTGGTATGTTCACCTGGAGCATTGGATCTCCTAAGGGGGATGGTAAGATCATGATGTCATTATAAGTTCTTGATTCCTAGGTTTGGAGCTTTGACAATGGTTTGGTGTTTCTTTGTGTTTCGAGTGCATTGGTCATGTGCCTGAGAACTTCATGTTTATTGCAGTAATGCAGATTGGAGTTTAGCATGAGATGATCAATTGCTGGTGCTCATGGATACATGGAGAAATAGGTGAGGTTGTTATTACTATTTATAGTTGAAATTCTGAGTAGCCTGCACCTTGGTTGAATGCGAATTCAACAAAGACCGATAAGGAGATTTTTCTTGGATAAGTCATGGCAGTTGTTATATCCTGGAGGAGCATATTTTTCCCTTTGGTCTTCTCAGCAATGAAGTTCTTTTGAGAGGTATTTTCCCATTATATCTTTCAGATGTGTTTTTTATGCTTGCTTTCATGATATGGATCTTTATTTGTTGTTTAAGTTTCTGGAGGATCCATAGTGAAAGGTGGATAGCATAGTTTATCTCCTGGTGCTTTTGATAATTGGTAGGAGATAAGAATATGGGTTGGTTTTATCTTCTTTGAGAGGCTTCCCTTTGGGATGTGAAGGAGCTCATACTGGACACAGCTAGCATTTAGAAGTGTGTGTAGAAGGGCATGTTTGGTTTGCAGGTTTGCATATCATTGTGGATGTTCCTTGGTAGTACATGGTTATGCTCTTCTATGTGTCATGATTGGTGGACTTGGTATGCCTAGATCACTTGTGATGGTGCCTTGTTTGTTGGGATGCTAACAAAGAGACACATTGAATGTGCTCATTCCAGTTCTTTGCATTCATCCGGACATTTCCCATGCAGTGGGAGCTCTTGGATGTGTTTGGTCTTCTTGACTAGTTGGCACATGGTGCTTGTATTCTGCAATTGATGGGTGGATATGTGATGGCATGAGTATATTGATGTGCATACCTTGGAGGTATGGGTGATTGGATGGATTAGCACGAGCTGTGTCTGCTATTTTCAGTCATGTGGGTTTTGAGCAGTTGGATGGGGGCAGTCAGTTTTTTGGTTGTTGTTCTAGTTGGTGGTTTATCTTGTTCTAGAGAATGACTTTGTGTTTGTATTCATGATCGGGGAACTTTGAATTTGTTGCATTGTTGCTTCTGTATGGTTGGTGAGCATAGTGGAGTGGTGGCAATCTGATCCCTTTGCCATCTGAAGGATATGATACTTGTGTTCCAGAGACTGGTGCATTTTCACCTTGGCTTGTTCCTTTTTCCTATGAAGGATGGTTGGAATTGTTTCCTGTGTTGGTGGACATCTCATATGTCATTGCAGGTGTTTTGTTTGAAGCAGGGAAGAATGGTGGAGAGATTCTTTGAGTTTGGGTTTTGGAGGAAGCTAGCAAGTCTTCGTCAAGTGGGAGATTGTTGGAAATATGTGCCTCAATCTCATTGGCTTGTACCACTTTGGTCTGCGACTTCAAGTGTTCAACCTTTTCCCTGTCACCGAGACTCTGTCCGGTCAGCGGGGCTCCTGGTGGTGTTCTAGCGACGGCCCAATGGGTCTGACTTGGTGGCATTTCTTATCGGTTGGCGATCATTATCAGTGGGATTATGTGTTGTTCCACTGATGGGCCGATGCAGTGAGCAATCTCATATCGGAGGGTGACATTTCATGTCCCACCAATATGCGTTGAGCGATTGAAATTGGACCAATTGGAAAAGAACCTGGTTGACAGTTGTGGAGGCTTTGATCTGACGGTGTCTGTAGCGTTCTGCGCCATCTTGATGCAAGTATCGCTAAGAAATTTTTGGCCAAGCAGAATTGCTTGTGTGTTTGATGCGTGGTGGTGAGTTAAGCGGTGTGCGTAGCGGAAGGATAGTGGGTCTGGAGCATTTATGTTGTGTTTGTGGGTCGTGGACACTTGTCAACATCTCAGGAGTTCCTTGGGGAGTATAGTAGATGTCTCTTGGGATTCCCTGAATGAGCTCAAGTGGCTTACACATGGCTTGATGGGACCCAAGTGTGCTCTAAGCGAAGAGTGGAAGCAGTGGACACGTGGTAGCTTCGGAAGCCAATTTTGGGTGGGCTCAAGGGAATCTTGCAGATTCCCTCTTGGGTGCCCTGGAACTTCCTTGAGCGGCGGTCATGTGGCTTGTGAGACCCAATAAAGTTGGCGGTCGGTGTTTTAATGATAGTGGTTGATTGCCACCTCAGAATGGTTAGCGATGGATCTCATGGCGACTAATTTGCAAGCGACAGACGAATGGCAGTGCGACATGTGGTGAAATCTCATTGGTTGATTTTGCATCGTTGTTGCAAATCAATGGCTAGTGACCAAAAGATTGTGAGTGTGTCTCGAGGGTTTGATTTGAGTGCAAATTGATTACAAGGTGGCTCGATGTCAGCTGATAGATCGGTGCACACAACTCGAGATGGTGAAGCTTGTCGGTGGGGTATTATGAGACCCTGATGGTCGTTTGGTGGGTATGCAATTTTGATCGGAAGCTGAGAGGTTGGCCTGAGGCCGATGGAATACCGATTGATGCTATGCCGGAAGGCGAGGCTAGATGTTGATCGATAGTAAGCCAAATTTGAGAAGCTATGTCTGAAAGCAAGGCAAGTCGATAGAGATCAGATCGAAAGATCGAATGATCGACGGAACAGCATATCCATAATCAATGAGCTTGGTTAGAGATCAGAGAGTGTGTGTTCAAGCGGTATGCGTAGAGCATTGTTACCATGAACACTGAGACACTTGAAACCTAGGTAGATGTAAACTTGAGGTGGTCGGTAGGTTGTGTCGACTGAAAGGTTGGCTATGCAAATGGGCTGAAGAGCTTAAGGGAACCTTCACTATATGTCTTGTGAAGACATTGTAACAATGCAAGGTTGAAGATCTATGTTGTTGCCTGTATTTCTCCAGATGAACAAGATGTAACTCTTGTAATGGCTATGAGCCTGATGTTGTATTGTAACCATTTAGTTGCTGAATAATACAATGGCTCTATCTTTTGGAGTGTGGTTTTTTACCCGAAAGGGTTTTTTTCACATAAATTTGTGTGTTCATTTGTTTGTCTGTTCATGGTGTTGAATCTGGTTTAAGTTTGCATGTGCTTTTCTCATAAGGATCAATGGGGGAGAACTATTGTTCCTGTTTCCACTTTGATGGCACTCTATAATTTTGCAAATTTGAGATGCCTATTTAAAAAAAAAATTGCTTCTGCACTTTTAGAGGTGCACCTAACAAGTCTACCTAACTGACCAAATTTGGAGGCTTATAATTTGAAGCCTGTTGATTTTCATGTAAAACCCATTTGCAGACATACTCAATTGACATATGTGAGCAGGAATGTCAAATTTTAGCTTCCCATGATAAGTTTTGACAAAGTTTCAAAAAGTGAAGCTGGAGGGTTTTGACACTGTTCTGTTGTTTGCAGACTGTTTGTTCTGCAAAGTTGCATCATGTTCGAGCTTCGATTTCGTAACCAGTTGAATTTCATGTCAAAATGAATGTTGTTTCGTATTTTCCATACCTAAATGATCTCACATGCCAGTTTTCAGAGCCTCATGATCTGATTTGTTATTTTTAGCAGATCGAAACAGAATGCAGTTTGTTCAGTTTTGCATCTACATTCTTGACAGCCTTTCTAACAGGCCAACTTCGACCATCAATAACTTTTGATCGGTGTAAATGCATATTGAATCATGCATTATGGTATTCTAAGATTGTTATGAAAGGTAGAAATAGGGAAAATGAATGATCAACTATAGAGTTGATATGTAAATTTTGAAAAAGGCATATCAAGATGCCTCAATACATGCATCCTAGTATGGTTCTGGATGGAACTGTGATTTGTGATCAATCCCATCCAGATTTTCAAAAAAAATTTAGCACTGGAAGGTACATAGCTATCAATTTCAATAGCCTTAGTGGTTACCCAAATGACATTCCAGCTAAAGTCAGAAATAAGTTACCAAGGTTCATTGGTGATAAGGCTAAATCAGCAAGTAAACATTTACAAGAGTTCAGAAATTTGATGGATGATTATGAGATTGATCATGAGGATGTGATCGTGAGGTTATTTGTTCAGTCCTTGAGAGGAGATGCAAGAGAGTGGTTCTCTTATTTACCAGCCTCTTCCGTTCATTCATGGGAAGAGCTCAAGGCAGTGTTCATGGAACAGTTTGGAGAAAGGATTAACCCTGTTTTGATAAGGAAAAAGTTCATGAACATGGAGAAAGGAAAAGATGAGTTAGTCCCATATTTTAATCTTAGATTTTCAATGATTATAAGAGAGATCCCAAATAACATAAGGCCAAATGTTTCTGAATGTTTGGTCATCTACTTAGGAGCATTTGACAAAAAGATGAGTTATCTATTGAGGGACAAAGAACCTACAACCCTGCACCAAGCATATTAGATGGCTATAGACATTGAGAACAATTTGAGATAATCAATGTTGAAAGGACATAGGGCTATGAGTGTTGGTCATCCTAACACACCTCAGGAAAATATAACTCATGGATCAGATAATAAAAGTGTTTGTCAAGAGGGTAGTGCTGCTCCAATTCCTCCATCATCACAATCTGCAGATCCTAATGAACCCCATGTTAAACGTCATCAAAATGTGGTGCCTCAAAATGAACGTAGTAGTTGTCTTATTCAAGAAAGTCAGAACATGATACACAAGGATGAAAAGAGTGTGTCAGCATATGAAGATATTTGTTGTATGAATGAGGATATTGACTACAATCAGTTTACAATCAGCACATATGCAAATCCTTGCAGTAGTAATGAAGAGGAAGATACATGGTTTGATGAGAAAATAAATATGTATAAAAAAATTTCTTGTAATACCTTGAATGATGAAGAAATAGAAGAGATGAAGGTCATCATTCCATGTCATGTTTCAATCAGTGAAAATAATACAATTTCTGACGACATTCTTTCTCAAATAAGTGATCAAGACATTGAAGATGGAAGTTCAAGAACCTACTCTGAGGAATCTGAGCATGGTTTATGCAGTGATAGGTCATCTTGTGATGAGGATGTTGATGAAGGCCAAACTAATTTCTCTTTTGATGATTATGACAACTCTTATGAGAATGACTTAGAGGTATGTTCTTCACACAAAGGATATAGTGATATGGATACTGATGAAGTCATTTATTTACAAATGAATGATCCAATTTCACTTGAGACAAACATGGAATGTAGTTCAAGTTTGACATTAATGGAGCCTATTGATTTTATCAATGATGAAGAATCTGAGGATGAACATATATGTGTTCAATTTTCTAATCATAAGAATAGTATTGTTGGAAGTGATGAAGATGTTGATGAACCTGTTTATATCTTTGTTGTCCATAACTGCTTGTATGAAACAGAGATGGAAATGCCAGTGGTACATAAGAATGATGACAATGTGCATAGTGATAATGGAAGAAATTCAGTTTTGAATAATCAAGTTGTGCATAGTGACAATCACATGGATTTAGAATCAGCATTTTCATCCATAGGTAATGAAAAACAATTTGATGGAATTGCAGATTGTGTTGAAATTACAAGATTTTTTGATCAATGTGTAGAGAAGCCATATGATCCAGATAGTAATGGGTGTGATGTCAGTCAGTATGAGATTGAATATGGGTCTTGCTTTGATGATCTCTCTCATCTTCATAATTTAAAAATGGATATCTTTCCTTTGAATAAGGAATGTAGTGGTGAAACAAAGAATGAAGGTGTTAATTTCATTGCAAATGAGCAATTTTCAAATAACAGTGAGTCTCTTGCACATGAAAGTTTCTTTGCTGACCCTATTACTCCTGAAAATGATAGCATTGAGCATGTTGTGAAGAATCAATGTGAAGACCTTGATTTAGGGTCAAATTTTGAATGGTCTGAATTTGTGTTTGAAGCATCCTTTATGGAATTGCATGATGGTTTGAAGAATGAGTTTCATATCATGTGCGAGCCTGAAATTGAGAACACTGCTCATGCATTGGAGGTTGATGTTTTTGATGACTGTCATGAGTTCAATGAAGATGAAAGTAATTTTAGTATTGACAAGTCTGATTTTCAGAATCTTGAAACACATGATAATGTGTTTGGGCTATGGTGTTTGGGTGATGACAATCCGACCTGTGATGTATTCCAGTTGGAGGAAATGCAAATGTATGAGCAATTTTTGCTCAACACACAAGATGATTGCATGTTGCTTTTCAGTAATGACATCTCCTCTAAACTTGATCATGATGAAGGGATTAGTGAGTGTGATAAGACCATATTTTCATGTGATCTTGATCACCACTTTCAAGTGTTGTTGCCTGATATAAAATCAAAAAATGAAATGATGAACAGTGATGTGGCCTATATAATTCAGTTGCCATGTTATGATAGAGTTGAACAGGGAAGAAGTCTTCATTTGCACAAGGGTCGTTTGGTATTGTTGTTTGCAAAGATGCAGTCACCAGTATTGTTATGGTTTGACAGAGGCAAACATGAGTTGAGGGAGATCAGCTCTTTTAACAGATTGGTGTTTGACAGAGGTAAATTTTGATCCTCATTTTTTTCATTTGGTGACCCGAGGTCATTAGATGAAATTGAAAAATAAAAGTTGAATAGGGGAGCAGTTTGAGGGCACTTGACAGACTCAGCATTTGGTCTACTCTCCCCAGAGATCTGGAATCTTGCTATGCCCACAGGGGGCATACATCCCCAGTCGGAGCCACTGATGGCACTCTCAAATTTTGCAAATTTGAGATGCCTATTTAAAAAAAAAATTGCTTATGCACTTTTAGAGGTGCACCTGACAAGTCTACCTGATTGACCCACTTTGGAGGCTTATAATTTGAAGCATGTTGATTTTCATGTAAAACCCATTTGCAAACATACTCAATTGACATATATGAGTAGGCATGTCAAATTTTAACTTCCCATGATAAGTTTTGACAGAGTTTTGAAAAGTGAAGTTGGAGGGTTTTGACACTATTTTGTTGTTTGCAGACTGTTTGTTTTGCAAAGTTGCATCCTGTTCGAGCTTTGATTTTGCAACCAATTGACTTTCATGTCAGAACGAATGTTGTTCTATATTCTCCATACCTAAAGGATCTCACATGCTAGTTTTCAGAGCCTCGTGATCTGATTTGCTATTTTTAGTAGATCGAAACCGAATGCAGTTTGTTCATTTTTGCATCTGCATTCCTGACAGCCTTTCTGAAAGGCCAACTTCGACCGTCAATAACTTTTGATCGGTGATGATTCAAGAAAATTCCTTTTGCACATGTGCTCAAGGTATCTTAATGTTCCACTAGGTTTGATGGCAACTCGCCAGAAGTTGATTCACTATTTTTACAAATTGGCAGTTGGATCGGTTTTAATTGGTGCAAAACAGTTGTTTCAGAAAAGCCTGACTGAGCAACTTTTCCGATTAATATCTTCCACCTCGGGATTGTTTTCTCCAGGATGTTTTTTGCATTGTACTCTCAGATCAAATATCTACAAGTTCTCATTGCTTCACGAGGTCGTTTGACCAGTTTCCCAGATTGATTCCTGAGGCAACTTGGCCAGTTTTACCATTCTGCAAAAATGCCCGAAAACAGATTTTGATGAAGACCCATTTCATCTTTTCATCTTCGAAGCACTCGAAAGCTATGTTCGGTCAAGTTGAGGGTAAAACTTGTTAGAAAACGAATTTTTTTTAGCCAGACCCACATGGGGCCCGACATGCTTTACATGGTCATGAACCTATAATGGTCTCATTGTTGTAATCCCATCAGGTGAGTTGATTTATATTGATTGGCATATGGTGTGCACAATTATAACTGCCTTCAAAGGTTTGAATATGGAGTAAGGTCTATCTTTCATTCTAGTGATTTTTATAAGATGGTGATGCTATCAAATGAATGGTGATATTCAAAGGGGGACAGATTTGTCTTAGAGATGCAATAATTGTAAACAAAGTTACATTGACAATGAGTGTATTCACAAATGAAGATGGTGTTTCACCCGAATTACCATTAGCAAGGTTTGTATATTTCAAAATGGATTATGGAGAAGTTCTTTGAAACTTTCAATCAAAGAGTGGCCAGGGCGCAATTTGGAGCAGGGTACATGCATCCATTAAGGCATAGAGCCTTGAGGAGCTCGATTCAGGGATCTCCAGACAGTGAGAAAAAGACTTATGGCTTAGGCTAGGAAATGAATTGTCTAATTAAGCCTTGAATATATGTAAATAGATGGGGCATATTCTTATTCCATGGTAGTGGGGTTAAGCTGCTAGATACACTGTTGCTCTTTGGAATCCCGCGGCCTGCAATATGGGATGCCATCATGGCAGGATATACATAAAATGGATGTATTAAAAGCCTTAGCAACTCTCAAGCAAACCCAATTGGCAGAAGTGACTGATGGAGCCAATAGTGAGTATGAATTGGAGAAAATTCTATGTAGGGGCGCCACCATATGAAGGAACACATGAGCATCAGAAAGGGGTGACATTCCTTATTAGCATGCATTTCCATCACAATAAAGGGATTTCGCCATCATAGACAAGACAAAATGTATGTTGAAAAGGCATTAGAAATTTTCAAGCAATGATGTTGAGGCGCAAACCATGGAGGAGGCACGCACATTGCAGGGAGGAGCGGAATATGCACAAAATAAATATGTTGATAAGGCTTCAGGAGATTTCTGGCATACCCAGCAAGTGCACAAGATGAATTTGCAGAAATTGGGAGCTTTGGAACGGTTTATGGACATCCATCAAAGCATTGTGAACTTTGTGCAGGCCGCACCCTATTCACCTGTGTTGGCTATGCGAAAAATAGTTTGTTGAAAATGCTTTAGAAACTTTCAAGCAAATGGAAGCAGAGGCCCGCGCCATGCAAGAAGACACAAGCACCCATGCGCTAAGGAAGAGATTCACCATGGTGAGGGGTGCAGCTTGGAAATGGGAGGAAGCTTGGGTGCAGGTGAGGGGAAGACATCCATCAAAACATATAGATGATTTCCATGCTAAGGAGGAGATCATGTCAAGGGTGCAGCCAGCCATGTATGGGGCGTGGCCAGTGAGAGGGAAACCCATGCCTGCAGCAATGAACATCCATCAGAGTCGATGGAGGGTGCGAAAAATGTAGAAAGAGGCCCGCACCATGGGAGGAACAAAACAGAGGAGGCAGACTCACGCTCGATGGAGGGAGCAACACAGGAGGATTTAGGGTGAAAATATGGATCAATGATTGGCAGTGAGGAATGAGCTACGTGGCATAATCTCACAAACCTCGCACAAGAAGGGGTGACGTGAGCTGAAAACCTGCGAGACCCACAAAATTAAGGCATGTGGAGGGTGGGCCCAGGTTATTTTCAACGCACGGGTATAGTCTTACTATTCCTGATGCAAATATTAAAAGTTTGAAATATGGGTTCACGGGCAAATATTTTTAGAGGTTCGAGGGAAAATATTAAATAAAATAGGGTCTTTTTAAGTTTGTAATTATATTTGAATTTCTCAACTATAATGTGGGGTGGTAATTTTATTTTACCAACTATGTGAAAAGGCCTTCATTTTATTTTAAAGGCAAATTTTAAAGTATAGCATGAATTGAATGCTACCCAAAATCAAAAGGTATGAGGTGAAATTGTCAAAATAAAATGGAACGAGGAATAATTGGACAAAGTGAATAAAATATTCACTAAGGCTTTATTTGCTAAAAGACACCATTTCACGGGGACACATTTTCTTCAGCTGTGGGGAAGAATATTTCATTTTGCTGCAGGTGAAATATTTAGAGCTAAGAAAGGGATTTTTCAATTGAAAATGGGGATTTTATTTAAAATATGAAATCAAGTGAATAGAGACAATGTAAAAGAATATAATATAAAGTGAATTTTATATTCATTTTATATGGGGGATTTTAAATAAAGTCGGAAGCCTAAATATTAAAGTTATGAAACTTTAATATTTGAAGAAATATAAACTGCAGCAAATGAAGAGCAAAAAACAGAAATAGAATTTGCACGGGAAGAGATATTTTCCAGCTGGGTGAATTTGAAGAATCTCCACATGGGCTGATTTTCTGTTGCTATGCAATGATGAGAAAATGTTGTTTTTGAGGGAATATGTTTGTTGCTATAGAGGAAGAATGTGGAGATATTCTTTACAGTTTGATCAACGGTGAATGAAGCTTCTAGATGGCAATTGCTGATCGAATTTAGGGCTGCTACTATTTGCTTCTATTTTCTATATCTTCTTTTCTCTTCTCAATTGTAAAGGGTTCCAATTGTTGAAAGCTCTGCAAGTCAAGCAGAAGCTATGGGTAGATTGTAAAGGTAGGGGGAAATATGACTATTAGTCATTTTAATCTGAAAGTGTATGTTCTGAATTGTTCAGTTATGTTTATTTTAGCTGATAATTGTCTCCATGGCTGAATTGTAATGTTGTTTTGGATTCAATAATAAAATTGTCTGAATCTGTTCATGCATATTTGTTGCATTTGAGTTGCATCCGTTGTTTCCTTATGTTCTATGAATGGTGTAATTGCTTTAATAAAGCACAAGTTGTTTTTATTATTGCCTATTGTTTAGGGATAGTATAATTTCTTTGACAAATGTGACAGGAGTGTTATGTTTCAAGTAGATTCATAAGAAGAATTATCAGAGAAATATTTAGTGGTCTGGTTGTCATAATGTGACAACATTTGCAAGACCTTAAGAGCATGTTCAACACTGAAAGATGAATGCTAGTTATATGACTCCATAGCCCATTTTTATGGCACTGGTCCATTATCATGTTTCTGTTGTTTTCAGTTTGGTCTTAACTCTTTAAATCGAAAAACCATTTCCAATATATTTTGTTGAGTTGTGTTTGTCATGTTCCCCATGCTGATCAGTGAAATTTATTCAATATCTTGCCAATGTTGAGTGATATTTTAAGTTTCTCAGCAATTCTGTGAGAACATAATCTGTTAAGCAATATCTTGTTACTTGTGTATCTAGATTGTTTGATGTTGCTAAAGGGTTACCCCCCTAGGTCTTACAGAGCCTGAAGTGCAGGGGAAATGTGTATCCATTCCATTTCCTATCAGTTGGCCACTAGCCTTTGTGGTTCTTTAATATAGAGGTTGGCTACCTCTTAGAGAATTACAAATCCTAGTTGGGTTGCATTTTTTAAACACCAACACACTTTATTGCATAGTTGTTAGTGCTTATGGAGTGATTTAGAAATGAAAGTCACTGAGGCACTGCTGGTTTTAGACTTTAAATCTGAAACGTTCTCGATGGTAACCCCAACAATAATGAGTGTCATGTAGTAGTTATTATAGTTTATTAAAATATGTATTATGTAATTAAATAGAATTAATTCATAAAATGGTTTAAGAAGTTGAGTGTAACTATTTAAAGTTTTAGGATTTTATTTGAGAAGATCTAAGTTTAAATTTCTAAAGTGATATTTATGGAGAATTCATAAGTGGTCACTCTTAAAATTTTATTATGAAATTTTAATGTATATATCTAAGTTATAATTTAATGTTAATATCTATGTTTGTTAAGTGACATGTTTTCTAAATATGTCATTGTTCATGTGCAGTTGTTCCTTCATAGTGTGTGGTTGGCTACCTAGTTGTGGTCACCACCTCTTAATGAATAGTTGACCAACCTTGATGTGGTTGTAAGGTTTGCCATTTTTTGTTATATTTTATATAGCACATCACTTGACTTAGAAATAAAATATTCATATTTTAGCATGGATTATTAAAAATAATATAAATCTAGATCAATTCATGAGGGATAGTAGAAAATGGACCGCATGAATCGGAGCAACAAAATCTTGGGAAACAGTAACTTTTCAAAAAAAATTACCATTTTGGAAGCTCCTCGGGTCTTCATGGTACAGATTGGCATTGCAATTGGCATAGCAGGGGTGTTCCATTGGCCTCGTTTGATGTACCATCACATAGATCGGTGCCTAGGGCATTGGGAAACCCTTTCACTAGGCATCCTAATGGAAAAAATTTCCCCATTCTCCATTCCAGGAAAACCCTTAATCAGGCAAAGCAGAATTCGTTTGATATTTTCCCTTCTGATTCTCAATCGGATGGAGATTCTCAGTCTTGGGTGGATGTGGTTTCTAATCGAAACTTACCTGCATCCTTTCTGAATAATATACAGATCAAATCTGGAGCTTCCTTCAATCCAAAGGTAGCAACTCATCTACATTCCAGTCAAGGTCACATTGGATCTAATCCTATGAATGAAGATTTTTGCTCTATGGTGGATACACCTACTACATTTCCCAATAACATTGTTCGAAAGCATGAAGATTGTTATCGGGTCCTGCATCTACAAATGAGGAATACACAACGGAATAAGGTAAAGCCTCTTACTGGGCCCAAGTCTTTTTCTGAGAATTTTGTTTCCATGGAAGATACGCCTGCTACATATCTAAACAATATAGCTCAGAGACATGAGGATTGCTATGGGGTTCTTTGTCTACAACTAATGAGTGTGCATCGTAATAAGGTAGAGCCTTCCTTTCCAGTTGATAAATGTTTGAATACCCCTCTTTCAAACAATGTTCCTTTAATGAAAAGTGTGCAAAAAAGAGTAGATAAGAAAAAAGTATGTAAAAATGGACCTGTAAAGAATGCCCATCTCAATCTTCTGTGCAAGACTGTGATCCTAAGGATTTAGTTCAAATTTATTTTCCTGATGAAATTTTAGCTGCACAAACATAGGATCTTAAAGATCGTGCATTAATTTGTAAGTTTTGGAATTTCTTACCTAGTATTGAAACTCTAAAAGATCTACTCTTTTCTGATTGGGATGGGGCTAATCAGGTTTTCTACATAGATCAGGGAAATGGATTTTTTATTGTCTTTTTTTCCACCAAGCAGCAGAGAGATTTAATTCTCAGTGATAAGTCATGGGTTTTTCAGGGATCTAGATTGTTTACTCAGGCATGGGTTCCAAATTTTGATCTGTTTTCTATGGTTATGAAACATGTCCCCTTTTGGATCCAATTGCTTGCACTTCCTCTAGAGTATGGGGAACAAGGAATTGTGGAAAAAATCTCTAATAATTTAGGGATTTTTGTCTGTCACGACATGGATTTTTTCAAAAATCCAGATAAGTTGCTTAGGGTATGTGTTTTGTTAAATATTTTGAAGTCATTTCCCTCATCAATTATAATACATTCAAAGAACGGATCTTGTAGGAAGGCAATCCTCATTGAGAACCCAAAAAATGTTTGCATTTCTTGCCACCTCTCAGGACACTCATCAAATTACTGTGTACAGAGCAATGATGTTTTAGGGAATCATCTTTATCTGATTCCAACCTGCCATAAGACTACATAAATGAGAAGGATATAGTTGTGCAACAAAGTGCATCTGGCTTAGTGGTCTTTAATGAGACTTCGAGGTTGGATTTTTATGATAAAATAGTTAGTAAGGGAAAATCTATAGTGACAGAATCTTGTTCTTCACATTTGGTATCATTGTCAAGTTCATCAAATGATATTTTACCTGCTTTGTTGGATCAAAATTTGAGGAGTCATATTTGCAATTCTTATCAGAACTCTTTCAAGAATAATAGGTCGTTTCAAAATGATAGGGCTCTCAAGTTTGTTGTGAATTTACCCAAGGGTTGGGAAACGAATCTAGAATTTTTTCCTTGTAAAAGATCCCTTTCCTTATATATTCCAAACCTCTCAATAGGTAGTAAGTAGTAATCAGATGGAATAGTTTCAAATCTGATGTGGGATACTTCTCTAATACCTAATAACAGTTGCCCAAAATTAATCCTAGAAAGTTGTGATCCAATTTTTCCTTCCCATAGCAAAGACTCTGATGGGACTTTCAATTTTCAAAGTGATGTGAGCTGAGGTTTTGGGGTTTCAAAGTTACCCATGGTGATTTTAATTATCGAATTTTGAAAACCCTCTTGTTATGTTTCAACAGTGACTTACTACTGAGGGTGACCGATCACTTTAGTGAGGTTTTATCCCTCTCGGGTCGTGTCTTTATCGGCCCCTTTCACCTAGCTTGCTAGTCTTTCTGCCAAGACGGCTTATGTTTTATACTGCCGGGGGTTTCACTGGTCGGTCCCACCTGAATGTTTCATCTGAAGTCTGGCAAACCGTCTGATCGCAGGTTTTGATCTGGGTCATTTCTCATTGACCTCGCAGGTTTTCCTGCTAGCGTCACCAAGGTGGTGCGAGGTTTGCGAGATGTCATCATCTGGCATGAACAAATGTGTGGGTTTTTCCCGAGGTGTTGGCGGTGATGTATGGCCATCTCTTCATTGGCGACGGTCTTTAATAACAGGGTTAATTATGACCTCTCACACACCTCTCATAATCGGAGTAAATATTCTTAATGGTACTGCAAGGTCTGCGAGGGGGTGACATGTGGTTTTTCTTCCTAGGCCAATGGGGCTTTGTGGGCCCCACTGTATGGTTCAAACCTCCTATTTTCGTGGGTTTTGATTGGATGTCTTTTTTAAGGCACTGAGGTGGATTGTCAATACTCATTGACTTAATCTCAACCCTTCCATTCGCCAAATCTATTCTAAATCAATGGTTCAAATTCAAAGGAGGGGTGCGCAATTCATCTGTGTGGCATATACTGCCTTGTTGTTGCTTGTTTCATTAATGGCACAGATTTTCCTTTTCCAGAGGATTTCCTCTTGATTTTCTCCGACGTGTGAACAATGCCATCCTACTGAAAACACTCATGGTTGTATTAATCACTAATTGTTCAAGTGCTTGAATTTCTTTCAAGCAATTGTATCCTTCACACTAGGCCATTCTATAAATGTTGACTAAGTTATGTGCAATTAGCATTGCATTTTCTTTTGTTGTTGTGCAGGAAGGTTTCATATCTGGTGCATTGTAAGGCCTTTTTTTCTCTATGGACAAATCGACTGAATGTAGGAGTGTGAGGTTGGGAGCCCGAAGGTTGCCGGTTGTGATGGAGCCAATTACTCTCATAGTGCCCAGGGGTACTAGGAATACTAGAAAGAAGCTAATACGTTGCTCATCCCCTATGGTCATATCTGATTCTGATGGTAATGAATCTGACACCGATTCGGACTACCAATGTTACTTGGCCACCTTAACAGAGCTCATGGGATTAAATGACGAGGTCTTGGCAGTTGAACCTATAACTACTTTGGCACTAGGTCCAGTTGTTAGTTGTTGTGCTGACAAGGCTGGTAGGGGAAAGGTGGTCCCGTCGTTGTCTCAAGCGCGGACTTGAAGCGGTCGCCTGTATCGGGGCCATGTGTTTTCTTGATGGTTACTGATGATGTGTGCATGCTTTGCATGAAATTTTGTTCTCTGACTGGTTACTATGTAACTATTTTTTATTCCTTTGATCATACACGATGTTATCGAATGATAAGGAATGTGAATTTGAATTTCACTTTAGGTTGAAATTCAATTTTGTACTAACAATGTAGCCTAATGCTTGTTGCTCTCCTGTTATATAAAGGAGATTTCATGGCTCATTGTAGGGTCAGAATTTTGGGTCTGAAACCTTGGATTCTGTACAGTAGTTTTAATTTTGAAATATTGTGAACATTGTTTAGGAAATCATCCCGGGTGGGGTTTTGTATAAAGTTAGTATGCTATGCTTTTTAATTACTGATATCGAAATAAATCTACAAAATTAAGATGTTTTGCTCTCCTGTGTGTGTGCCATGGAGTATGAATGGACTTATCAAGGGTTTCTCTCTTTAGTTTCAATGATTAATTGAAAGTGTAGTTTGTTTTCTTGCTTTAACTTAATGGGTTAATCAAATGCTTGAAAAGCTAAATTACATGTTCATGGTTATATATACTTAGGATTCACTAAGTACTATTTTAATGTATTGAAATATCTCATGGTAGTAATGCTATATGAAGATAAGTTCATAGTATCAGAATTATACTTTGTATGACTCTGTCGCCCAATGGATGAGGCACTGAATAATGTTTGCAACCTTTCTCATTGGTGTAAGATTGTAGTTCTAAGCATAGTGATCCAAGTGTTGAACATAACCACATATTAAGCCTTTTCTTCCTACGGGAAGTAATTCCTTCTTTGAGTTGGTCAATTCCATTGCTCTTTGGTGCCTGTAATTATTCTTCGGTCTGCCAATACCAAGAATAATGATTGTCCCCTTGATTGTGTAGGGATTGTAATCTGTATACAAAAAGTGTTCTTACCAGTCATAAGACATGTTTATGAACACATTTAGGTTCACCCACCTTGGTCCTATAGAGCCAAAAGTGTAGGAGAGGTCAGTCTTTAACTGACTCTCATTAGTTGGCCACTAGCCTTTTGCAGTTATCCACGATAGAGGTTGGCTACCTCTTAGAGAACTGCAATCTCTACGTGGGAAAAAACACCAATAGAATGGTGACTCCACTGGGGATAAACTCGGCAGTTTTGGTTGCAGACGGTGCTGGTATAGAGTCATATTAAATGTTGAATTATCTCTGTAACCAGAGGTCACAAATTTGTGAATTATTTCTCCTACCAGGGAAAATTTCTAAATCACCGGTTTCAAATGGTTATAGAGTCATATTAAATGATATGTTGCTTTGAATTTACACAATGAATGTTTTCAATCCACGTGGAAGGAGGCATGTTCAAAATAATCTTGATAATTTTGTGGTCTATGGTTTCCTGTAAGCAAAGGATTTAGGAGTTCTAGAGTTAATCATTGAAGGATGATTTTATTGGGGAGAACTTCTGAGAATTATTTTTAAAAAAAGAGAGAGAGAAGGAAGATAAAGGAACCATAGGGGTTGGAGGTGCTTATCCAGAACTTGTTGTTCGACATGAAGATAAGTGTTAGACTTCCATGATAATGGATTATGATTGTGAAAGATATTACTGATGGTATGGTGGGACTCTATAATGGGTAGTGAAACCCATAATCTAGCAGAATTTAGAGAACAGAATGTCAAAGTTTTCTAAAATACTATCCTTCGTTGATGAGGTGGCAACTCTGTATGAAGAACTAGTGAATAAATGAAGGAATAGTCCCAGATTTGTGCTATTTACAGTCTGGAAAAGAGGTTGATACATGCTGCAAACAACTACCAGGTATTTCATCAAAACTAAAATAGTTCACTATTTCTAATGATAATGGGTGTTTTTGATTAAGGATAAAAATGGTTCCAAATTAGATGTCGAGCATCAAAAAGGGAACAATGATTGGTTTTACCATACTTCTGGTAGTGCAACATGTAAAAGGATTTATGAAACATGTTTGTATTGCATAAAATCTTGGAAAGCAAGGAATGCTATTGTCAGTCATTAATAAACTCTTGGTTGAGCTAATAAGTGATGTGCCTGATAATTATTGTTGTTGAGTAGTCTCCCATGTGTAAGGTCAGACATAAATATGCCAAAAGAGCACGTTGTATTAAGCCCTTTGGGGATTTTTGTAACTCAAAGGTATATGCCTTTTATGTTTAGTGGTATCAATGATTACCCTAATTCAATTCCTAAAAAAATTAGGAAGTATTTGCCTCAAATACAGGGCAAGTAGCAGAATTGGCTTCTAAGCGTTTACAGCATTTTGTAGATGTAATGGGTGATTATGAAATCAGTCATGAGGAGTTGTCATGAAACTATTTGTACAATCCTTAAAAGGTGATGCTAGGGATTGGTTTTCCTATCTACCTGCCTTTTTTGTTAATTCATGGAATCAGTTGGTGATGGCTTTTATGGAACAATTTGGTGAAAGAATCAATCCCAACACATTGAGAAAAGGATTTGTGGGAATTCACATACAAGAGGAGGAATTAGTCCCGTATTTTAATCTCAGGTTTTCAAGAGCTTTAAGGGAAATCCCTAAAGAAATAAGACCAAATGAGGCTGAAAGATTGGTTGTGTATCTTGGTGGTTTCAACAAGAGGATGAGTCTTTTATTAAGGGATAAAGAGCCTACTACACTGCACCAAGCATACCAACTAGCTATGGAAATTGAAAATAATATGAAATATTCAATGATGAAGAGGTATCCAGCTGCAAGTATTGATTACCCTAGCTTAACCAGTACTAATAGAATGTCAGAGCCGGCTATTCAAAAAACTGATGATAAAATTCTTGCTAGAACTATTATAACTCCACCAATGTTGTTTGATGATAATGAGACCCAAGTTGAAACCTAGTCCAATTTGAGTGATGATGATCAAGTTTCTTGTGTATCAGAACTGTATGATATGAAAAGGCAAGAGAAGGAATCACCATATGAGTTTTTCTTGAGATTTTTGGGAATCTTAATACAAATTCCTATAGATCAAAGACCTAATGATTATGAATGCATTGATTTATTTTGTGAACTATATGAACCAGGACTGAGTTCTTTACCAGAGGAATTGAAACCTGCTAATTTGGCTCAAGTGATTCAATGGATAGAGATTGAAGAATCGGCCAAGAATGCATCTACACAAAATAAAGGTAGTGCTAATCCATTACAAAAAATTTGCATGAATATTGAAGGAATTGAGGGGAAATATGAAGTAGGATTGTATGAGATAACTATTGTGTTTGCTAATCCTAATTATGATTCTCATATCGCTGAGATTCTATTGCAAGCTAGTGATTATGATTTTAAGGGTAATGATTGCAGTGTTGAGAATGCAACTGAGTTTTTATTTTTACCAGAGTTGTGTGGGAATGAAGAGCCCCATGTTTGTTTCCAAGTGAAGGAACGATTTTCATATGATGTATATCTAGAGTGTGCCCTAGATATATTAGCAGTGGAATGGGGAAGTTGTATGAATGTTGAGCAGTCTAAGGAAAATGATGTGTGTGGTCAGAAGAGTACAATTGGAGGTAGCCATTATAGTGATGAACACATTGGTACTATGGTCTTTCCTGATTATCTACGTGAAGTGGAGATGGAGGTGTTAATACCCTCTAGCATTGATGTGGTCAGTAAAAAAATTTCAGATTGTGCTAAAATACTCACTTATAAATCAACATATTCAACAGGTGGTGTTGAGTACAAGGAAGCCAGTACGTATTGTTCTGCCTTTTCTGATCAAGGTGAAATTGATGCTTTTAAATCTATCTCTGAGAGTTTTCATATAGAAATGAATGAAGAGGTACAGGAAAGGATGTATATGGAGTTGTCGAAGATGAATATGTTTGTGCATTCCCTGAAGAATGATGTAGCCAATACTGTTAACTTCTGTAATGCCTTGGTGTACTCCCAATTGACAAGATTTCATAGAGTGGCAACCAAACTTGAATAGAAAATTCCAGGAGGGAAATTCATGGAGCTATGTATCATATTTGTTAGATGATGGAAGTAAGGATGCCATGCACACTATTCTATATGACAACTTTCAATTCAATGTACAAATTGATGATACCAGAATGGATGATGTTATAGACTAGGTAAGTTACGAAAGTTTCCATTTCCTGGTATAGTTAAGCCAGCATCCTATGAAATATGACCAGGAGTAGGATAAGGTGGAGTATTATAATGGTCATGTGTTGCTCTTAAAATGGTGGGGAAAAGCATTGATTAAATCAGTACAGGGGTAGATTATAGGTAGCCACCATAGTATTCTCAAAGGTATTGGTTATCCCATGAATTTCGAAACATCAAATGGTGAATGCTGCAAGCTATTTTTGCATCAGAAAATGGAGAATTTTGTTTTTGATAGGGATAAACCTTGATTTCTCTTGTTTGGTGGACTGGGGCTACCAAGTTTGTATACACAGGTCCAGTTGACAGAACAAGGTAATATATTTGTTAAAGGGCTTGTGTAATTCGATAATCTAGTCTGTGAAACCGGAGATTCTGGATTTTTGCTATGCCCATAGGGGGCATACATCCCTAGTCGGATCCACTGATGGGACTTTAAATTTTCAAAGTGATGCGAACTGAGGTTTTGGGGTTTCAAAGTTACCCATGGTGATTTTAATTATTGAATTTTGAAAACCCTCTTGTTAGGTTTCAATAGTGACTTACTACTGAGGATGACTGATCACTTTAGTGAGGTTTTATCCCTCTCAGGCCATGTCTTTACCGGCCCTTTCACCTGGCTTGTCAGTCTTTCTACCAAGACAGCTTATGTTTTATACCGTCGGGGGTTTCACTGGCCGGTCCCACCTGAATGTTTCATCTGAAGTCTGGCGAACCGTCCGATCACAGGTTTTTATTTGGGTCGTTTCTCGCCGACCTCGTAGGTTTTCCTGTTGGCATCACCAAGGTGGTGTGAGGTTTGCGAGATGTCGCCATCTGGCATGAATGAATGTGTGGGTTTTTCCCGAGGTGTTGGCGGTGATGTATGGCCATCTCTTCACTGGCGATGGTCTTTAATAACGGGGTTATTTATGACCTCTCGCACACCTCGCACGATCGAAGTAAATATTCTTAATGGTACTACGAGATCTGTGAGGGGGTGACATATGGTTTTTCTTTCTAGGCCAATGGGGCTATGTGGGCCCCACTATATAGTTAAGACCTCCTATTTTCGTGGGTTTTGATTGAACGTCTTTTTCAAGGCACTGAGGTGGATTGTCAATACTCATTGACTTAATCTCAACCCTCCGATTCGCTAGAAGTGTTTTGAATCAATGGTTCAAATTCAAAGGAGTGGTGTGTGATTCATCTGTGTGGCATATACTGCCTTGTTGTTGCTTGTTTCATTAATGGTATAGATTTTCCTTTTCCAGAGGATATCCTCTTAATTTTCTTCGGTGTGCGAACAGTACCATCCTGCTGAAAACACTCATGGCTGTATTAATCGCTAATTGTTCAAGCGCTTGAATTGCTTTCAAGCAATTGTATCCTACATACTAGCCCATTCTATAAATATTGACTAAGTTACGTGCAATTAGCATTGCATTTTCTTTTGTTGTTGTGTAGGAAGGTTTCTTATCTGGTGCATTGTAAGGCCTTTTTTCTCTATGGACAAATCGAATGAACGCAGGAGTGCAAGGCTAGGAGCATGAAGGTTGTCAATCGTGATGGAGCTAATTACTCCCATAGTGCCCAGGGGTACTAGGAATACTGGAAAGAAGCTAATACGTTGCTCGTCCCCTATGGTCATATCTGATTCTGATGGTAATGAATCTGACACCGATTCGGACTACCAGTGTTACTTGGCCACCTTAATAGACCTCATGGGAGTAAATGAGGAGGTCCTAGCAGTTGAGCCTGTAACTACTTTGGCACCAGGTCCGGTTGTTAGGTGTTGTGCTGACAAGGCTAGTAAGGGAAAGGTGGTCCCGTCGCTGTCTCAGGCACGAACTCGAAGCGGTTGCCTATACCAGGGCCGTGTGTTTTCTTGATGGTTACCGATGATGGGTGTGTTGGATGTGTCTTTTCCTGTTGTTTCATCATGTGGACATGGATGTGCACATGCTTTGCATGAAATTTTGTTCTCCGATTGGTTACTATGTAACTATTTTTGATTCCTTTGATCATACATGATGTTATCGAATGATAAGGAATGTGAATTTGAATTTCACTTTAGGTTGAAATTCAATTTTGTACTGACAATGTAGCCTAATGATTGTTGCTCTCCTATTATATAAAGGAGATTTCACGGCTCATTGCAGGGTCAGAATTTTGGGTCTGAAACCTTGGAGTCTGTATAGTTAGTTTTAATGTTGAAATATTGTGAACATTGTTCAGGAAATCATCCCGGGTGGGGTTTTGTATAAAGTTAGTATGCTATGCTTTTTAATTAATGTTATCGAAATAAATCTACAAAATTAAGATGGTTTTCTCTCCTGTGTGTGTGCCATGGATTATGAATGGACTTATCAAGGGTTTCTCTCTTCAGTTTCAATGATTAATTGAAAGTGTAGTTTGTTTTCTTGCTTTAACTTAATGGGTTAATCAAATGCTTGAAAAGCTAAATTACATGTTCATGGTTATATATACTCAGGATTAACTAAGAAGTACTATTTTAATGTATTGAAATATCTCATGGTAATAAGGCTATATGAATATAAGTTCACAGTATCAGAATTATACTTTGTATGACTCTGTCGCCCAATGGATGAGGCACTGAATAATGTTTGCAACCTTTCTCTTTGGTGTAAGACTGTAGTTCTAAGCATAGTGATCCAAGTGTTGAACATAACCACATATTAAACCTTGTCTTCCTATGGAAAGTAATTCCTTCTTTGAGTTGGTTAATTTCATTGCTCTTTGGTGCCTATAATTATTCTCCGGTCTGCCAATACCAAGAATAATGATTGTCCCCTTGAGTGTGTAGGGATTGTAATCTGTATAGATAAAGTGTTCTTACCAGTCATAAGATATGTTTATGAACACTTTTAGGTTCACCCACCTTGGTCCTACAAGGCCAAAAGTGTAGGAGAGGTCAATCTTTAACTAACTCTTGTTATTTGGCCACTAGCCTTTTGCAGTTATCCACAATAGAGATTGGCTACCTCTTAGAGAACTACAATCTCTACGTGGGAAAAAACACCAACAGACTCCATGGATGGTTTGGGCTTACATGATTCGCATGCTATGGATGATCATGACAGTCTAGAGATTTGTGCTAATCGTATTGCAAATATGGTAGGATCAAACCTATTTGACAAACTTGTAGAGGAAGTAGCTAAAGAAGAAGGAGAACTTTTGACAAAAAATTGTGAATATTTTGCCAACTTCTTCAACAATTGTAGATATCACACAAGGAAGAAATGAACAGGTATCAACGAGTAATTGCATTGAAGTTAAGGAGACTAATGGAGTGTATGGTGTTGTGTTTGATTTCTCAAAACACTTATTTATTAGTCAAACTCCTATTGCTTTCCCTGCAATTAAATCACCTGGTAAGAGAGGAAGGAAGTCAAATGTAGTTAAATTGCAGGAGGAGATAGCCTCATGGTTACAGTTAACCTTAGATGGTAACATAAAGAAAAGATTGAGGGGATCAAGGTGCTCTCCTCGATCAATATGAAGATCATTTCTTGGAATGTTAGGGGCTTAAATGCCCCTAACAAACAAGCCTAGATCAAATAGAAAATCAATTCATCAAGGGTTGATATTGTTTTATTACAAGAGACAAATCTTTCTAAGGAAAGTTATGAAAATATAATTATCAAGTGGATTGGTTGGAAGTCATATCATTCGGTTTCTCAAGGAGCATCTAGGGGATTGTTAACATTATGGAATACTCAGTCAGTGCAGATGGAACCTATTACTAATACTCCACACTGGAAGTTGGTGCGTGTTACTCATTTTGATTTATCCTTTTTGTTGGTTAATGTCTATGTGCCAAATTCAATAGCTGGCAAGAGAAAACTTTGGAAGGAGCTTGAATTAATATTTGAACAATCAAGGGTTGAAAAAATAATACTTGTAGGTGATTTCAATGCAATATTGCCCCATCATGAAAAGACAAGAGGTATCATATTGCCTCAAAAGTCAGTTGTAGACTTTAATAATTTTATTCATGATAATGCACTTGTGGATGTACAACCTGAAAAAGGAATGTATACATGGAAAAATAAGAGACGGTATTTTCTACAAATTGTTGTATGACTTAACGGATTTTTAGTCTCTTCAAATTGGGTAGTAGGTAAGTATGCTCAGATGTCAGAAATACTACCTTGGTCTAGATCTAATCACTTTCCTACTTCCTTAAACCTTGAAGCCCCTACTTCACCTCAAAGGTGGAATGCTTCTTTTAAATTTGAATCAATGTAGTTCAGACATAATGATTTCTTGCCATTATTAAGAACATGGTGGATGCAGGCACTGTATGAGTTTGGTTCCATTATGTATAGATTTTGTAAGAGAATGGAATTTTTGAAAGATAAAATAAAACAATGGAATATACATGTGTTCAAGAATATATTCCATCAAAAGGAAATAGTTTCAAAAGAGTTGGCCATGGTGAATGAGAAAATTATAATTCAGGGGTTAACTCCATAGGCTTTTGAGCATCAGAAAATCTTACAAGCAGATTGGGAAGAGTTACTGTTACATGATGAATTGTATTGGCATCAAAAATCATGTGAGATGTGTCTTAAAGAAGGTGATAAGAATACTAAATATTTTCATATGTCGGCTCAAATTAAAAAAGCTAAGAATGCAATATTTCGCATTCAAGAAAGTTCATCGGGAAAATGGTTAAACAATGAAGAAGACATTCAAAATGAAGGGGTAAAATTCTTTTCCAATTTGTTATTTCCACCAACATAGCAAACGGATCAGTATGGGACCGATAGAGATGGCATGTTACAAGCAATCCCCACTTTGGTTGTAGTGCCCTCTGTATTGAGCTTCTTGGGCACTCAAGGAAGTGTCTATTGCTGATTTCATTGTTTATTGTGTTAATAAATTATGTGGTGGAATTAATATTTTAAATAGTGTTGGGTAATCAATTAATTAAATCAAAATTGCTTCGAGGTAATTTAAATAAAATTAGAATTAAAGTAATAATTAAATAAAGTAATTTTATGAAATCTAAAGTAAATAGTTTATTATTATATAAATAAATTAAATTTCCTCATAAAAAGTATTGTATCTAAATTGTATTTTATGTAATTGATAATCTATTATTTATTAATGGTAACAATGTGATTTTTTAAGTAAATAAATGTGTTAAGATTTCAAACTGATGCTAAACTCAAATAAAATATAGAAAAAAATCTTTCTTGTACACATGCATAGTCTGGAACTAAATGTTGAAGGGAAACCTGTTGTTTTAAGAGATTTTTGCTTGATTTTGTTTTTGAAAACTAATCCCTCTCTGGTTTCTTTTTTATAATGCTCAAATTTTGGGAATAAGAGGTTGATTTTTTTGGTTTTTGGAAGGAAAATTGGGGTTTCTAGAGGGACATTTCTTCATAACCATTGCAACAATTCAAGGAGAATTTTTTTTTTTTTTGGGGGTCTCACATGTGTTTGGACAACCCATGATTGTATCTTGGGATGTCGATCTTATTACCATTGTTCTATAGAATGAAGACTGGTTGTTCTAAAGCAACTACCCAAAGTTTGTTAATGGTAGTCTAGGGAATTTTGGGAATGGATTTTGGTTTCTGGGGAAGAAGGAAATTTTTGATCTGTGAGAAAAACAAAATTGTAAGACAAATGGGATTCCATGATTGATTCAAAAAGGGAGGAACATAGAAGTATAGGAAGGAGGGAACTATGTCAAATTAATTAGTGGAAACGAATTCATGGGTGAGTTTTGGATCATTCCATTGTTTTGATTATTGAGCAATTTAATTGTTTGTTTATAAATTCAGTGAAAATATATATATATACACATATATTGTAGTTGTTGCATTCTTGTGAATGCTTTCTTGAATGCATTTGATAAATCTAGTAGATTATAGCTTGCAACCAATGCTTTTGATGAGATTAAATCTTGCTTCAACCATGATTTCCTTCCTTTTCATTTTATTGAGGCTTTTGTTGATATTTAATGGTTTTGGATTTTTTTTGGAGCTGAACAAAGTCCGTCTGTGGTGATTTCTCTTCATGTTGTGTTAATCTTGTATGCTAAGATATGCAATTTTCCTCCCCGTTGCATTGCATTGAATATCATGTGTGTCTAATTTTACATTCAATAAAACATGTTTGGTATTCGATATACACAATAGGTGCTTGATAATCACTCATATAATAGTTGGATCTACCTTGTGAAATTACTTCTTGAACTGCATGCTTGTTATAGCTTATTTTAGTTAAATTTTTGATGGTTGAATGGCACCTTTAGCTGTATTTCAAATTAATGTTGAAGCTTATCCAATTTGATTTTTTAGCTATGGGTTGTGGATGTTTCAAATGGTTAATGATGTTTTATTACCACATATACCTTGTTAATAAACCAAGTAGTTAAGCCAATGCAATTACATAGATCGATACACTCCATATCACCACTTTGTTCATACTCTGAAATCATGAAATAGATCTTACGGATTGTCTCATACAACTTGAAATTCATTGTTTAAAGTACTCATCCATAAGAGAAAAATAATGAAGGTCCACCATGCGCACCCAATGATCAACTACATATGTAATGAAAAAAGGGTTACTGACATTTGAAGTGAGAGCATCCCTCATACACTCAACCTACGTGGTTGTGTGTACCTAGAACCTAGCAAAGCTTATAATGTTAGGATGCGAACCTAAAGTGCTTCATTAATTTGAAGATTTTGAGAGCTTCCTTGCTAATCTATCTTATGTGTACCCTGTAGTAATTTCATTCCATGGCACATATCTTAATTCGCCTGCTAATCACATTTGCTTGAAAGTTTCTTAAGCCTTTTCTTCAAATCCAAATTTGTGCAACCTGCTTGCATTCGTCCTAGAGATGAGATCTTTGTGAGGCCTTTTCTCAAACCATCCAAGATCTGGTTCATGTGCCACAACCTTGTCATGAGCCATTTCCTCCCTATGTGCACCGCTTGCAGCATATCTTGGCTAATTTCAATTTACCAAATAGAATTTACACTAAAATTTGTAATTCAATTTTTGTTTTGTACTTTGATATAGGTAGGTATATAGGTATATTCATATATGTTATATTATGAATTAAAAGAACTGTCTATCTTGCATTAGGAAATAATATATAAATATTTAATTAAGGTTATTAGTGAAAGCAATATTTGATAAGATGATTTTAATTAGATGATCAATAATCTGATAGTTATTGTATTATGGTAAATACAGAAATAAATTGTTATTTAATAAAGAGAGTTTTAGAAGATGTAAAAATGCTATGTAATAAAAATACTAGTTAATAAAAAAATTTAATGGTGTAAGTGTGACTAAAATAGTTATTTAACCTTGTTGACAAATGAACTGTATATTTAGTTTAAGAGAACTGATTCATTTCATACAAATTTACTTGTAGGCCAAAGATAAAGTTAATTGTAAGTGAAGGAAATAGAAATGATGTTTAGTAACAAGGTGCTTTTATTGGATAGGTTATTATTAAATTGAGTAAATAATTGGGTATATAATTATAGAATTGAATTATATTTATAGAGGAATTGAACGAATTATAGAAAGAAAATGTTATTCGATTAAAGAATGTAAATTGGAAATCCTTAATTGGATGGGTGTTATTGTAAGGAAAATTTAAATTGTCAAAATTGATTGGATTGGGTAAACTATTAAAGAGAAATGATTTATTTTTATATAGGTAGATTGTAAGACTTGTGGATGTATGATGAATAATTTTATATAGTTAAGTTATAGTTGATTATTAAAATGGTCTTGTAAATTATGTACTTGGAATATTGCTATTATCATTACTATCAAATGTAAATATATGGAGTAAATATTCTTTCAACTGAAATATGGATTAAGGGAAAATGAGTGATTGTTATAATGCCTGGTTAGAAAGAGTATTTTCTAGGAATATAATGTTATGATTGTTAATAAAATAAAATATGATTGGGTTTAGGGATTGAGTAAGTTGAATTGAAACTAGTGTTACCTAATGTGGTAATATGATTCATGGGTCACATTGTTAATAGATGTCATGTTTTATCCCTTATTCGATAATATGTCATTTTCCATTATGGTTATATGAGTTGTGAATTTCTTCAAGGTCATGTTTAAATTGTTTTGATTTATTGGTTGGTGGCTTAATAGCATAAAATGTGGAAGTGATGCCTTTGTGATTACTAGGTATTGTTAGATTGCTTTGAAAAGTGTATTTCATGGATGATGTGATTATCCTTTGATTTTCTATTTGTTCAAAAGAAGAGTTAAATGATGTTTCATTTTTTTGGATTGGTTCACTTTTGTAGACTTTGAGTCATGGGAACCCATAATTTATGCTCATTTCTTTGTCTTATGTTTTGGGGGATATGGGCGAATATTTTTGTAGTTTTCAGAGGCTTGTGGGAAATATTGATCCTTTTGGGCACTTCGTTGTTTTGGTGCATTTGTGGAATTCATGTTAATGGTGGTACCTCCTTTGTTCTTGGTTCTGAGTTATGATATGTGGGTTGCGAGATGGTTCAAGCCTTGCATGTTGTAAGTACACTTGATGAGGTACACCCCCTTTGCTTGATTTTAGTTTTGGGTAACCGTAGGGAGAGTGGATCTTCATGGGGCCAGCGTACAAAGAGGTTGTCAGTATACCCCCATGGAAGAGTTTCCTTAATAAGTGATAACCTAATTATAGAACTAATGGGTTGGGATAATTAAACTCATAAAAAGTCTAAACATGTGCCTCACCCCTACCATTAGTGCTCTCAAAGGCTAAGGATGGGTGGGAAGACCTAGTTGGTAAGGTCACTTCCTTGTCTCTACAAAAGTTAAGTGGATCCTCACGAGTCACCCTATGGGGCGACGCTTTGAGATAGGTTGTCAGGTTAACCATAGATGGAGGTGACTCCTAGTGTTAGGTAGTCCGGTGAATCCATGTAAGGCCATGTGATGACACTCTCCCACTGTGCCTATTGTCTTCCCTTGCTCTTGTTGCCTCTGGAGTATTATTGTTGTTTAAGTTTTATGTGGTTTTGTGTTGGATCATGTTAGCCTTGGTTGTTTGACCTAGTTGGATGTGGATCCTTTCTTGTCTTCTCCTAGCATGGGGGTGGACCTTCGGGTCCACATGGTCGGGTGGAACGTGCTATGCACCCCATTAGGTTCCTAGGTTATGATTGTGATGCGGCGGATGCAGTGATCTCAGAGCTTCACATGGAGGAAGATTGTACCATATTTATGTATCCAATTCTCCATTGTTGTATCACTTCATTTTTTATGTACTCTTCCCATTGATATGAGGGAAGTAACCTTGTAATATATTATTGGATTCTTGATGTGTTGTATCTGTGGAAATATGCTCCACAATTGTATCATTGAACTTTGAGATTGTAATGTAATAAGTGATGTATGTACTTTTATCTTCTCTATAAAATTATGGATAGTTATATGTGATCATTATGTTATCTTGTATATATATTCTTCTATCATTCATTCTCTTGTCATTTTGTTTATAACATTGTTAATTGGTTAGGATAATTGTGAGTAATGCACCATGTAACCCCATAGTACTAGATAGGTGTTACTATGTAATACCCATAATGATGTGTGTTCATTTAATTAATGGTTATTACATAGTTGTTATCCTTTAAAAAAAATTGTTTTGTCTTTAGTTAGTTTGTTGTGTCATGTGGGGTTTGTGTGGCGGGGTGTTACATTGGTCACTGAACAAGATAATGCACAACTCAATAAACCTTTTACTTTGGATGAAGTGAAGGCAGTTTTTTTCTCTCTAAAAGCAGATAAGGCTCCAGGACTAGATGGATTCATAGCTTTATTCTTTCAAAAATATTGGGACTTCATAGGAAATAATCTACTCAAGGCATTGGAGGAGTCTCAAACCTCTTGTCCCATGCTCAAACAGTTTAATGTAATGCATACTGCATTAATCCCAAAGGTAAAGGACCCCATGTCTATCTCATAATTTTGGCCTATTTCTCTTTGTAACATAGTTTATAAGATTTTTACCAAAGCAATCTATCTTCGCTTGGTATCCCTCATTCCAAAGCTAATATTAGAAGAACAAGGTGGCTTTGTCCCAAGAAGGGAGACAATTGAGGGTGCATTAGTGGCACATGAAATTTTACATTCAATCTCCTTGCACAGAATTCCTTCATTTATCATTAAGCTTGACATGATGAAATCTTATGATAAAGTGGCTTGGTCTTTTTTGATGTAGATATTAAGTAAATTTGGTTTTACCAATAGATGGTGTAAATGGGTCCTATCTTGCTTAAGGGGAGCCAAGTTCTCAGTTTTAATAAATGGCACATCATTGGGCTTTTTTAGTTTCACTCAAGGAGTGAGTCAAGGTGATCCTTTATCACCTTTTTTATTCATAATCTTAGTTGAAGCCCTTAGCAGTACAGTCAAACAATCTCACTCTTAGCAAATGTGGAAAGGTATTGCAATTCCTTTTACTGATTTTTCAGTAACTCACTCTTTGTTCGTGGATGATACATTATTATTTGGTGCAGCTCAGATTCAAGAGATCAAACATATCAAGCTTGTATTAGATAAATATTCATGTGCTTTAGGTCAGCAAATAAATGTAGAAAAATCAAAGATTTATACTTTTCACATCAAATCAGGTCTACAAAAGAGAATTGTTAATATTCTTGGGTTCCAATTATCTGAATTACCTTGCAAGTATCTTGGAATTCCATTCTTTTCAAGGGAAAACAAAATTTTCTATTGGACTACCATTATTCAAAGTATTCAAAAGAGAATAGCATCTTGGAAGGGTAGATGGTTGTCCCTATCAAGTAGAATATTATTGATAAAATCTATTATTTTTTCCATTCCAAATTACTTTATGGAAATGTTAAAAGCACCAAAAAATTTGGTCTTACTAATTGAAAAGATAATTAGAGATTTTTTATGGAAGGGAAACATTGATAGCAAAAAGAAGATCTCTCTAATCTCTTTAGAAAACCTGTGTGTAGAAAAATCCAAAGGGGGTGTTGGAGCACATAACTTATCAATTCAAAATCAAGCATTGGGAGAAAATTTGCTGTGGCACATGTATGCAAAGTCACAGTTGAAATGGTGCAAATTCATGCAAGCCAAGTACTTAGATAATATGGTCCCAGAAAGAATATTTATAGTTTGAATTCCTCCACAAGGTTCAACAATGTGGAATTTCCTAGTTACCTATAGAAAGGTAATCTTACCCTACCTTACTTGGGAAATTCATGATGATTTGAAGGAAAAAATTTGGGAAGATTCATGGGGAGGTCATGCACCTTTAAATTCACTTAATAATTTGCATGATATCATATCACAACTCATAGCAAGTTGGGGGGATAAAGTAAGTGATTATTTTGACAGTATAGATGCTTGTAATGGGAAGGTAAAGTGGAAAGATATATCTACAATTGATTGTGCACATGGTTAGAAAGAGTAATTCACAAGTTATATAGGTCAGAGGATTGTATTCTTGTCAAGAAGGGAGGATAATTTATTATGGGCTCCTTCTAAAACTAGAAACTACGCAGTAAAAATGGGTTCTATAGCAATAATGAATCAAGGGGAAAGTATCAAGCCACAAAGAGCATGGTCATTTTGTTGGGACCCCTCAGTACTACCAAAGGCTAGCTATTTTTCATGGTTGGCCATCAAAAGAAAATTTTTGATAACTGACAGACTTGTCAAACTTGGAATTGCAGCCCAATTTAATTGTGTTTTATGTGAAAATGAGAATGAAGAATTAAATCACCTTTTTGTTCATTTCCCTTTTGCTTCACATTGTTGGTCATTTATTAAAGAAAAATTAAGCTAGTATGCTCCACTTCCAAATAATTTATGGGATCTTTTCTCAAGCTAGCCAATATTGTATAAATCTGCATTGTTTGCTTGCATATAGAGAGTGATTCATTTTATAGTCTTGTAGACCATTTGGTGGGAATGAAATAGAAGGATCTTGAGGGGTAAAAAAATGAATATTGATCAAGTTCTGGAAAAAATGGAATCTTCAATAATAGAGGTATCAAATGTGTATGTTCTAAAGACTAAGCATGTTAGTTCATTGTTTACAGATTGGGACTCAAAGGTTATAAAGAAGTGGAACAAGATTGTTCTTCCATTCAAGGGAAGTCTACATAAAAATCCAAGTCATAAAGTGGATAGAAGCAAAATTAATTGGTATCCACCTATGGAAGGTTATTTCAAGTTAAATTTTGATGGTGCTTCACGAGGGAATCCGGGATTGTCAAGAGTGGGGATTGTAATAAGAAATCACAAAGGCGTCCTAATTTCAGCAATGTCAATAAAATTACCAAAAGGTACAAATAATGTTGCAGAAGCACAAGCTTTACTTCATGGCTTGCAACTACCATATGAATTGAAGCTTACAGACTTGGAAATAGAAGGAGATTCATTAATTATTGTAAGGAAAAAAATATCTTATTGGAAAATCAGTTATGTGTTGCAGCAGGTGTGGAAGCTATTGGGAAATTTCAGGTCTATGTAAATAAAGCACACTTATAGAGAGGGTAACATGGTGGCAGATAAACTAGTAAATGTTGGATGTGATCAACATCAAATTGAGAGGGTCTATTAAAGTAATATGGAAAATTTGGCTCAAGAAATTAAAAAAATTATTGAAAGGGAAATTAACAAGTGATTTAGATAATAATGTTAACATTGTATGTCATAACATTCTATCTATTCCAATAAAATGATTATCAAAAGGAAATTTTTTATAATGATGCAATCTCTTTAAACTCAATAAAGATAGCGGAATATTTTTTGGTATAAGATTTTAGCGGCTTCTAAGGATAGCATCATTCGGGGAGATATCAAATTTTAATAGGGGCATCGTCATTTGGATTTAATGTTTGCACATGTTTCATTCTAAAAGCGGACATCATTTCAGATGTACAACAATGGCCAACTCATTTTTTCTACATCATGTATTTATCCATTATCATTCTTTAAAGCTTGTGGGAAACTTTGATTTTGTATCTAACCCAAGATTATCTAGTACAACATAGGTCAATTCTGCAGAACGGATATTCGGTACAAAATAATTCTCTAGAACGGATGAACAATTGTCATGTTCTAAATCTGTGGAAATAACAAGGATGTTTACCTCACACGATTAAATGTGATAAGGATCAATTTAACCAAAGTATTTCAATCAACATCTCTTTGGTCATAACAAAGGTACATGTTTTAGATAACAAGTGTCATCTCTATGCAATATTATAGTGGCAGTTGTGGCTCTAACATCAAACAAAGCAATTCAAACATGAGTTAAGGTGCTCTCGCATGTGATGGAATTCAGTTTTGGTGGTGATCGAGGATCTAACATCATGTAACAAATAAAATTCAAGCACAGGCTAGGACACTCATGCATGTGGTGGATTTAATTTAGTTTATCTACATTTGCAACTAAATTGAGGCCTATTTCTATTAAAGGGCACGATATTATTTTATGCACTCTACAAAGGTGGTTTCAAACAAAGTCAAGGGAAAAATGTTTAATTGCTCGGGCCCCCTAAATGTGGATGGTGTGTGATCGTTAGAACAAGAACTTGAAGGGATTCTTAGTGGGATATTCTTTGTTGTGCATTCAAAAGCTCAAGCATCCTGGAGCTTCAAAAAACAATTCTTGAGAATAAGAACTTGAAGGACTTCTTAGTGGGAGATTCTTTGTTGTGCGTTCAGAAGCTCAAGTGTCCTAGAGGTATACACTACTATCAGCTCATAAATGGATTTTTATGATAATATTGGGTATGTACTTTAAGACTCTACTAAGCCTACTAATATCCAATTTCTAGCTTCAAAAAACAATTCTTGAGGTAGCGCGTTCAAGGAGGTATTTTTGTTGTTTATCTGCATTCACTTTATCTCCATTCTAATATCCAATTTCTAGCTTCAAAAAACAATTCTTGAGGTAGCACGTTCAAGGAGGTATTTTTGTTGTTTATCTGCATTCACTTTATCTCCATTCTCTTCATCTTTCTTGGTTGCACGATTGTTCAAAGGGAATTCTACTTTCTACAAAATTTAGTTGCATTGAACAATAGCTTATATTAGCCTTCACTTCATCCTTCACAAAATAAAGGATCATGGAGTTCATGCCTAGAAATCACAGAGCTCCTTTTACCATACTAGAATGGGAGTTTCCTTTTTCCAAAGGCTTGGAAAGAGAAACTTTGTCAAATATTTTCAAAACTGAATGCTCGCCTATGTATAGGTCCTTGAAAACCTTGATAGGAGATGACATCCTACACCCGTTAGCACAAATATTGATATTTCCCTTAGATTTGGTGTCAATCTTTTTCTCAAATGTGTTGTATTTGAATCCAAACTACCAATATATGATAAAAATTGCAAATGCAGTCATTCAAGATGTGTTCTTGCAAGATAATGCTCTACTCAAGAGCATACAGAAGTACAATTTCTAGAAAGGTGAAGCATATGTGGGTGGGATATTCCCTAGGCATTACTTACACCACAAGGCATGCTAGAGAAATATCTACATTGCATTGAAAATATCATTTGAGTATGACATACCCGGCCACTTATATAGAGTGCTTGCTTGCCATCATTATGAAGTAGGGGATTACATGGAGAGAAACTTCAAAGCTAAATATCATGCTCTGTCATTTCTCCTCACACATCAATGTCATCAAGCAAATAGTGTCATGAAACAAGGTACAAAATAGAAGGAGATGGTCGATTCTGCAGAGTCACAAGCTAAGAAAAGAAACATGCATGTTCAACAAATCAAGCCACTTCCACAAATCCTTGACATGAACATTATAGCGAATTCTCATTCCATTCCGCCAACACAACAGATCATGAACAAAGAAGAAAAGGTGGAGAGTTCATCTGTGGGAAATGCTTGACAACAAAATGCCTGAAAACAAATACTTTTTGCATAAATGTTGATAGATATAAGCATATTGCTAGCATATAGGTAGCAACCAATAGATAATCAGTTGTTTTTTGTATCAAACAAGCTAATATTTTGTATATTGCCAAGTCAACATATATTTAGTCGGCATACAGTTAGTTGTCTTTTGATTAAGCCAAGATGAAGTCCTCTAAGATTTGCTATTAGGAACATTATTGTTTGTTGCATAGGAAAAGCTGGAAATTATATCTTCAGCCATGAATAATGTTTTTGTAACCTATTATATTATATAAATATATTATGTCGGCCACAAGCCTTTTATTTAAAATATATATATATATATAAATATAGATCTATCTCTCCTCCATCACTCGCCCTCCCACATCAATGTCATCAACCAATAGGACTATATCTTAACTGGAGGTGGAGATGAACAATCTATTCTCTTGATGGGGATTAAGGAGGTAATCCCTTCCCTATATCATGACCATTCAATTTGTAAATTATAATTCAAAAAAAATTATTATACTTAGTCTATTGTATTTTACAATATTACCTTAATTCTAATGTATCTATACAACTTATGATTAAAAAGTATAATTATGTAATATAATATAATAAATTGTCATTATTTATGTGAACCCCTAAACCTGCAAATGCATGCAAACATAAGGGATTCCCCATAAAATCCATCTATTCAAACTAAATTTAGTAAATGAAGAACACAATACAAGAAATGAAGTTAAATCCTAATTAAGTCAATAGATTAGTAATCCCATGGGGGAATTGGTGCCAATGAAGTGTTGCAATTGGCCCTTTCCCAATTCCTAAGTCACAATGTTGAGTGATTGAGAAATGGTAACCTTGTTACAAATTATGAAAATGGTGATAAGTTGAGTGAAATGGGAAAAATTAGCTCTCAATGTGAAGAGAGTAACTTTGCATGAAGATTGTGGATGAGAAATGAGGAGAGAAGCCTCCAATTTATAACTTTCAATTTGGAAGAGAAAGTAAGATTTGAGCAATGTGGTACTAACTTTCAATCCAATGGTTGAATGCCACATGTCATGATGTGAATGGTTAGTGGTTGTGCATATTTTGGCCAAAAAGCCAATAAATGCATTTAGTTTGAATTTGAAATGTGAAATGACTTGTTGAAGAGGGAAGAGAAATGAAGTTAATGTCACTTGGTTCAAGGCCAAGGACATGTAAGAGGTCTTAAATGCCTTGTTGGAAGGACCAAGTCCACTTGGCCTTTTTGAATTCAAATAAGGGAATATTCCCTTTTGATGCCATGTGAGGGAAAATAGATGAATTAATAAATCAAAGTAATTGATTTATTGTGAAAGTTGCATTCTCTGAAGAATGTGACATAGATTAGGATTAGATTAATCAAAGATTAATTAATTTAATGAAGAATTAGGAGATGTGACAATTTAGACTTAAATTTATGAATTGATTAATTCAAATTGAGAGGAAATGATTAATTAAATAAATGATTTGATTTATTTAACTAAGGACGGAAATATTAGATTAAATCAAATAAGGTTTGATTTATTTAATAAGATGACTTTAGAGAATTTAATCAAATAAAATGATTTATTTAATTAAACAGAAATGTAAGGTTAATTAAATTAAATTGATTAATTTAATCAAAGGAGGTGATAGACCTAATCGGATGAATAATGATTAATTAGATTAAGAGATGGAATTACGATGAAATGTTGAGAGTGGATTTGGGAAGAAATTTTGTTAGTGATCAAGATCAAGTGTGCCAAACCGGAAATGTACATTGTCCATGTCTACATTTTGCCCCTCTTTGAAGCAATGTACTTGTTGCATTGATTCAAAGAATAAACTACCATGATCAAAAGTTCAAAATTTTCTTGAATTTTTTAGATGCCCCACTGCTGCCCCAATGGAAGGATAATGTTGGATATTGCCCCCTCGAGAGATCAGACGAAAATTTTGATTTTTTGGATGATCTCACGAAAAAAGATGACAAGGTGTTCAACAGGCCAGAAATACCCCAGAATGCCTAAAAAATAGGTTAAGACACCAAAAAAGATGTAACACGGCCCTCGGTTGGATGAAAACAAGATCGGGGGACCAAAACCCTAGCAGAAGGTCAAATTAGGTCAAAAAACCCTAATTTTCAAGCTTAAATAGACCTCAAGGGGTCACTTTCAATACATTTGCAAACTTAAACCTTGAAAAATTTGACACCTTGAGCTCTGAGTTCCGATCACGATGGCACAACAACAGCTTCCTCTGCACATGTCAGAGCGAGTATGAGTATATTAGCGACCAGTCGCCGTAGGACCCATGGTATGTACCCCTGTCTGACTTTTATTTTTCTCGTTATTCATAAATTAATTAGGGTTTTTATTCGGTCTAGGCGGCGCGGCACAATATAGCATCGCAGAAAATGCAAAGTCAAGGTCGCGCGGTCCTGTATAGAACTGCTTGTGCAAAGAGCACCGCGCGGCGTAGTTTAGGTTTTTAGGGTTTCAGTCACCAAACTCGGTTGCATGCACAAATAGCACCGTGTGGTGCAGTTTGTCAAAATGAGGTGTCAAAGTCAACCACGCAGCACACATGGTTTGGAACATTGCAAACTGTGCCACTTTTGAGAACAACGTCGCTTTTATTGTTTCAAAAGAGAAATGTGTTATGGGTGGCAAATTTTATTTAGGTAAACTATTGCGGCTTCTTTCCTTGTGCAGGAGAGTCACAAGGTCATTCACTCGAGGGAGCACCGATGGCCAGTATTCGAGAGACTACAGGGTATGCACGTCTATCTCCAAGAGCACCTTGGGATTCTTGGGCTATGGTACGTTGCATATGTCCCTGTTGTTCGGGCTCATCTGGGTATGATGCACGCCTTGGCCGAGCGATGGCACAGCGAGACATCATCCTTTCATCTTCCTACTAGTGAGGCCACTATTACTCTTGAGGATGTCTGGAGCATCCTAAGACTACCCATTCATGGAGCTCGAGTGATCTATGATTTGGAGGAGGGTAGGGATGCTTGCTTTGGTGTGATGAGTGTTGACGAGCTCCTGACTTGTAGCTTGCAGTGATGATGAAAGGTCCCAGCTAGTTGGGTTCAAATTTTCCTTTGTTGTCCGGGTTTGGTACATTCTTTTGGTTCTCTTTTAACACAAGGTCACCGACTTGGAAGGTGTGTTGCCTAATCTTCTTGTTGTAGCTCTATTTTAGGTGATTTTGGTAGACCTGTAGATGATTTAGGGCATCCATGCATCGTTCATCGAGTAGCTCCATCTCATTCAGTCTTGTGACCCGGTATTCCTCATCTGTGATGAGGTTTTACAAATATATTCTCAAGGATGTGAGCTTGATCTCAATAGGGACGATGGCTTCTGATCCGTAGACCAGGGAAAATGGGGTGGCACTTGTTGGCATGTGGATGCTGGTGCAGTAGGCCCATAAGGCAGGATTTAGCTGCAAATGCTAGTCACGACCAGAGTCATTGACTATTTTCTTAAGGATCTTTATAATGGTTTTATTAGTAGCTTTTGTTTGGCCATTTCCTTTTGGGTAGTATGGGGTGGAAAAGCGGTGTTGGATTTTGAATTTTTCACACAAGTCACAAACATCCTGATTCTTAAAAGGTGTCTCGTTATCAGAGATAATGGATTGGGGAACACCATATCGGCAGATGAGGTAGTTCAGGATAAACTTGGATATTTGTTTACCCATGATGTAGGTCATGGGAATTGCTTCGACCCACTTCGTGAAATATTCGATGGTAGTGATAATGAAATTATGGCCATTGGATGAGGAGGTGGGGGAGATTTTACCTATGAGATCAAGCCCCCATTGGGAAAAGGGCCAAGGTGTAACTATAGGATGTAATTCTTGAGTTGGTGCATGAATGAGGTCTCCATGTTGTTGGCACTGTAGACACCTTCTAACAAAGTCATGTGCCTCTCTTTCCATTGTCGGTCAATAGTATCTAGTTCACAGCAACTTCTTAACCAAGGTCATACCACTTAAATGCAAACTGCAAGTGCCATTGTGTACCTCAGTTAAATCAGTCAAGGCTTCCTCAGGTTTTAAGCAATGTAACAGGGTTCCATCAATACTTCTATGGAAGAGGGTTTCTCCTAAGATGACAAATTGTAAGGACCTTTTGACAAAGGTTCACTTTAGGTTCGGGGTAATTTCAGCTAGGAGGATTCCTAATTTTAGGTAGGTGTAAATTTCACGGTACCAAAGATCACTGGGACCAGCGAGTTTGCACACATATTTTGATTCGGGTACCTCAAAAGTTGGTACGAGAAGCTGCTCTATGAGGAATTTGTGTTTCGATACATTGCGAGGGATATCTAGCAAGGATCTGATCGTTGCCATTGCATCAGCTATTCTGTTGTTTTCCCTCGGTATTTGCTCAAAGGTGATGTCGATGAATGATTCCTTGAGGCTTTCTACTATCTTTTTCTATGGTGCGAGCTTATCATATTTGGTTTGGTATTCACCGTTGACTTGGTTAATGATAAGCTGTGAGTCCCCATAGACCTTTAATGCCATGATTCGCCACTGTGCCACAATTTTGAGACCTATGGTTAAAGCCTCATATTTTACAATATTGTTTGTATAGGGGAATGCCGACTTGTAAGATCTTGATATACAGTCCCCCTGGGGGGTGATGAAGAACACACCGGCTCCTGATCCATGTTGCATGTGGGAGCCATCGAAGTATAGTTTCCAGTGGTCGGTTGCACTAAGATTGAAAAGGGACTCATCTGGAAACTCTAATACGAGCGGGTTGTCTGTGTAGAGGGGAGCTTCTGCTAGCAATAAATTGTCCTTTGATCACCTTTCACTCAACATACTCAATATCATGTTCAAATAGTATCATCACCCATTTAGCCATTCTACTTGTAAGCATTGCTTTTGAAAATAGATATTTGAGGGGGTCTATCTTGACAATTAGCTTAATTTGATGAGCTAGCATGTAGTGTCTGAATTTTTGGGCTGCAAATACCAGTGCTAGGCAATCTTTTTCTATTGATGTGTAATTGAGCTCATGCCCCACCATTGTTCTACTGATATAGTAAATGGCCTGCTCGGTTCCCTTTTCATCATGTTGGGCTAAAAGGGCACTGAGGGTGGTTGTCGTTGCTAAGATGTATAGAATAAATGGTTTCCCTACGATCGGTGGCATTAATATAGGTGGTGTAAGTAGGTATTCCTTGATCCTTTTGAATGCTTGTTCGCATTTGTCATCCCACCTGAATGCTACTCCTTTGTGGAGTAGGTGTGAATAGGCAGTCTGCTTATCTACTAGTTGTGCTATGAATCCTCAGATGGACTGGAGTCTTCCTTGTAATCCTCTGAGTTGCTTTAGTGTTCTTAGTGCTCTCATATTGAGGATTACTTTTACCTTTGCAGGATCCACCTCTATCCCTCTCATTGAAACTATGTACCCTAGCAACTTTCCTGATTGTACCTCGAAGACACATTTCTTTGGGTTGAGTCAGACCTTGTATTTTTTCAGCCTATCAAAAATTGCACTTAGAGTCGCTATGTGATCTTGTCTCTTCTTTGATTTGGCCAATATGTCATCCACATAGTCTTCGATATTTTTGTGGATCATGTCATGGAAAATCAATGTCATGGCCCTTTGGTATGTAGCTCCTACATTCTTTAACCCAAATGGCATCACATTCTAGTAGTAGGTGCCCCAAGGACATGTAAAGGCTATCTTATGTTGGTCCTCTTTTGCTATCCTAATCTGATTGTATCCCGAGAAGCCATCCATTAGGGACAGCATCTCATGTCTAGCCATCATGTCCACTATCACGTCAATGTTGGGTAGTGGAAAATCATCCTTATGACATGCTTTTTTTAGATTTCTAAAGTCTGTGCAGATGTGGATGCCCCCATTCGGTTTTGAGACTGGCACAAGGTTAGATACCCATTCTGGATAGTTAATCGGGCGTATGAAGCCAACATCTAGGAGCTTTTGTAACTCAATCTTAACGAGCAAGGCTATTTGCGAGTGCATTTTCCTCAAATTTTGTCTCACTGGTTTGCATCCAGGGTAAATAGCCAAATGATGAACCACCACCTCAAGATCTAGACCTGGCATGTCAACATAGGTCCATACAAATTTTACCTTTCTTTCTTTCAGGTTTGCTGTTGGGTGATCCCACAAAGCTGGTTTAGAATTTCTGAGAGGAACTATTTTTTGTTGAAATTACATATTTTTAGAAAATATAATGATTTAAGCCTTTAAAATTTATATTTTAAGGATTTCAATTGAAGAGGGTTTGATCAAACTACCTTAGATCAAACCCCCTTGGATAGAACCTCACTATTTTTAAACCATACCTATAAATGAGTCTCCTTTACACCTATCAAAATGCTGATAAAAAATCACTTTGATTTACCTTTTGGGGTATCAAATGAATTCATTTAAAATTTAATTCAAATGATTATGGTAGTCCTTTAAATGAGCTATCCCACAAATATAATTTTAATATGTTTTGATTTTATTATGTATGTGGATTTTTAGTTTTATTAAACATAGGATTTTCACCGAAAAGCAAGCTCTCTGTTTTGCACATATGAAAAAATAGCAAATTATCAAAATAATTTTTTTTTAAATATGTTTGTGCTGGGTATTGATGTCCTTGATCCATTTTTTTTTTTTTTTTTTAAATGATACATACAAAGAAAGTTATGTTGTATATAGTCCGCCTATGTTTGAATTGCAATTGGTTTGACTTCGAAACTCTATTAAGGAAAAAATATTCAATAAAAAACTATGAGACCAAATTAAAGTGCTAGATATCATAGTTACAAATCTAAATTCAAAAAAAATAGAATTTTAGCCTTCATACAAAAAAATTTATGTTGTATACGATGAGCATCACTTTTTAAAAATGTTGCTTTCTAAAAGAAAAACCAGTTTTCGTGGGAGATGGAAAAAGAAGTGCAATCTTATTCCAAAAATTTTGAAAAAATAGTTTTAGAATCTACAGACAAAATGTGATGAGACTCTAGTTTGCATCATCTTCAAATTCCTCACGGTTTAGCCACTATAGGTGCCTGAATGTGAAGATCTAGTTAAAAATAATAATTTCAGTGTCCAGTTTGGCCAAAAATTGTAAACCACTATTGTGGGATCACCCTGTTAATAGTTCTTGTTCCTCTGCCAGGAGAGACTTGACGTAGAAAGTGATTTGTGGTTCTGTTTCCGTTCCCAAATTTACAGGGTTGCACTACTCTACCAGAACTGTTGACTTTTCTTGATGTAGAGCAGTAGGGGGAGATTGAATCCTTCATCCTCCGGTGCCTCGGAGAGGTTTTCACCATTGGATGCGTCCTTTATTTTTACTATTTTATGGTTAGAGAGTGCCACAGTGTGGTTTTCACTCAATAACCCCGAGCTTATTCTCGATATTTTCCTTTTGCGACTGAAGGACTCAATCGTCTCCCCATAGTATGCCTTGGTATCTAATGTGGTGTTGAAGCCTGCCTTATGATCCCCACATAGAACTGTATCCCTTAGTCCTGTGAATTCCAAGAGCGCCTCATCATTTTCGAATGAGTCTAGAATTAGCGGTCCTCGTTGATCATGATTGATGAGTTGCGAGTGTACTAAGGTGATTTGGTGGGTTTGTTGGTTTGACACAGCTGAGGAGGCACTAATCATTAACAAGGTGGAATCTTCAAAGAGCCTAGGGAGACCTGCTATGGTATCATCATCGTCACTACTGGCACAAACATTGGTGATGTCAAAGGTGAAGTTATCAAGTGGGATACCTAGGCATACAAGTAGTCTAGGAGTAGTTGATGTTACCTGAGGAGAGGACATGACTGCCCTACTAGGAGTACCTCTACCACGTATGGTTATACTTGGAGGAGTATACCCAAGGCCAAGGTTCCACATTCTTCTTTCTACAATGATGGGCTCCAGTCGTCCATCACTGTTTCTTCCAAGGCTTTCGTTCCTGTTATAGCCCATACCAAACATCATTTGCAACCCTCTGTTAGTTTCATCCATGGATAGGGTGGGGGTGGGCCTTTCATCTTGGTATAATGTGTTTGAGATGTCTCCCTCATCCACATTTTCTCGACTAAGATCCCCCCAACAGTGGAATCTAGAGGGGTTTTCCCTAACAGTGTGGAGTTTCAATTGGCTAAGGTTGTCCATGCAACCTAGGAGATTGTGGTAACTCTCCTACAACAAATGCATTCCTTTTCATTATGTAGTCGCCACATCCATTGTCCTGGATCATGTTTTTGATTTCGGATATGTCAGGGATGGCGGGTGTCTCTGTCGAAGAAGTGGAAGCAAGGTTGGCTGGGTCAATGTATGAAGTGGATGGGCCTTCATCATTCTTTGGTACTTAGGGGATCTTATAAAACATGGTTTCCAAGTTTTTGCAGTAGATGAAAGGTTCAAGATCCCCTTATATAGTGACCTCCTCATTCTATGTGAGAACTTGATGCATTGGTGATATGTCGAGGCCACTTCCTTCATTCCATGGATCCACGAGCATCCAAGGAGGATAATATATGGTAGGTCAAGGTCGAGAACATGACAGGTGGTCTCCATAGTTGATGGTCCCACTTGGATGGGGATTTTGATAGTGCCCTGAGACACTCTTTCTTGATAATCATATGCCCTTATCATGATGCTTTTGTTCTTATTAATGGAATCCTTGACGAATCCCAATTTCTTTATGAGCTTTAGAGAACAGATGTTAAGGCCTGCACCTCCATCCACCAGGACTCTTTTGACTTTCTTTTTATGAACGAGCACTTGAAGGTGCAGTGCGCAATTATGAGATGGTAGCGGGGGAAAATATTGGTTGGAGAATGTAATGGTATTTGTGGTAGTGATGTTACCCACCATAGCCTAGAATTTCTTTGTGTCAAGGGAGGTGAAGACGGTGGACGTAGCTAATGCTTCATCGAGGATCTTCCTATGGGCGGCGGAAATTTTTAATAGTTCCGTGATGGAGATTGGGGCCGGAGTTCTCTTCAGCTAGTCAATGACATTGTAGTCATAGGGGATGGCTTTTGTATTAGAAATGGGGGTCTTAGCTGGTGCCCCTACAATGGTGACCTTTCTACCACTTTTGGTGACTCCACAGTCGTTGTTGGCTCCTTTGACATTTATGACTATGACCATCTCATCAACACATCCGACTATTTCCTCATATACTAGATTAGCACTAGCATATTTTTGCTTGCCCTTATTGTAACCTTGATTGTTTCCTTGATTGTTCCCTTGGTTGTGGTTTGGCATTGGATTCGTGTATATTTTCAAGTCTTGGTTTCCGATTGGCTATTTGATATTGATGATCTTATCCTCGATGAGGTCTTGGATGATGTTTTTCAGCCTCATGCAATTGGCGGTGGTATGTCCTTTGATCTTGTGAAAGTCAAAAAGGAGATTCTCATTATACCATGGCGGTTTGGTCATGGGTTCCACATATTTCTTAGAGTTAGAGATTTTGATTAGGTTTTCCTTGACCAATTTCTTCATGATGGACTCGATAGATTCACCAAGAGCCGTGAACTTCCTCTTGGGGGGATATTTTCCTCAGGGAGGTGGTCCTCCTTGATTACCCAAGTTATTGATTTGATTGGTGGGTGTTGGTTGTTGTTGTGCTACTATCGCATTAGTCTGCACATTGTTGCAATTATGATTTTGTGGTTGATGATGGGTTTGGATGTTCTGCTTAGGGGCACTAATGACCACTTTAGCATCGACCACGCCGTCGTTTGTGATATTTTTGTTCCTCAACCATGTTCAAGGTTTATCATTATAGTTATTGGATGGGTGGTTATCTTGTGGTGGAGTGAATGTTGATGCACCTCCTCACGCAGTAAGGGCTCTTTCGATGTTGAGCGCCTTTGGGATCAGTTGATCATAGGATGTGATGCATTGCATTTTCAAGTAGAATGCCAAGTTTTCATCTAGATTGGATATGATGGTGCAAACTTGTTGTTCTTCCAGCATGGTCCACTTGCTCTAATTGGCCTTGGATCACCATCTTTGCAAGAAGGATGTGAATAGCTCTCCTTTCCTCTATTTGAGTGTTGATAGTTCTTCCAAACTAACATTCGCACCCATGTTGAAAGAATAATTTTGAAGGAAAGCTTCCACAATTTTCTCAAATGTTTTAATGCCCGTGGGTAGGCAAGAAAACCATTCCATAGCTGGACCAATCAGACTTCGGGGGAATAGTCACATTAGATACGTGTCATCGTATGCGACCTCCATGCAATGCACCTGAAATTCCCTGACGTGGTTTTTAGGGTTACCCATTCCATTATACTTGTCAAATTTGGGAATCTTGAATCCCTTTGGGAATGGTATCATGGTGAGACTTCTATCGAAAGGATAAGGGCACAAGTTGCCCGGTGTTCTTGTTGTTTTTCCTACCTGTAAGTCCAACACTTGTTGCGAGAGCAGTTTGATTTGTGTTGCGATATCTTTGCTTGGGTCAGGAGGTGGAATGAAAGAGTTGTGAGGTATTTGATGAGTGGGAGGAGTACTGGTGGGTTTTCTTTGCAAGCTTTGTTCTGTGTTCAAAGCCTGTTGGTATGCCTGCATTTGTGTCAACAACGCTTGTTGTTGATCTTGTTGTTCTAACAATGCTTGTTGCTAGTCCATCTATTGTTGTTCCCACGATGCCTGTTGTTGGTCAAGCTATTGTTGCACTAGTAAATCTTGCTATTGGTCTAGCTGTTGTTGCACCAACAAAGCTTGTTGTTGCTTGAGTTGCTGTTGTGCCAACAAAGCTTGTTGTTTAAATTGTTGTTGTGCCTGAAATTCTTGCAGGGCTTGTTGGTATGCTTACAGATGGATTGCTTGTAGTTGTGCTTGGTATTGTGCTTGCACCTATTGTTGGGCTTGTGCTTGTGCTTGAGCTAGAGCTTGGGCTTGAGCTTGTTGCTTTTTCTTGAGTATTCTTTGTTGGTTGGCCTTTTGAAGCATTTGGATTAGAGTGGTGAATGAGTTTACCATGTTGTCTTTTGGTGGGATTGGTGGTGGAATGGGAATGATGCCAACCCTTGTGGCCGGTGAGAGGGTTATGGTGGTGGTTTGGATTTGGGTTGTTGGAGGGGTGGTGGAGATGCTCGGTCCTTGAGAGGGTATGCTTTGGGATATTTGAGGACCAATTGATGCATTTGTCATAGTGGCTTGAATGGTTTCCACTTGTTGCTGGGATGTTGTGGGAAAAAAGAGGGAATTCGATGTGATGTTCACATTGCCCGATTTTGAGAAACTATCGATGTTTAGGGGAGGAAACCCCAATCCAAGAGGTGATGTGGTTGTGAATCGAAATGGGGGAAGAGATGGTATGCTACCTTGGAAATAAAAAGGATTAGCAACATCGGTTGTTCCAAACAAACCACCTTCTCCTTGTGGTAGAGAATTTTGCATGTTTGGTTGACAGGCTAGTGAGGCATGGAATGAAGATGAACTAGCAAGATTGTGGAATGTGAGTGGGACGTATGGGTGTAATGGATTTATCGGGACAGAATTATCCAGTGCGGTAGTGATAGCCACCTCTTTGTTGGTCACAAGGCGATGTTGTTGTAACTCTTGAAACATTGCACTTCCTTTATTCACGATTGACGAGGTTGGTGTGATGGTTTTCATGATGTGAGGTATTTCTTGATTGATATTTGGAATTGGGGATGCGTTTATAATAGGAATATCTGTACTAGTTCTTGCGTCAAGGTTGGAAGGGAACTGGACCCCTCCCTCTGCTAACGTGCTTAAGTATTTGAACATGGCATTAACAATTTTGTGGTTTTATGGATTTTGAACCATTTTCATCATTTCAGATTGTGTCATCCCCATGTCTTTGTTTGTGATGTCCTCTTCATAACTCTCCTCTTGAGGATTTTGTGATGGTAAGGGAGAGCTCCTTTGGAGATTGCTTGATCCCGCAAGGTTTATTTTGGAGGTTACTTGACTCATGTCAACGGAAGTTGATATTTCGTTGATATTTTCCATGTTCTTCTTGTATTGTGATCTTGTTTGAACCATAAAAAATAGGGATCGTTTGATCCTAACCTTTTAGGATCAAAAGGGAAGAACTAGGGAATTCAAAGATCAAAGAGGGTGGTAATGATGATGGGATAAATGGATGATGCGAGTGAGACCTTTTGGAGAACTTTTGAAGGTTTATGCTAAACTTGTTAGGACTTATATTGTTTGTGACGGTTTGACTATGTGTATTGAGTCAAACAAAATTGTAGTGAAGTTGTGTTGTCCTAGGGGAACTTGCACAAGGAGATGAATTGGCTAAGTGTGTTAAGCCAATGTGATTGTGAACTAGTAGATCTTAGGAAGTTGTGTTATCCTAGAGGTGAATTCGTACAAGAGTTTTGACTATTTTGGATAGGTGTGTTAAGCCAAGATAGGGTGATGTTGGTTTAGCCCTTTAATTTTAGCATGAGTGATTTTTCTAGAGTTCTTAAGAAGTTTTACGATGGGATTTGATTTGATGGAGAGATGGATGAGGATGAAAACTTTGATCTTAGACTTGAACCTAGACACAACTCTCTTTACAAGACCTCGATGTTGAAGAACATGCTAGACTTCCTATGAGAGGAAAGCAAACCTTTCAAAAAATTTGGGATTCTATTGATAGTAGAATGTATACAATGTTGGATTATTCCTTGAAGCCTTTTCATAGAAGTTGTAAACTATTCTTTCTCCGACCTCAAGGATCATTTCAAGGCATTATTCACAGGCTTTTAGACTTATCCTTTTGAACCTTGGTTTTGGAATCTTGACCTTTTGGGAAATCATTTGGAACAACACATATGAGGTTCAATTTGTCTCTTTATCTTGGCTTAATAAATTCTTTTTACCAAAGACACTTGCTTGCTTATGTTTCCAACTATATGTCTAATGTCTCACTTTCTTTCTCATCCCACAAGGTCCATTGTGTGGAAATCAAGGAAAATAGGGAAAAAGTTATCTATGTTTAACCTTATTGAAAGAAAATGATGATAGAATCCAAGCACTTAGAAACCTCTAAGGATATGATCCCTAGGGAAATCAAGAGTGCCTAAATTTGTCAAAGGTATTTGTTTCCTAAAAGGGGTTTGAAATTCAAAGTTCTTTTTGAATGTTTTTTTTGCAAATGTTTTCGAGAACCAAACAATGTGTTTTCCAGTTCCAAGCACTTTTTTACAACCCTAGGATGATGAGACAATATTTTGTTGGGTTCCCACTTGGATGAATCCGGCTGCACATATTTTGTGTGAATGGCTAAATGCTTGACCACACTGGCTCACCTCCATGGCACACACTTCTTGGGTCAGCCAAGCATTAGTACCCATGAATCTCCCATGGAATACTTTCCATTTCTACAACAAAACCACATGTATAACATGGGGCGGCTTCAAAGGATATGACCTTTTGCACCAACAAAATAGATAAGGTTTTGGCCTTTTTCTAAACAAAGGGTTTTAATTCGGGCATTCCGTTTGTGGGGGATTATCCAACATCGGCGAGAGTCCATTTTTGTCCATCTCGTTGGAATAATCCTCATGATTCTTGAACTTTCCTCAAGAATCCACACTTATATACTGGTTGGAAGTCACTTGGCTTTAGCATGTTCCTGGTTGGGTTGTTCCCTTGGGTGATTACTTTTTCCCACAAGGTAGGCCCGCTAAGATAAACAAAAGCTAGTAAACATATTCGTAGTTCGATCAACCTTCATTTAGAAACAAAGGGAGAACACTCACAATAAGTTTACTCACACTCGCATGTTTTGTTCAATTGTTAAGTACCCAAATTGAAGTGTGGAGGCAATATTTTATGCAACTTAGTGTCACCAAAAATACTTTTGATTCTCAAGATCGTCGTGAAGCGCGAGAGAAGTGCATACACCTTTTCAAATGACACTACTTTGCAAAAAGGATTGCAAGACATAAAGAACACATGTTCGTTTTAAATCCCACAAAGCAATAATGAATTCTTTTTAAGCACCAAAGGAAATGTGAGATTGCTTTGTTCAATTGTTATCCTTCAAACAAAATCTAGTATGTTTGTCTAAGGTTCTTTTTAGCCCCTTGGAAACTTTGAAAATAAATTTGATTGTTTATTTTAGAACCCAAAAGAAGTTTAGTGTTCCTAAGGCAAATGAAATTAACAAATTCCTTTTAAACAAGAATCTAAAAATCCTTAAAGAGTGTTGAAGAACACTTTAGTGTTTAAGAACACTTTGTACAAAATGAGCATGGTGTCATAATGAATATCCTACTATGCTTGAAAAAGGAAATTTTTTTGTTCTTTTTAAACCCAAAGTAAATCTATTGTTTCTAAGGACAAAGATATTAACAAATTTCTCTTAACAAGCAGAATTTTAGAATCCTTCAAAAGTGTTGAAGAACACTTAAGTGTTTAAAAACATTTTTTTGCATGATGAGTATGAGGTCATGATGAGCTTCCAACCTGCAAATGATAGAAAATCAGAGAGCAAAAGACAGCAAACAAGGTTAGGAATTAAAAAATCCAAAATTTAAAAAGCACATGTCAATTTTAGATCTCACTATTTTTTCGCGACGCAGTTTGTAAAAGCAGCACAGTTTGGGTAAAAGGGGCGCTATATAGCATCGTGCAGTTGACTATGGGCGGCACTCTGCAGAAATAGAGAGTGAATAAGCGGCATGATATGGGTAAGCGGCACAGTTTGGAAGCGGTCCTGCTTAAAATTTCAAATTTTTCAGGCGGGAAAGCAAGAGCGGCAGAGTTTGGGTGAAACGCGGTGTGATACAGTGTCACAGTGCTGAAGGTGGTGCAGTATAGCACCGCAGAAATGAACGCGATGGAGTAAGGAATTTTAAAAAAATGACAGGCAGGAGAGAAAAGCAGAGAAGTTTAAAAACTTTGTGCGGTTCAGTATGGCACCGCTTCCCTGAAAGCGATGAAGTATTATGTTGCACCTATGAAGGCGGCTCAATATGATGCCGCGCGGCTATTTTTTGGTGACCTGTAGGAAAATGTTAGAAAAAAAATGTGGAAATTTTTAAAAACATGATTAATTTCTTGATTCAGCCCTCCTTCTAGCACCAAAATGTGAACCCCTAAACCTGCAAATGCACCAGAGAAACAAACATGTTAGGTTGTTAGATTAAATGCATGCAAACATGAGGGATTCCCCATGAAATCCATCTATTCAAACTAAATTTAGGAAATGAAGAACACAATACAAGAAATGAAGTTAAATCCTAATTAAGCCAATAGATTAGTAATCCCATGGGGGAATTGGTGTCAATGAAGTGTTGCAATTGACCCTTTCCCAATTCCTAAGTTGCAATGTTGAGTGATTGAGAAATGGTCAAATCTCCAAAGATATTTGAGAATAATCTTGTTAAAAACTATGAAAATGGTGATAAGTTGAGTGAAATGGGCAAAATTAGCTCTCAATGTGAAGAGAGTAACTTTGCATGAATATTGTGGATGAGAAATGAGGAGAGAAGCCTCCAATTTATAACTTTTAATTTGGAAGAGAAAGTAAGATTTGAGCAATTTGGGACTAACTTTCAATCCAATGGTTGAATGCCACATGTCATGATGTGAATGGTTAGTGGTTGTGCACATTTTGGCCAAAAAGCCAATAAATGCATTTAGTTTGAATTTGAAATATGAAATGACTTGTTGAAGAGGGAAGAGAAATGAAGTTAATGTCACTTGGCTCAAGGCCAAGGACATGTAAGAGGTCTTAAATGCCTTGTTGGAAGGACCAAGTCCACTTGACCTTTTTGAATTCAAATAAGGGAATATTCCCTTTTGATGCCATGTGAGGGAAAATAGATGAATTAATCAATCAAAGTAATTGATTTATTGTGCAAGTTGCATTCTCTAGAGAATGTGGCATAGATTAGGATTAGATTAATCAAAGATTAATTAATTTAATGAAGAATTAGGAGATGTGACAATTTAGACTTAAATTTATGAATTGATTTAAATCAAATTGAGAGGAAATGATTAATTAAATAAATGATTTGATTTATTTAACTAAGGACAGAAATATTAGATTAAATCAAATAAGGTTTGATTTATTTAATAAGATGGCTTTAGAGAATTTAATCAAATAAAATGATTTATTTAATTAAACAAAAATGTAAGGTTAATTAAATTAAATTGATTAATTTAATCAAAGGAGGTGATAGACCCAATCGGATGAATAATGATTCATTAGATTAAGAGATGGAATTACGGTGAAATGTTGAGAGTGTGATTTGGGAAGAAATGTTGTTAGTGATTAGGATCAAGTGTGCAAAACCAAAAATGTACATTTTCCATGTCTACAATTTATAGGCATTTTATGTATATATTAATCCTAGAATATAATTATAAATGTCAACTGTCTATCATTAAAGGAAAACTTTATTTTCATGTACCTATTATTTATTTGTTTTATCAACATTGTTGCTAAAACTTATCAAACACAACAAATTAAAACATAACTATTCTATAACTTTTTGGCAAGAACTTTGTTGCCCTGCAGCTCTTGTTATAAATATGAGCTACATGATAAGAAAAGGAGATATAGAATTTGTATTATTTTTGTTAGATTCGATTGTGAAACCACCCAAGATCAGAATGATTGAAAGAAAGCAAGAAAAGAGATGGATAAACTCAGCACTCCCATAGCACTGAACTAGCACTCCATCATGTTTCAGCCAAGGGGAGGGTTGAGTGTTGTTTATATAGCAAAATAATGGTAGATAATTCCAAGAGGAATAATAACTCCCAAGAGCCCATAATAGGTGAGAGTTTTACCTACTTGGTAAATGCCAGATTGCATGGTTATGCCTACTCAGATAAAGATAGAAAATGGTTATGGAGAGGTAGCAAATAAGTCCAAAAGAGGGTGTGACATTCAACTACCCAAAATTTTGTGTGAGTGACACATGTGAATGATGGATTTATGCCACATGCCCTCATCCTAACCATTCTAATATAACCTAAGCAAGCATAATAATGTGTGTAAGAAAAATAAATATTCTCTAACCTAAGGAAAATAAAAAACCTACACCAACAATTTTTGATAAATAAAACAACATCTTCATGTGACTATACAAGTGTGAAGGAATTTTATTTCAATACTATATAGACTAAGGAGGAAGGGTGCCCCCTTCTTGGAATGCTCGGTGATTTTTGTAGCTTTCATAGTAAGCATGTTTATTTTCAGCAATGTGTTTATTTCCAGCTGTGTGTTTATTTCTATTATTGTTTGAATCTATTTATTGTTTATTGTTTAATGCTTATGATTTAATTGTGGGATCTGATGATTATCTTTGTTAATGATTATTCATATTATTTATAGTTGTGAGTTTAATTTTTAGAATCATTACTGTTGTTATTTCTATCGCAACCCCTATCACAAAAGCAAAACAAAAACATTAATCTAATTTTTAGCTTAGGTGTTTGATTGAGTTTAGGAATGCATTTCCATCCCCACTCACCTCACTACTTGCAACCCTTGTGCAAATAGCCATGACATCTTTGTTAATGATTTTTCATATTATTTATAGTTGTGAGTTTAATTTTTAGAATCATTATTGTTGTTATTTCTATCGCAACCCCTATCACAAAAGCAAAACAAATACATTAATCTAATTTTTAGCTTAGGTATTTGATTGAGTTTAGGAATGCATTTCCATCCCTACTCACCTCACTACTTTCAGCCCTTGTGCAAATATCCACGACATCTTTTGCAAGCTTATTCCCTAAGATTGACTCTTAGACCAAGATGAATCTTGTTATTAAACATTAAATCTTTCTCATTCTTTACCCCAATTTTGGCCTATCATACATTCACATGATGCACTAGTGTCTAGACAAATCATGCTCCAAAACAATGGGAAACAAGGAAAACACAAGGTTAACACAAAATTGATGCACAAAGATAGCTAGTGACAAGGACCCTGAGCATATTGAGAGGGAAAAATATTTATGCAAGGGCTAAGATGAGCCTACACAAATACTAAGGGAATGGATACTAAAGTGGATACAAAAGTGTTGGTGAAATTACAAGGGTACACAATTTTTGACACTACATTTTTCCCCCACTTTAGCGGGCTTATAAATCTACATGAATATGCATGCTAAAGTAAAGCTACTAAAATAAATGATAGAATGATGCCAAAAGGATATTGTAGAGGAAGCAGATACCTCTTCGAACCAAGGAAGCATTCCCCCAGGGTGAAGACCTACAAATTAATTGCATTAGACATGAAAGATATGCACAAGACAAAAATGTTAGAAAATAAAAAGATACCAAATCATGGGGTTAGAACATATAGATATTTAGAAATAAAAACATGGATAACACATACATAGAGGTACATAACAAACAAACTAAAACTTTTTAGTCAACAAAGTAAAAGAGACCTATATGCAGGAGGTTGTCTTAGTACTATGTGTCATTCCCAAAATAACAATAAATAATACATACAAGAATTCTTAAATGGAGAGAAGAATGTGAGGGTTGATTGCTTCAAGGAAGGAACACATCCAAAAGATAGGGAAGCAACCAATGTCAATGAAATCGCATGACTCAAGCACTATCTTACTACATCGCTAGGGGTCATACAAATGATAATTATTAAAAATACAAATCATAGTCTAGCAATTTGTGTTATACTAGGTGACCACAGACTAGTAGAACCAACCTGGTTGTGGAGGAAAGCCACTACCCAATCAAGTGGTAGAACCAACCCTGCTATGGAGGAAAGTCGCTATGACATGTGATAGAAATCAACGTCACTATGGAGGAAAACCCTTATCAACAGAGAGACAATCGCCACAAGCCAACGAAAATAGACAATCACCACAACGAATGAAAAATAAATAATCACCATAGTGGGTAAAAATAGACAATCGTTGTAACAAGCAAAAAATAGGTCATCACCATAGTGGGAACAATAGACAAGGTGCATGTAAGAATTCACAAGCAATTGGAGTATATATGCCCCCTTAAAAGATTAGCATATTTACTATTTTTATATCTTAAGGAAAAGAAGAGAGGGAATCCTTAAGAGGGATGCACAACTCTAAAATAAGTTATACTTGCCCCCAGCATACAAGCAAGGATAACCATGCTAGATATTATTATGTTTCTACCATAGAGAAATTATGATTGCACATAATAGTGTACTACCATGAATGGAAATGAGCAAGAAAAACTATGAATGCCACATAGTGGGTAGTGACTCAATAGAAGAGAGTTATAAGAACCTCACGTGAAGATTTTTGTCAGATAGGATGAATAGGATAGATGTAAACCTTGATATCACTTGTTATGTGAAGAAGAGATAGGTGTATCAATAAATGAAGGATTGATGACACCAAAGTCAATAATTTGTTTTGTTTTATCCTTTAAGGCCTTATATTCACTAGTAGAATGGCCATACACTTGATAGTACATATAGAAAGAATATTTTATTTTATCGTGTGTGTGAAACTTCTTATGTGTAGGAGGAGAAAGAGTAATCAAGTGGGATTTGAAAAGCCTCAACAAAATATGCTTTTTTTTAGATCAAGGATGAGTAGGAAGCAACCCTTTATCTTGTGAAGAAAATTTTGACTGCTCTCAAGAAGAAGACATAAGGACAATAGATGATGGAGGAGGGGATGGAGACAAAGGAGGAGGCTTGTTACCTAAACCCATTATAAAAGAGTGTAGTGTTTGTTCCAAATGGACCTTAACTCCTTGTTACATGCACCCAAGACCATTTCCTTTGCACCCATGCTTAGAAATAATAGTAAATCCTAAACCATAATGTGATCACAAATCCTTAAAATTTGGAGTATCAACATTAAGGCCATTTCAAGAAAAAATCACATTATCTCGCAATACAGAAGAATAATCATCTTTGATAGTGGGTGTAAATGATATTTTTGGTATGTCAAGGTGGATAGAGTTGACTTTATATTCTCCAATGAAGGGTTCTATAAAGTCTAAGGAACCCCAATCATCATTGCTACATGGATTTTCTTGATAAGAAAGTGGGTTAGCACCATCATCGAGATTAGGAACTAATGCTGGTGTAACAAGATTTGAAGATAAAGAAGGAATTAAATTTTTAAAAGTGGTACAAATTGAAGTATTATCTACTTCAACCTCTTGATAATAGTGAAGGAATTTAGGATTAGTATTTATTGTAACTACTTGATTATTATGAAAAAAATTGATAGATTTATGCAATGTAGATGAGACTACACGCATAGCATAAATCCATGGTCTACAGAGAAGAAGATTATATTGTAAATCACCTAGCATTACATACACCAGGGTGGATAAAGTAGTAGGTCCAAGCTGCAAAGGTAGTATTATTGTACCTAGAGCTTGTTGACCAACATTATTGAATCCATGAATAGATAGAGAAGTTGCAAGAGAGCTTTAGATCAATTCTGATTTTACGTAAAAGATAAATACTAAAAAAATTTAGCATTGAACCAGTATCAATGAGAGTGTATCTAATATCGATATTATTTATGAATGGAACTATCATTAATGGATCATCTTGATTTTGTACTTCAAGAGATGGAAGTTCATGATGATGGAATGGAATGTCTGAAGTATCAAAACACATACAATCCAATAAAGAATTCAAATCACTTGGTCTAGAAGAATATGGCACAAGTATCTTTTGTAAAGCTTCTTGAAGCATAGAATGATAAAGGGGATAATTTTGAAGAATATCCCAAAGAGATATTTTGGCATGAGTAACATGAAGTTTCTCAAAAAAATCATACTCTACTAGGGATTGAGAAATAGGTTTAGGAGCAGATGGAAAAAAAAGGTTGAGAAGGTGGAAGAGATGTCGTAATGTTAACGCTTTGTTTATTTCTACTAGTGTGATAAGTGTTGGATACTATTTGATAATTAGGAACCGCATGCTTCTTAGAAGTTAGAGATAGACCAAATTCAAAGAATAGACATGCAGGGTGAATTGCAAAAGGGTCAACACTAAAATTCATTACTTTCTTTGTATTTTATTGTGAATATTATCTAGTAACATTCATTACTGGTCTCTTAGGCCTTTTAGGGGAAGAAGAGACAACAAATACATTAATAGATTCATTAAAACTTATAGAGGAATTATTTGAAGAAATATGCTCAATATTGATCTATGGGGGATTAGATGTGGGATGAGATTACTCATTCACTAATGCATCATCTCTAGAAGAGAGTGCATTGGAATAAAGAGGGGGTAAATTTATAGTAAGGAAAGTATCAATAATTTCATCCTCTTGTACCAAAATATCCTTACAAGTAGAAGGAATTCCAGGAGAGGGATTAACAAAGAATAATAAGAAAGGAGAAAAGAACTCACTTTTGCACACTTGTAAGAGAACTTCTTGAAGTTTCTTAACAAAATTGGAAAGGGACAAAAAGAAGAAAAATATGAATTTTATTTTAAATATAGATATAGACAAGTAGGTCGAAGATCGACATGTATCCCTCTTGATGGCATAGGATGGGGTTTAGGGCAGCACCCTGAAAAAATTTTAAAAAAATAGAAGGGAAAATATTTGATTTGACTTTTTTTGTATTAATACTACTTGCAAAAATAATAAAGAATGTTCTAAATGATAAAAATAAAAATATTTCCAATGTTGGGTTCAGCACAAAGTGGTGAACCATAATAATGTAGAAGCAATGTTCACATCAAGTTCACCAAAATGTAGAGGAGGATATTTTCTACTATCAAGATGACAGGATCTCAAGGAGTAGATAGCCCTCAACTACCTCAAAAGACATAGCTCATGTGATGAGGTAAAGTGATGAAGGGTGTAAGTTTATGTTTTACACAGGATTAAAAGGTGAGAGTTCTAGAAATTGAAAGAGTGGGTCACATAGGTCTTCTAGACAAACTAATGAGCTCTTGGCCAAGGACAAAGATGTGGTGCATGGACATCCCCATGACACACTGGAGTCTTGTATGAACCAAAAATTAAGAATATCTCAAAAAAATAACTAAGTGACTGCTAACAATCCTGATAACTAGAACTCTTAAGATGTGGGAAAATAACAAATAATAACAAAACTTAGAGTAGTTTAAACCAAGTGAAATATGAATAATGAAATGAGGATAAAAAAAGAAGATACTCATAGAGAACCAGAAGATGAAGCCTCCAATAAAGAAATATCTCCAATACTTGCACACACAAGATTGACAAAAATGTCAGGGGTTGTTTGGGAACTTTTCTCGATCAAGTCCTTGCTTTAGTTTTTCCACCTCCACAATAGCTAGATAGATAGATAGATCAAAAGATAAATAATTGAGATGGAAAATGCATAGACAAGGGACATGAAAAATCCTAAGATGCTCAAAGACACAAGACAAATAAATATTACTTGTAAGGCTTGAGGAATCCAAAGAGAGAGATATTTGTGAGAGCCAAGAGAGTTGTAAAGATGGTTGCAAGAGCTAGAGATTATTGTAGAAAGTGTTAGAGAGTTGTGCAAGCTTGAGTGAGATAGATTCAGAGAGAAACAAAAGAGATAATTTCCAAGAGAGATCATGTGGAGTGAAAATGTATATTTAAAAGAGAGAAGAGGAGGAAAAAGGATTATGTCAAGCCGTTACGAATCATCTCGAGATGTTTCCACTAACCTAGTTAGGTGACATGTGTAACACTCAAAAATTACCTTTGAATGTTAAAATATCATAGGAAGCTAGTGCAATGCATGGACATCCACACGAAGCGCTAGTGTCTAGACAAATCATGCTAAAAAATGGGGGAAATGAGGAAAACAAAAGGTTAAAAAAAATTGATGCACAAAGATAGTTGGTGACAAGGACCCTAAGCATCTTGAGAGGGAAAAAGGTTAATTCAAGGGCTAAGATGAGCCTACACAAATACTAAGGGAATGGACACTAAATTGGATACAAAAGTGTAGGTGAAATTACAAGGGTATGCAATTTTTGACATTACAATGTTGAGGTTGGGATTTCTGAGATCAAAATCAAATCATTGTGTTTATTTTTAAAAAATCGATGATCACATTCTCATTATTGTATTATACGTTGATGATACGTTGTTCATTAAGAATGGTAAACCTTTGATTTCTAATTTAAAGTCTTATCTTTCAGCATAGTTTGAAATGAAGGATTTAGGTGTAGCTAAGTATATTTTGGGTATGAAAATCAAAATAGATAGGGAAAATAGAAAACTTTGGTTAGGCTAGATTAAGTACTTGAGTTCTATGTTAGAGAGATTCAACATAGTAACTTGTAGACCATTGTCTATTCCTATTGTGATGGGGACAAATTTATCAGTTTCAAATTATCAAAAATCTCTAAGTGAGGTGGAGGATATGATAATAGTACCTTATGCTAGTACTACTGGAAGTTTGATGTATGCCATGGTCTATACAAGACCATACATTTTCAAAGCAGTGGAATTCCTTAGCTGATTTATGGCTAATCCTAAATGAGTATATTGGGATGTGGTAAAGATAGTATTCGGGTATTTACAAGGTAATTTTGAGTATTCCTTATGTTATCATGGACATCCTATATGATCTTTGTATTTAGTTTATATTTCTAAATTCATGGATTCAAATTGGGTAGGTGATATTGATAGTAGAAGATCCACTAGTGCTTATGTGTTTACTATGTTTGGTGGTGCTATCAATTAGATTAGTAAGTGGCAAGTCATAGTCACTTTTTCTATTATAGAACTAGAGTACATGACAACTAATCATTCTTGTAAAGAAGCCATTTGGCTTCAGATATTTTGTTTAGATGTTAGGATTGATGCAAGGATGATTACTATTTTTTGTAATAAACAGAGTGATATTTTCTTAGCAAAGAATCCAATATTTCATGCTTAGTTAATATGAGTTATTATTTTGCTTCATACATTGCCAAGGGTATTCACAAGAAATTGAAGGATATGAAAGATTCCAAGACTAGACAATATTTTAAGTGGTATTCCTTATTATTTCAATTTATATTATATCATGGAGTAAAAAATATGGAGCAATCCTCTGAATTTGAAGATGACTGATGAAGAGGGAAATAGGCTACCCATCCAAATGTAAAGGTATCTATAGAACACCCACTGCTCCTTTGAAAATTACTTAAATTTTGAGAATATTCTACAAAATCTAGGCCTTCAACCAAAGAAAAGAGTATCTAAGAAAGTGATCGAGTTCCTTACACCATTGTAATTTAATCTTGATAAGGTAGTTGATCATAATTGGGGAGATTGGTACTTACACACCAATTGCAAAATCTTCAAAAATTATGGTACCCTAGTGTAGCCCCATTACTTGAAAACATTTGTGTTAGATAGGCTTTCATTCATGGAGATCATGTGGTAGCTAAATGAGTCTAACAAGTTTCATTTAGATCAATTAAGAAAGGGTCTCTCATCCCAATTGGGGTGCATTTTCAAGCTTCACAATTACAACAAAGGAAGGACTAGATATTTTTTCCTCTATTTTGCTAGGTTAAAAATGAAGCTTGATAATGTCAATAATTGTGATCCCAAGGGCTATATAAATAAAAATGAGGCTGAAAGTAGGGCGATTTCCCTAATACCATAAATTTCATTCTTTTGATGATGTGATCAAGAATCTTTCGACTAGTGAATTGGTAAAGGAGAGGAATCAAGAGTGAATTATAATCAACCAAATAGAGAAGGGGAAATTGACTAACCCCTCTTACAAAGCTTCATATTTTGATATAAAAAATCCTTTTAGAAGGATGATGAAATTAATAAGTAGTTTTAATCACTTTTATTTCATTAATAAATGCCCTATGGAGGAAGGAAAAGTGATAAAGGGACTGAATAGCCAATCCAAAAAGAGGTCATGCCTACCCAATCTTCAATGTATCATTAAGTAGCTCCTAAGGTATCAACTAGCATGTGGCCATTAGTTGACTATTCAATAAATTCAGAGGAAATGGTAGAGAGCGGACTTGAAGAAGGGGTTGTTGTAAAAATATGCCTAGTGATGAAGAAGTGGATAAAAAATTTCCTCCACACATTAATCAGGAAGATGAGAAAGTATCTAGTAGTAGGTTTCTATTGGATATTAATGATCCAAGTGTCATTACAAATGATGTGAAAGCTCTATCCTACAGTCAATTTATGATTGATGACAATTTCTAAGGAATTCAAATATTTTTTCATGAGAATTAGGAAAGAAGAGTTTCATAAAAAGTTGAATAAGGCTAAAGAGGAAGTTCACCCCTCACAATATGAGAAGGTCACTCAACAATTTATTAAAGAGATGGACTTTGATGCTAGCAATATCACTCCATAAGATGGGAGGAGGCTTGTAAAAGAGAGTGGTTTAATCTTGTTTCTTGAGTGGGACATTGTCTCAACAATTTCCTTAGATACCATAAAATACCATAAGGAACCAAAATGAGGAGGAATTCACTTTAGATGAGCATGCAAAGAAGGTGTACTTTGGGTCTAGTTTCAGGCCAAAGTTAGAAACCTTGGAAATATGGACAATGACCTCTGCAACTCATAAAACTAGAGTGGAAAAATTAGTCCATGAATTATATAGAAATTCAATTGTGAAAAGGTTACCTAATACTTTAGTCCCTCAAGTAGAATCTCTAGTTGTGCATACTACAATGTTTAGTGAGACAATTACAAAGAAATTAAAAGTAGAATATGACAAGTTACATGATGGGATTCTTAGAAATTTGTCAAAATTTCTGTCCAAATTGGGCATGGCTTGTTACTTTTACAAGACTAGAGGTTTGATAGTTTAGGTTTAGGGTTTTTGATCTCTCGTGAAATATGATCGGTATTCTTTAGAAACCCTATTGTTATATTTCAATGTTGACTTGCTATGGAGGGTTACTGGTCACTTAAGTTGTTTGATTGAGCCTTTCCTTTGTGCTCTTACTAGCCCCTTTTACCCATCCTATCAGTCTCTTTTTGCCACTTAACCTTAAATATTTATACCGTCAAAGGTTTTACTGGTCAGTCCCACCTGAATATTCTACATGTCCTATATGCAGTTTGGCTAACTGTCTGATCACAGGTTACAATCTGGACCGTTCCTCGCAAACCTCATAGGTTTTCCTATTGATGTCACTAAAGTAGTGCGAGGTCTATGAGATACCACCATCTGGCATATACGGAGGAGTGGGGTCTTTTCTCGAGGCTCCAGTGTTGACAGATGGATGTCATTTCACTAGTGGAATTTTAATGACGGGGATTAAAAATGACCATCCCTCGCAGGCCTCACACAAGCAAAGTAAATGTTCCTAAAGTACTGCAAGGTTTGTGAAAAAGCGACATGTGGCCTAGCTCTTGAAGCAACAAGGCTAGGTGGGGCCTACTATCCCATTGCGACCTCCTGTTTTCATGGGCTATGATTGGTTGTGTTCTTTCCCAGGCAGTGATGTGGATTTCCAATGATCGTTGACTCAATCTAAGTTGTCTGACTTTTCAGGTCCATTCTACATCAATGGTTCAATTTCAAAGAAGTTACTGATCATCCGTGTGAGGAGCTTTTATGCTCTGAAACTTATTTTATTAATGACGCAATTTTTTCATAGGATTTTCTCCTAATCTCCTTGCGTGTGAGCGGTAACCTCCTAATAGAAACAATGATGCACTATACTCCTGAAATAAATTTGTGGTGGCAATATCGGCCACTAATCATTTGCATGTTCGTGTGAACATTTGTGAAATTAATACTCCCTACACCTGATTATTCTATAAGTAACAGTTGAATTGCTCTATATTATCATTGCAATTTTTGATTTGGCAAGTAGTGGATTTGTTTGCAATCTCTAAGTCACATTTCTTCAATGGATAAGTCTGAGCCACGTTGAAGTGCAAGGATAGGTGCAGGGAGTTCACGGAAATTAAAGGAATAGTGTCCTCTAGACGTTCCTAAGGCAAGTGCCCAGAGTATGGGCAGGAGGTCAGGGCATTGTAATTCCCCTGTTGTTCTTTCTTCAAGTTCTGGCAGAGATGTTTCTAAGACTGACTCAGATTATCGTTGTTATCTTGCGACCTTGACTGAGCTCATGGGTGTAAACGAAGAGGTCCTTGTAGTTGCACCAATAACTAAAATGGCACCAAGCCAGGTTGTTGGAGTTCATGCTAATGTGGATGAAAAGAAGAAGGTGGTTCCACCTCTAACTCAAGCAAGAACCAGAAGCGGTCACCTGTACCTAGGCCGTGTGTCAACCAAATGATTGTTGGTGTTGGGTGTGTTGCTCGTGGGTGATGATTTTCCTTGTGTTTCATCTTGTAGATGTGGACGTGCGCGTGCATGGCACATTCTTTTTTGTTTCTTCTCCGACTGGTTACTGTGTAACCATTTTTTGATTCCTCGGATCATACACAATGTTTTCTAATAATGAGGAATGGGAATTCAAATTTCATGTTGAATGAAATTCATTTGAAATGAACAATGTAGCTCGATGCTTTATTGCTCTCCTATCCTATAAAGGAGATTTCACGGCTCATTGTTAGGGGTCAGATTTTAAATCCAGGAGGTTTTGAATATATATACAGTCAGTTCGTTTACTGTAGTTTTCTTGAAGGTTTAAGTTAATATCTTTTTTGGTCAGGATTTTTATGAAGCAAGCAAGCTATGCTGATGTAATTACAGATATTAAAATAATAAATGATAATCATTTTGGAAAAATTGCTCTCCTAATTATATGTCATAAGTTGTGAATGAGCCTATTAATGATATATTCATTCACCTTCAATAGTATATTTGAATGTGTTCTTCATTTTCTTGCCTTAACTCAATGAGTTAATCAAATTGCTTGAAAATGGGTTACAGATTTATGATTATATATTTAGGATTTGCTAAGGAGTGTTGTTTAAAAAACTAGAATTCACATGATGTAAATCATTATGGTGATATGTCCATAATATCTGGATTATGTTTTGTATGACTCATGCCCAATGGATGGGGCACTGGTTATTTTCTTTGGGATTACTACGGGGCTATAGTTCTGAGCATGGTGGTTTAAGATCTGAACAAAACCAAAATATTAAACCCTTTCTCTTTACAAGATGCAAATCTTATATTGAAATCTTCAGTCTCGTTGCTTTAAGATAATTGTTATTATTCTTTGGTCTACCAATACCAAAATAATTACTATCTCATTGCGTGTGTAGGGATTGTAATCTATAAGAAGTGTTCTTACCAATCATAAAACATTCTTATGAACACACTTAGGTTTACCCACCTTGGTTTCACAGAGCCAAAAGTGTAGGAGGTTTATTCTTTGACTGAATCTCGTTAGTTGGCCACTAGCCTTTGTGTTTCTTTATTATAGAGGTTGTCTACCTCTTAGGGAATTACAAAGCATTAGAATATGACAAGTTACATGAGATGCATTTGAAGTTATAGAATAATTACAACAAAGTGGTAGCTCAAATATGTTGAACATACACCAAAATAATGAGAGGGGGTGAATCAGTATTCTATCATATCTGAAAACTTTTGAAACAAAATAAACTTCAAACTCTATCACATAAGCAAGAACATGAAATATAGAAACAATGCACAACACAACACCAAATGTACATGGAAAACCCTAGAGTGGAAAACCATGGTGAGAAATGCTGCTAGGAGTTGTCCTGATCTAGCCTCACAAATGAATAATAGTTATTTTTTTATGGATACAACCCAAGGAAGAAACTACTCCCTAAAAAGAGGCTTTAGGGTCACTCCCAAGGAAGCTATAAGTCCCTATAGACTTTTTTTTAGGGTTACAACAGAAGCAGTTGTTGGTATGTGGTGACATATTTTGTGCACTTTTTAGTACTGTACACTCTTCATGTATCCTCGCCAAGGTCCGGGGCTGGGTCGGGCCTCGGGCGGGGGTTCAGGGATGGCAGCCCCTGAAAAGTGGGGGTTCGGGGGCAGCAGCCCTCGAGAAAATTTATTTTCACCTCTTTTTTCGCTTCGCACCGAAAAAGAAAAAGGCCGACTTTATAAACCCTAATTTTTGGAAGCTTCTAAAAGCTTGTTATAAGTAGTTGGGATGGAGAGTTGTAGTATGGCATTATTCATGATATTGTAATATGTTTTTCACTAGATAATAAAATCATTGGATGGATGCAGTTTTGTGGATGTAGCCTAGATTGGGTGAACCACATTAAATTCTTTGTGTTGTCTTTTATGTGTGTTTTGTTACTCTATTTTATTGTTCAAATATGCATTTAACTTGTTAGATATCTGCCTTCTAACCCTAACAAAAGCTACAACTCCCTGATCTAAGAACAAACTCAGGAATGATTATAGAATGGAATTCCCTTCACTGTCTAAAATTGACAATTAGGCTCAATCCTTTTGACGATTTCAATTCTACTTTTTCCCTTCTCTTTTGATGATTGCAATTATGCTTTGACAACTCTTCTACAACTTCTTCAAATGTCTTCTTTGTAGCACATTGGCTCACTACTTTCAACCTTCAAGAAGTTTTTCCTTTGGCTCACTACCTCCATCAAACAATTAGGCACACTCTTCACTTCCCTTTTGTCACATAAATATGATCAAATTGAATCCAGATAGGATCTCCCACTTCTACTCTTTCTCTTTCAGTCGCTTATACAAATATCATAATACATTACACATACTTGATGACACACATGACCTAGATCAACTAGGTTTATAATATATACATGATATTACATTTATTACATTACATATGTCATCCTACAACAAAGAATATTACAATTACAAGTGGACCAAAGATCAAACAACAACATGAAACATGTAGAGGGCAAGACCCAAAAGGACTACACACAACACCAAGAAGAGGAGCATGCCTTGAAAATTCCAACACATGATTAACCTAGTCATAAACACTCTTCATAACTTCAGTCTTCAATGAACCTCATCCGCACGCTTCACAAATACAAAATAGGTTGGCCTTAAGAAGAAAACATAAAACATGAAGTATGTCAGCCTCCACAGTATTGGCAGTACACATGAATGATAAATCATTACTTGTGCTTCTTCTAGATGCATCAACATGACCCATACAACATATTCAAACACTTCTTAGACTCTGGTCACACTTGAAATCGTGGTGCATACCTTCAACATACCCTAGTTGGATAGGCAAAAGCATAACCTAGAAACACCTTCATTCCGGACCACAGCCTGTACCGAAGAAACTAAAAAAAATCTTGTGAATCGCAAAAAACATAAAATGATATTAAAGAACACTCTCATACATCCCTTTCACAAATTTATACATACACAAGTTGGTGCAAGCCAATAGACATTGAAACCAATCATTGAGCAACATAGTCTTGAATTCTATCACCTTCAACTTTCTCTATGAAAGACTAATGATATGACACTTTGGATATAGAACCTTAAAAAACCTATGAACTTAACTTTTGAATTTCATAACCATATCTGTAAATATGGAGGAATATAGAGCCAACTTTTACACCTCTGAAATCACCTATATAGAATCAACACATTCTTCAAACTATCACTCACAAACACATTTTTCAAGTAATAAAATGATCTAAAACTTGGATCACACATGCCTTGACACAGTATAAATCTATCTTAAAAAACACAGGAGAAAAGCATCACAAGTGGAGAAACGTAGAGCATTTCTCAGAGACTCTAGCAACCAAACAACTAGACTGCAACACTCTTTTGACATTGGCAACTCCATTACATCAATGATAGGAAAACTACAACAATCTCAATCATACTTTTGACATTAATGAAAAACAAGCTTATCAAGTTACAACAAGCTACCCTAGTCACAATTTTCTTCCCCTCCAACTCCACAATCAAGATCAGATGAATTTTTAACTCAAGATAGAGAGACTTTGTCTCTAAGAATAAAGGAGCTAAATGACTAATTAAATTAGAGTCAAGAGAATGAAAAGGTAGCAAAAGAGGAGGCTAAAAAGGTGGAAACAGATATTGTATACATCTAAAAATGGTCACAGTTAATCAAACCTGTTAATTAATTAAATATGAGTTATTTAATTAATATTCTAAAAAATCTACATATAAATAAATTTAATTAATTATGTATATTGTTCATTTTTCTAATTCTTCTAATTTAATTAAATAAATAAGTTTATTTAATTATGGCTATCTTTCTCTTAATTAAATTAAATAAATTTCATTATTTATTTATATTAATTATCATGATTCTAAAATTTAATTTTCAAATTATAGAATTTTCTTCTAATTCGTTCTTAACTTCACATTTAAATTAAATATTGTAAAATATTTAATATCTTTTTCATATCACATAATTAAATATTGTAAATATTTAATTACCCATCTTTTCCACCTCTCACATAATTAAATATTAATTATTTAATTATGGAAGCTTCTAAAATCCAAGTCACATGCAATTAAATAAATTTATTTATCTAATTAGGAATTATCCTCAACTTTCAACCAACTTTCATAAATGAAATGAAAAATGGCATATTTGTCTCCATTTTTGAATGAGGATGGTTTTGTGGGTTGAAAACATTCTCCATCTTTCTCTCAACCTTCCATCTTTCTCTCAACTTCCAGAATCTCTCACCGTTCATCTTGACATGCTTGAATTTGACCGTTGATCTTTGCCAACTAGATTCTTACCTCCAAAAATCTATAAATACAGCTCTTTTGTGAGTAGATTTCATCCTAGATTTTGTGAATTTAGCGCAGTTACTATAGTTGCATTTGAATCAGCATTTTAGCATTTCAAGTTCCTAACATAGCATCTTAGTTTCATATCATAGTTTCAATCATTTACATGCATTGTTGCATAATCTCATTCTCCTAAGTTGTCATTCCAACAAGTTGCTGCTTACACCAATTGAGAGCCAGTAACTTGCATCGAATCCTTGGAGATAGAGGACAATGGAATGCTTTTGAAGGACTTTTTGTTATTTAGAGTTTGTTTTATCTTTTTAATTAGTTTCCTTTGAATTAATGTTTCATTGGTGTGTTGGTTTATCATTTTAATTAGTCCACATATTCACACATAGATATAATTGATGATCTAATTGACCATAGGCTCTCTTGTGTCCATAAAATTGAGGGTGTATGTGTTGAACATCCAGAATACTGAGAGGGGGGTGAACCAGTATTCCACAAACCAATAATAAAATCCACTTAACCATTATCACAATATTCACTAAATCAGCAATAGAGGACATAGAAACAAGACACATCAATCATACACATGAACACCAATATTTTTACGTGGAAAACCCAATGAGGGAAAAACCACGATGAGGGTTAACTCACAATATATTATATTTGGATACAAAATATTACAGGGCTCACTGTCAAGACTCGCTGTCCTTAAAAGGCTCACAGCCCAAGTACAAAATATGGCTCATTGCCAAGATACAATAATCGTGGCTCATTTCCAAAATGATGAACTGATGGAATACACCTTCAATGTGTTGTGTTCAGTTCTGTTGAAGCTCAGAATACAAAGTACTACATCACTCAACAATTGTATATCTTCACACTTTCCCTTTTCCACACTTTCTCCTCACTTTTTGCTTGCTTCTATCTTGTATATATACAATTATATATTATTCATCAATTAGGTCATCACCATATAATATTTAATCATTTCATCCAAGTAGTGCATTATACCAAGTCAATTATTAGTCTTCATAATATATTGCATTCGCTGAGTCGGCCAAGACTAAACCACAATTCTCCAAACCAACAAATAATTCTCAAAGAAAACACCTTCTGAATATGAGAGCACATTAGTTTCCCATCATACTACCAGTAAAGAGACTATCAAAAAAATCGTAGTATATGAATGTTCACCTTAGTAGAATGTGGAGTCTCCCACACAATATACCTCACATAGAACAATAGTAGGATACAAAGTTAAACTCTGTCAAAGATAACTTTATGTCCATAGCAAAAAAGATGTCTCAAGATCAAAGATATAGTTTTTAGAATGAGCCAATAAAACATGGTTAGGAGTCCAGAGTCATATTAGATCTTGTGATGAGTTCCAGACTCAAATACCAACATATTGATCTATCACAAAGGAGTATTATCGATGGATAACAACTTCCGTTAAACCAAGAAAACTTCTCATACTATCATCACCATGTAGTTATTACCATGTTGACATCAATGAAAACATAGGAAAAATCAGCACAATCATCCACACTTCATGCTCATCTTGAAAAGCTTCTAACAATCTCCCCCTTTAGCATTGATGACAACATGCATGACAAAAACTTTTCAAGAATACCACATAGATTGTTCTGAATACTCCCCCTATCAAAAAAAATCTTCACAAAAAAAATTTCCTCTGACTCTTCATCTCTCCATCTCTTTATCTCTTTATCTTCTCCTCCTTTGACATCAATGACAAAGGAAATGGGTCTAGAATAAATGTATGTATGCATCAAAAAGTTGTCAAAAAGATATGAACACTGAATTAACCTGAAGAAGAACCTCTAAGACTCTCCAGGATAGGCTTCCATGATGCTTTACCTTCTTCCCATGAACCTTTTGCACTAACTAGAGTCTTGTAAAATAGCTCAAGTTTAGTTAAAGACTCTAAACCATTTGTTAAAGTATTGGGATTAAGATTAATCTCTAATAATTCACCAATACAGCCAAGAGCACAAGAGATAGAAGTATGTATGAATTTAATCATGTCTCTGAGTGCCACAAACTTCTTGATAACATTTTTTCTTCAATCATGTTGAGAGAAAAAAATTTCTTGAAGCTACACAATGTAGGACCATCTCTGGTTATCTCTATCTTCTACTAGTCTATATGTATCTTCCTGAGTGCTCAGTCGAGACTCACTCATACTATCTCATTTCTCATAATCAATGTATTGTCGAACCAATCTAGACAAAAGAAAGTAGTTCTTGTGCCTCTTTTTCACAACCTTGTACACTCTCCAATTCCTTTAGTGCTCAATTGTGTCATTTGCACATTTTCGTTTGATATCATTCAAACTTTCTTCATTAGACCTAATTCCAGCAGGAATTTCAAGTCCAGAGATGTAGAATTTCAAAGAATTAATCATGCCATGGAGATTCTCCACAATAGAAATAGATGAATCAAAATTATTATCAGGAATAACCTTCTGCAAATATTCCAGAGTTGTCTGAATATTCATTATTCCATGCTCATGTTCAAGCTTTCTTTCTTCTACACTTTCCAGCTTCACTAAACTCTTCCTCTTCTTCCATGTTCTAGTCACGCTACCAGAGGCACTTTCTTCATTGAGATTCTTAGGGCTTTCCACCATAATTTTAGCATATATATCAATTTCAGCCTCTAACACTTCATAATTCAATTCAGATATCCAAACTAACCTTGATTCAACTGCTTCCATGTGACAAAAATCTATAGACACAAGAAAATTTATGCTTTTGGAGTATCTTTCCACAACATTTACTGGAATTATAGACCTTTTATTCATCCTCATCTGAAATGTTCTAAAGAATGCAGCAAGGGAAAATTCGTGTGCACCCAAACTACCAAGATTTATCATGAAATTCCTGATTTGATAAGAAATGGGCTCTGAATTTGACCATTCTAACCTTCCTATTATAGGAAACTCTTTCAAAAAGTAAAAGAGTAGACAAACAACTAGATTGCCATACCAAAAAGTATTCTTCATTCTCTTCTTAATTTCCTTTAAATTCTTCAAAAGATGTATGCGAAGTAGTTCACACAAGTCATATTCCATACCTCTTATTACCATATCAACAGCAACTTTTACCGTAGCAATACAAACTGTAGAGTCATTGTAAGGGATACAAACTATATGACCAATGACCAATGACCATAACAGCATACCTTGTTACCAGATCAAAAATTGATCTCAAACCAATTTATTTTCCTTTATAACTCACACTTGTAACCTCAATTATTTCTTCCTCATTCATAGTCTTCAGTTTAGGAACTAATCCAAAGGAGCACAAACCAATTACATCTCTAATAGCTTCTGTAGAGATTGGATTTGCTTCATCAATCCACAAAGATTCATCATGGATTCTACTCAGTACCATCTAAATATATTTCTTCTCAAATTCAAACTAGAGGAATTTTCTCCAAACATCCAACTTCTTCTCAACTAATACACTCTAAAAATTCCAAGAAGAAATAAATAGATATCTTGCTTCCAGAGCTCACTTCGAACTCATCTGATACATTCTTCAAATTCTGAAATTCTAAATTCCCTTCCAAACTTCCTTTGCATGCTTTTCTAAAAATACATTGGATTTTCATTTCATCTGAACTTATTCCTTTCATTCCAAATTATTTTGCAATAAATCTTCCAACTTGCAAGTAGATTATCTCGAAAACTATGTATGCCTTCATTCTTTCAAATTGTGCATACCTCATTCTTCACACATGCAAATGATAAAATACCTTAATCTTGTTACTGCATTAAATATACTTCTATCATGATATGACACAAGTATCAATAAGGGAGTTTATTATATTTTTTGATGATTGCTCCCCCATAGTCACTACTTTTATTTAGAGATTGACAGAAGTATTTGTACAAGAGGTCGGCACAGATAAGACCGATAATTCCTTTCTCCAAAACCTTTCCATTTCTTTTCTTTCATTTTCCAAATCAAAGGTTTGATCATTATTCTTCGTCGGATAGATGTTCTTCTTTCTTCCATTGTTACTATTAGTATGTTCCAATTTTCTGAAATTAAAGTAACATTATTCTTTCCCTTTTCCTTTTCATCCAACAGACTATCTTTATATCCATTCCTTTTGCTTTTACAATCATTCACATTACTTTTGTAGTCATTTGCCTTATGACCAAATCTCTTACAAAAATAACAAACACCATTGAAGTATAAATACCTTTTTGCATCATGTTGTTTGGTAGGAGTTTTTTTCGAAATCGCTTCTTCGCTCCTTAACTTGTCTACCTTTGTATTGTGTCTTCTTACCAATGAATTGATTTGCTTTAGAACTTTGACCTTTTTCAAACCCTAAACCTCTCTTATCCATTTATGGTCTTTGAGAGGTAATCAAATCATCAAGCATTGCTAAGCTTATCTTAAATTTTTCTTCAAAAATATTTTCCCTTTCGAGATTAGATCTCAAGATTCTTGCTTCTAATTCCAACTTTTCACATTCATCCATCTTTTGAATATTAATTTCCTAACATTCTTCAATTCTTCTCTTCTTGTCCAATTGTTCCAACAAGCTAGTGATGATTTCTTCTCCTTTGATCAACAGATCACATGCAACCAGACTTTTAATTTGTAGCTTTTCAATATGTTCATTTTCTTTTATCAACTTTTCCTTCAAGGCTTCCATTTCTTCTAAAAATTCAGTAGGGGCAATTTTCAGAGGAAAAAAATTCTCATGTTCAAATTTTGGGACCTTCCTCAAGCTGTTAGGCTCTTCCAAGTAACCAAGATCTGATACCGATTGTTGAACATCTAGAATACTGAGAGGGGGAGTGAATAGGTATTCCACAAACTGATAATAAAATCCACTTAACCATTATCATAATATTGACTGAATCAATAAGAGAGAACATAGAAACAAGACAGATCAATCATACACATGAACACCAAGATTTTTACGTAGAAAACCCAATGAGGGAAAAACCACAGTGAGGATTAACTCACAATATATTATATCTAGATACAAAATATTACGGGGCTCACTACCAGGACTCATTGTCCTTAAAAGGCTCACAACCTTAGTACAAAAGATGGCTTACTACCAAGATACAATAATGGTGGCTCACTGCCAAAATGATGAACAGATGGAATACACCTTCAATGTGCAGGGTTCAATTTTGTTGAATCTTAGAATATAAATTACTACATCACTCAACAATTATATATCTTCACACTTTCCCTTTTCCACACTTTCTCCTCACTTTTTGCTTGCTTCTATCTTGTATATATACAAGTATATCTTATTCATTAATTAGGTCGGCACCATATAAGATTTAATCATTTCATCCAAGTAGTGCATTATACCAAGTTGACTATTAGTCTTCATCATATATTGCATTCACTGACGACCAAGACTAAACCATAATTCTCCAAACCAGCAAATAATTCTCAAAGAAAAAACCTTTTGGATCTAAGAGCATGTTAGTTTTCCATCATACTACCGGTAAAGAGACTATTAGCAAAACTGCAGTATATGAATGTTCACCTTAGTATAATGTGGAGTGTCCCACATAGTATACCTCATACAGAACAATAGTAGGATACAGAGTTAAACTCTATCAAAGATAACTTTCTATTCATAGCAAAAAATACGTCTCAAGATCCAAGATATAGTTTTCTAAATGAGCCAATAAAACATGGTTAGGAGACCAGATTCATATCAAATCTTGTGATGAGTTTTGAACTCAAATACTAACATATTGATCCATCACAAAGGAGTATTACCAGTAGAGAACTTTTGGTAAACCAAGAAAACTTCTTATACTGTTATCACCATGTAGTTATTACCATTTTGGCATCAACGAAAACATAGGAACAACCAACACAATCATCCATACTTCATGCTCATGTTGCAAAGCTTCCAATAGTATGAAAAACATATGATGGACTGCAAAAATCATATGTCAAGCATATGCAATTACATGCAAGATTCCATGAAAAATTGAATGATTAGATTCTCAAGGCCACTTCTATCAAAGAGATCAGCAAAATGACTTATTTTGGTAATAATTCCCCCAAGATCCTTGCACAAGTCCTTGAGCATATTGACTTCTTAGCGTAGGTTTCAACTTTTTAGGATAAATTAAATATGCAAATGAAAGCCAAGATGAATATGTTTGAGAATATGGAAAAGGAAGTTATACCCTCAATTTCGGACAAGTTTGGAATAATTAAGCCTTTGGATATGTGGAAAGTAGATTTTTCTAACATTATCCCTTCCTTGTCAACATATATCTATATAGATGGCAAGGAAAATTAAGCTCTCCTAAATACTTCAATTGATGGTTTATTTAAATTGGAGTCTAATCTGGATTTTTTTGTAAAAGAAACTAGGGCTATAACTAATGCAAAGTACAATGCCCATAACAATAAGGTACAAAAAAAATTGGACTTCAAATGGCCTACAAAGGAGGAATATAACTCTTGGTTGGAGAAATATATCAAGTAATCATCTTCTCCAATTTATTTTCCCATTTTTACAAGGTGGCGGCCTCTTTTTTTTTTCTTTTGTAGTATGGTCACTATTAGATATAATGGGTTCTTAGAAGATATGTCTATAGCATGGGGTATGTAGTACAAAAAAATGATCATGCACTTTCTCCATTTTGTTACATCATTATAGAATCATAAATATCTTCTTCCAATAGCTTCTATAATGGTTTTTTCTTCTAGTGGTGTTTTTTTTGTCTTCTACAAAGCAATTTTAGTAGTTTGTTTATAATCCTAGGGACAGGATTGTCAAATGAAAATGTGACATATTTCCATGGCTTCAAGCTCATTGCTCTCTTATTTCTATAAAAGGGAATTTAGAGCCATTTTCAAAGGATCTTAGATTTTTTTGTAAACAAATAATTTTAGGTTTGAATTGTTCGGTCTAGGTATTCTAGGGAAAAATGCAAATATAATTGTCATTTTTGTATATCAATAAAAATTCATAATACATGAACATATTGTGATAATTTCACAATCGATTGTCTCTTGAATGAATATGCACTGATTAAGGATCATTTTTGTTCATCATTTCCATTTTTGCAAATGAATGTTTCCTATATAGCTTTTATTCAAGTAGTAGATTAAATTATTGTATTATAAATCTTGAGGGTTTGAAGGTGTGCAAGGATTTTTAAGAAGAATTGGTTGTAAATTTTGGAGGATATCATTTTAAGGTAGTGATATATAAGATTTCATAGAATTTTTTTTTATTTTGTTGTTTGAAATATAATTTCATTTCTCTTTGACTCTATAACCTAATTTAAGGCACTAGTCTAAGTATGGATGTTGGTTACTGTTGAGACAAAAGAAAAGGTTGCAAACATATTTACTAAACCTCTCCCAAAGGATACGTTTGAGTATCTTAGATATATGTTCAGAGTGATATCTCCCTCCTCCTAATTCATAAAGGGAAGTACAGGTTTAGGGGGAGTTTGTTAATGACTCAATCATGATCCTTCGATGTCTCTACAAGTGGTTTGTGACAAAGTGCGGTAAGGTACAATTGATGTACTATATAGCATAGGGGGAGAGAAAGCCTAACACTAAATATCTTATGAGTCCATTTTTCCATTGATGTCAAAGGGGGAGAGAGAGAGATGAAATAAAGGGGGGGAAAGAGATGAAATACGAAGAGAGAACTAAAATGGTAGTATTTTATATCTATCAAAAGAGAGAGATATTATTGTTTGTCATTTCTTTATTTTCTATCAATTATTAAGGGAGATATTGTTGAACATAGTGTTTTCATTGATGTCAAAGTTTTGTTGGTTGTCACACCTTGTTGAATTTCATTGGTGCCAAATATATGTGAAAGTATTGTCAATTATAGATGTTGCAAAATGTTAATTTTATAATTATTGAAGAAGGTAAACATAGGAAAGTCTTGGTACACATGGTATTATTAGTTCCTATATGTCTACCACTCTTGTGGAAGTATTTTGAGGTCTACTACTCAGAAGAAAAATATGCACTCTATTAGACTATCATAGTTTTTGGTACCACATTCTATAATTGTTAACTTTTATGTCTTGTGGTTTGGAAATTAAGTAATACTACTCATGAAGTATCTTATTCTCCCATTTCAATAGATTTTATTTATAGAGATGTAAGATAGAAATGACAGAGTGAAGTTTGTATTTATTGGTTTACTATGTATAATATCTAAGTGTTTTGTTCTAGTAAAGGGAAATGTGCGCTAGGTGGAGGAAGCATGTGAAGGAAAAATAGGACCATTTATGATCATGGTATGAATTGCATGATGTTATATTACACTAATAGTAACACATTTCATATCATTTTGAATTAAGGTTTATCCTTAGCTAACATAGCTAATTGTGGATGGTGTTAAAAGTTCCTAGCCCAACATTTATATTTTTTTAACATGTTGGAATGGATATATATTATATATCATTTTTTTGAAAGTGTGAGTGTGTGACTTGTGAATCAAGAGTTGTAGTTGCATAAAAAATGTATTTATTAAATGATGTACAAGTAGAAAAGAGGAGTCAAGAATGTTAGAATCCAAGATCACCTGCATGCAAATGGATACCTGTCACATGCAAAACCAACAAGATGTTCTGCAAACCTGAAAGTGTAAAATGCATTATCAGAATCTCGATTATTACAAAGAGATCAATCCTTATGAAGGAGATCAAGAAACCCTAAAAGGGAAACCCTAAATGAAACCCTAGTGTGCACAATTAATAATTAATCAATTATTAATGCGCCTAAGTTTAGCTTAAGCAACTAGAGGAATAAGTGACTTAATTAATTAACCAGTATGATGTAATTAATTAAGCATATAAATTATTACTCTAACACCCCCCCTTAAGATGAACTTAGGAAGAAGCTAAAACACTAGAAGAAGATGCATGCAAGAAAAGATGGGTCCCGGCAACTAGGCCTGATCAGGTACCCATTTACAAATGCAAGAAAGAGGTAGAGGAGCAAAACCCAGTGGGACAAAGAAGCACTGGAAGAACATAGAGTAACACTGAAGCAAGGAAAGATTATGTGAAATGCCACAGAACACTCCCCACTGAAGGCTGAAAAACATAGAGCCTTAAAAAGTACATCTGACTTCAATAAAAAGCAACTCCTATAGAGGGGAACAATTAATACCAAATTAATTTGCCTCGTTAACCCCTGTAAAAAAATTTTGCCTCAGAAACCAACTGCTCGAAAATGGATGATTTGACAGGCGTTTTTAGGGTTTTGGGGCGCTGCGAACGCGATGGCGACGTCCGTTTGAGCCCATAGTGTCCCAAAAATTTGGCTACCCCCAGATCTTGCAAAAAACGATGCCTGTGGAAACCCTTGCACTTGAAACTCACTGAGAAGCCATATCTTCAGATCACGAACAGGCAGCGGCAGGTCTGGAGCTCTGATACCATGTTAGAATCCAAGATCACCTGCATGCAAATGGATACCTGTCACATGCAAAACCAACAAGATGTTCTGCAAACCTCAAAGTGTAAAATGCATTATCAGAATCTCGATTATTACAAAGAGATCAATCCTTATGAAGGAGATCAAGAAACCCTAAAAGGGAAACCCTAAATGAAACCCTAGTGTGCACAATTAATAATTAATCAATTATTAATGCGCCTAAGTTTAGCTTAAGCAACTAGAGGAATAAGTGACTTAATTAATTAACCAGTATGATGTAATTAATTAAGCATATAAATTATTACTCTAACAAAGAATGTTGATTGAAATTGAGATATAATTAAAGGAGGTGTTCTCCTATTATTGTTAAGTGGATATGTGAAATAAGATCCATATGTCCTATAATCTAAGGCTGAAGCCTCTTAATCTAAGTTTTTGCTTAGTGACAATGTTGTAGCTTAGTCATAGGGGATTGGTGTCTCCTATAGTGGTGCTTGCAAATCAAAATTCAAGGGGATTTGTGTCTCCCTTTAAGGTTGCAATTCCTATGGGTTGGTGCATACCAAATTATTGTAAGTTCTCTATTATTTTGTGAGGTAGGGTTTGGGCAGTAAATCTAAGTAGCTATTCTCACTATGGTTTTTCCCTTCAAGGTTTCCACCCAAATCTGGTGTTCTCTTATGTGGATGTGTTCATTACATGCATTTCTATTAATTATGTTTTCAAAGTATTATGTATGTGGTGGTTTAAATTATAAAGTATTAAATACTGATTCACCTCCCTCTCAATATTTGTATGTCTAATAATTACATGTCCATGGTCACTATGTTTCAAATCAATTTCCCTTTTATGTTGTAATTTATTTCTTAAGGTTATTTTATGTTTTCAGAGTCGGGAAGAAATAGTCTCAAAGAATCTAGCCAATTGATTCAATTCTATCTATAATTATTGGCCATTTTATGAGAGCATTTTTGTTTTAACAATATCTTTATATGAATCATGTGTATTTTTATTAGATATTGTAAAGGATCACCCTACTAGGTTTTGTAGAGCCTAAATTTTAGAGGAGAAAATTGTCAAATCTATCTCATATTCGTTGGCCAACCCCTTGAAATATTTGAGCATAAGAATTGGCTATTTTTTAGATAATTTCAAGAACCAGTTGGAATTAAAAAACAAACCAACACCTATGACAAAGTTATAACATGTAAGAGCCAAATTCTATGATGGGTTTGACAAGCGTTTATTAGCATATTTTCATGGGAAAGTGGAAACCCAAGTTTTACCTATGACAATTTGTAAGATAATATAAGGAGAATCTTATATTATTAGTCAGTTATGATAGATTCTCTTATAGTTGTAAGAGTTGTCATAAATGATGGATTCTACAACATTGTAAGGCATCTGTCATGCATATTTGGGGAAATTTTGGGTCACCCAGGTATGGATGCATGTAAGGGGTAAGGAATCATTGGAAAAGTGTCACAAAATTCAATCATGTGTTGAAAAAGTGTGCCACGTGGATTTGGATGCCCGTTCCTTGTTGCTTATCCATGAAGCTTCCTCTATGCTTGTATTTCTCTATAAATAAGGTGCTTGTGGGAGTGGTTTGTATGGTTTATTTTTAGGTGCTATTATTCTACTAAAATCACTCTAGAATTTCACATTAGTGCATACTCTTGAAAGAAATTGAATTTTAAGTGTGTTGTAATCACAATTGATTTGATAATGCATTATGCAAGTTTTGGAGTGTGGGTTTTTTCTCTCGAAAGGGTTTTTCCCATGTATATCTTGTGTTGTGGGATTTTATACCTGAATGTGATGTTATTTTATTCATCTCTCTATTGTACATCTCATATTGTAACTATAAAAGAATTAAAATTGTATACCTCTCCTCTTTATATCACTCTTAGCAAGTGTTTCTACATACCTTGCTTCCTTTCAAAAATAACACAATGTCATTTAGTTTTTTAAGTTATATGGTGAGGAACTACCTATTCTACTCAATCGGATATACCTCAAGCATTGTTATTGAGGTTATGTTTCACTGTTGTATATATTAGGATAGGTTTTTCATGTTGAATAAGTTTTGTTGCACATTTGTGTAGTTGTTGTTTCCTCTAAGTGTTGATGCATAGTAGTTTTTCCTTTGGGAGATTTCTTGTATTTGTCTTCAGGTGGTTGTTTTGTTTCTATTTTTGTATTTTTTTGTTGCTATGTCCCTTGTGTTATTGGTTGTATTAATTTATTATTAGTTTCCAATTAGGTCTTGTATCTTTTTTCTCAAATTACTTTAGATCTTCCATGACTCTATACCTAATGAATATCCAAGGCCACTGGTTTTAGATGCTTAGTAGGCAAGCACCCCATAGAGGTCACCAAAATGTTAACTTATGTTAGTCTTAGGACCTATTATTATTTTGTTAAAATAATTTCATATCTCTCATAGTATAAAATCCAAAAAAAAATGTGTTTAGAATAGTTATATTTTTTCCCCAATTAGGAAAAAATGAAGCTTTCAGGGCTACTAGGAACCCCTTTGTCTAAGGTTTTGAGTGCATTGGGAACCCTTCTCACCATTTTCAGGAGTTTCCTAGGTACCGATAACCTAATGAACCACTAACAAGTTCCTATTTTCTAAGTAATCTCCAACTCACAAAGACACAAAGTAAAAGAGGTTGGAGGTTCCTAGTCCACCAAGAACCTAGTTCCCAATGTCCATAGAAAACCTAAAGAAAGAAGTCATCAATAGATCAACCCCATCCGAAGAGACAAGTAAAATAATTTGAAGGTTCTATGGGATACAAAAACCTTTGGTTCTCAATACCCATGGAACCCCCAACAAAGGAGGAGGAACCAAGAGCAAAGAAAAAGAAAAAAGTTGAAGGGTTTGGGGGAACTAAGAACCAATTTTTCTCGGTACCCAAGGAACCCATGATAAGGGAAGAAAAAAGGCCTGAAAAAGAAGATAATAAAGTAAATAAGCATCAAAGATTCACATGGTTCAAAAAACCATCAAAACCTCTGATGACGTTCTTGGTCCCCCTTTAACTCCCAACAAGGCAAAAGACACAAAGATGAAGGAAATTGAGGGAAGCATGGAAGAGATCGAAGGTTCAATATGAACTAGGAACTAGTGGTTGATAAATATGGTATGAAGAATAAAATACTTGGCGGTAATATAGGTTTTAAGAACCTATGGAATCTCCAAAAAGGTTCTTAAGTCCTCACTAAGCCCTAATAGGAGCCTCCACCACAAATTAAATCCCTAGAAAAATAAAAAGGAAGTAAAAGAGAAGCATCAAAGCTTCCCATGGTTCTTAAAATCATGGGAACCTCTAACAAGGTTCATCTTCCCATATTTTTCCCTAAATAAAGGAAGAAAGAGGTGAATATAAGGGAGAATCCAAATCCAAATTAAGTGGCATAATATGGCAGCGACAAAAAAGGAAGCAGATAAGGTGATTTCAAATTCATTAAGAAAACCCTTAGAGACATTTACACTCCATGATGTGGAGGGAAACCTAACTTACACCTGGTCCAAAACAATTATAAGGAGTGGAAAACATGTCCTATATGCCTATTAATGGGATTTTTTCAATTTGAAAACATATGGAGAGGAGACTACCAATTTGAGTCCTTTTAGGAGCATGCAAAAGAGAAGTTGGAAAGGTAAAGGATTCATCCCCTCAATATATTTCTAGAGAATTTTGAGTCAACCTATGAGATTCGTTCCCCAAGTGCCTAAGGAAAGTTGAACAAGAAATTTAAATCAAACATTCACATTTATTATAGGACAATGTGCCCTATATTTTCACATACTATTGGATATGCAAAGAAGGATTCCTTCTAAAATACTAGACATGTATCATTTATAAAGAGATGTTTTTTATGTGATAGAGGATAGGATGTTTTGAAGAAAAACTATCTATAAAAAGGTATATGTGCAGTTTTTATTAATCAATAAGTCATCTTTTACCTTCTCATATCTATGTATTTTGTATTATCATGAAATGAATGATCTTATATTATGATAAAATTGGTTATCCTTGATTTTAAATATCATTTATTTACCTTTATATAGTATTATATCTATTTTGTAGGTCATGGTTTGTTTCTAGTCAAGTTTATGGAAGTTTCAATTGTGAAAAATTATCGTTTGAGATCTTAGAGGTCACTTGATTATTCCTCCTAAGAGTTATAAATTTTACTCATTTTTGTGAAATGCTTATGAAAAAATTGTTAGACACATAGGAAAACTAAGAGGGGGGTGAATCAGTTGTGCATTAAAACCTTCAAACCCTTATTAAGCATCTGCGTGAATGTAAACGAATGAAATATCAACACATCAACAACCATATACAATAGAACACCATATTTTATGTGGAAAACCCTAATCAGTGAAAAACAACAGTGAGGATTAACTCACATATATGTATGAATATCAATACCAATTACAAAAGGCTCACTATTGGAAGGGGTCACTGCCCAAAGGACTCACTGTCCAAAAGAAATAAAGGCTCACTACCCAGGAAGATCACTTTCTTCTAGAATACAAGAGAGTAGAAATAGAATGTTACAAGGAGGTTCACTACCTCAGAGAAATAGGAGAATCCACCACAACCATTCACAACCTTCAGCTTATTGCCTTCAGCAACTTCAAGCATACTGAAATGTAGACAACTTTTGCTCACTGCTTTTGGTAGTCTTAGGTGTTCATGCTCGTACTCAGATCACAACACTTGATCACGCATCCATCATTTCACACCACACTTTTCCACCACACACTTCTAAAATAATTTACCTTGCATATATCTTCCACAACCATGAATAACCTTTGCCAAGTCAACTTCAATGAAACATATGCACCTCAAATGTGCAACCACCAAATAGGTTGGCACCAAACACTTCTATGATGGAAAGAAGTAAATTTGGATCACACAAAGGGTTAACAAGGACCCAAATCTACATCAAAATGCTACACCAGGCTTCCATAATCCATGAAGCACATCCGCAAATAGTGCTAATACACTAGGTTGGCCAAATTGGCATTAATGCTACCAAGCAACCAAATACTCACTTCACCCAAGTCTAGAAACACCATACAAACCACATAGAAACATTACACAATATCCTAGAATATTTGAACACTAACATAATATTCAAAATCACTAGCACAAACACATGAAATTGAAAATGCTATTATCCTATGTAACCAGTCAAACTGCCACTAAGATATAATTCATGAACAGAGCTTGTGGAATAACTAAACACCAAAAATTCCAAGGGAAGATAGATACAAGAATTATTAGCACATTCCCAAATTTTCAAGACAAGAAACTTCAACGTGGAGAAATGTGGAGAAATTCCATTTCTCCCAGATATCCCTATTTACAAGACAAATACTTTCAAACACATCTTCTATTGCTACATGATCCAGACCCTGGAACTCTGAATATAACACCTTCAAAGGCTTTTTATCATCAAATCCAAACCACACAAGCACAAATTCAAGAATGAATAAATACAAAGCACAATATAGAATACATCTCTATCACCTTGTACACTTTTTATACAAATTTTCTCAAAAGCACTTGGAAAACAAGTGACCTTGTTGCATCTGCAACACCTGCTCAACCCACAAACACCTTCTCATCATGAAGATACTAGAGGTTGACATCAATGAAAACACTAATGACAACATAGTGTAACAATCTCCCCCTTTATCATTGATGGCAACATTTGCTAAAAACCATCAACAACAAAAGCAACTCTATATCTCCAACACTCAAGATGCTCTCCCCCTTAATTGAACATTTATTTCCCTAGAATTCTCTCTCTCCTTCTTTCTTGTGTTTTTTAGACTTCTCTCTCTCCCCCTTTGACATCAATGGCAAAGGGTAACACCTGCACACTTTACTTCTCTCTCTCACTTTGAGGCATAAGATATGCTCCCCTGACTGCAACAACCAAAGACACCACTACCTACTCCCCTTGAGAGGTACCCTTCATTATACCAAGACAAAGATTTCATCTTGAATTTTACCCCTAGACAGATGTACCATCTTATGCATCTAGTTGAAAGAAGGATGGGCAATAACCCCTAGCTTGTTTTTGAGATACTCAAATGTATCTTTTGGAAGAGCCTTTGTGAAAATGTATGTTATTTGATCCTTTGTAGGCACATACTACAACTTTACTTCATTCTCAACAACTTTCTCTCTTACAAAGTCATACCGCATAGATATATGGTTTTTTCTTGAATGCATTACGAAATTTTGTGAAATTTTGATGGCACTTGTATTATCACATAAGGTAGAGATAGGTTCATCATATGATACTCTGCTATCTTTCAATGTATGGTTCATCAACAACACCTATGTGCAACAAGATGCTGCAACAATATATTATGCATCTACAGTAGATAATGACATGGAATGTTGCTTCTTACTCAACCAAGAAACTATTTTGTTTCCAAGGAAGAAAACACCTCCACTTGTACTTCTTTTGTCATCCATATAACCTACCCAATCTGTATCTATATAAGCACTCAAGGAGAAGTCGGTATCCTTAGAATATCATAAACCATAGTCTGAAGTGCTCTTCAAATATCTAAATATCCTTTTGATTCCTACCACATGTGATTCTCTAGGATCTTCTTGAAATGTTTCCATAAGACATACTGCATGCATGATATATGGTCTAGTTGCAGTTAGATATAGTAGTCCACCAATCATGGATCTATACTTGGTCTAATATGTCTAAGGAGATTCATCATTTTTTCTCAATTTACAACCAGTAACCATGGGAGTACATACTGGTTTACAATCCTCCATACCAAACTTCTTTAACATTTCTTTAATATATTTTGATTATGTAATGAATATACCTTTTTCTGATTGACTGATTTGTAGCCCAAGGAAGAAATTCATCTCCTCAAACATTGACATTTCAAACTCATTTTGCATCTCCTCTACAAACCTTTTACACATTCCATCATTTCCTCCAAATATTATGTCATCAACATACACAACCACAATCAGGATTTGATCTCTCTCAACTTTGAAATAATTTTTTTTTATCTACACTACCCTTTTTGAATCCCTATTGCAATAAGTAATTATCCAATCTTGCATACCAAGCTCTAGGAGCCTGTTTGAGCCAATATAATGCCTTTTTCAATTTGCAGACCATTTTAGGGTTTTTTGATAATTGAAAACCTTTTGGTTGTTCAATGTTTACCTCTTCTTCTAACTCACCATTCAAAAATTCAAAATTTACATCCATCTGATATACTTTGAAGTCTTTATGTGTTGCAAAATCCAAAAACATCCTAATAGCCTCCATTCTTGCTACTGGAGCAAAAGTATCTTCAAAATATATTCCTTCCACTTTTGAGTAGCCTTTGCACACAATCCTATCCTTGTTTCTAATAACTTCTCCATTCTCATTCAGTTTATTCTTGAAACCCCATTTAGTTCCTATCACATTCTTGTTTGTTGGTCTTGGGACCAATTCCCATGTCTGATTCTTCATAATCTACCTCGGCTATTCTTCCATAGCTTTGATCCAATTTTCATCCTTGCACTTGCTTCAATAACTGTTTTAGGTTCTACAAGTTAGAAAGTGATGCAAGAGCATCCAGTAGTGTAAGGGCAATCCTACATCACCCAAAAATATCTTTACTTTCATTTAGCTTTTTGTAGATGCTGCATTTCTGGATACCCTTTTTGTCGAAGAAGAAGTTCCAACTTTCAGAACTATTTTTTTGCTTTTTCTACTCAACTGCTATTTTTAGCATGTGTGAATTTGAAGGCATGAGGAGACAGAAATTTAAGGGAAGCTTCAGGACAAAAAAATAAGCACTTTGGCAAAAGAATCAAGTGAATATCATTCTCGGTTCAAAAGTTATTCAAGTTTCAGTTTCTGCTTTTTGCCCTATAAAATCTACAAAGCTTAGGAACTTATAACAAGACTCGAGTTGAGAGAGAGACATAGATGTGGTAGTTTGCATCTACTTAGGCTAAACTAAATCTTTTGGGTCGACCATCAAAATTCTAATGTGGCAGCCTATTTTTGTAATCATTGGTCCACATGGACCCTCAAAGGTAGCACGCTCCACTATGGGATCATCTCCCCTAATATATATATGATATATGTAGTTAAGTCTAGCTTATTTTCTTTCATCCTTTTATTTTAATTTGTTCTTCATTTTCACAAGAGCTTTCCGAAAAGGTATTATGATTGAAGATCCGACGGTCGGATCTTAAGTTAGGGCTTCCGAAAGTTGGTACATAATTAGAATGTTGTTTTTGGCTCCAAACGGAGAAAGGGGCTATTTATGGGCTAGTTTCTAATTTGTTTGAGTAGTTTTTGGGGAAAGAAGATCGCATATTGCGAAAAGAGGATTTTTTGTAGTTTTTGGTAATTTGCATGTATTGCAGAACTCAAGGATTTGAGATCCTCTGCATGTAAGAATTTCATTATTCTAAAGATAATAATATTCTTAGTTTTATGTGTGGATTTTGTGACTCAGGTTGGACCCTCATCAGAAAGAATAAAATTTTACATGTTCCTCTATCATAGCAGCTTTTCTTCTTATCACCACACCTCTGATTTTGTCTCCAATTATTTGATCCTTAGAATAATTTTTCTACACATACTGGCAACAATATTTACATCTACAAGGCTTAGGAATTTATAACAAGACTCGAGTTGAGAGAGAGGCATAGATGTGGCAGTTTGCATCCACTTAGGCTAAACTAAATCTTTTGGGTTGACCATCAAAATTATAATGTGGCAGCCTATTTTTGTAATCATTGGTCCACATGGACCCTCAAAGGTAGCACACTCCACTATGGGATCATCTCCCCTAATATATATGATAGATGTAGTTAAGTTTGACTTATTTTCTTTCATCCTTTTATTTTAATTTGTTCTTCATTTTCGCAAGAGCTTTCCGAAAAGGTATTATGATTGAAGATCCAACAGTCAGATCTTAAGTTAGGGCTTTCGGAAGTTGGTACATAATTAGAATGTTGTTTTTGGCTCCAAACAGAGAAAGGGGCTATTTATGGGCTATTTTCTGATTTGTTTGAGTAGTTTTTGGGGAAAGAAGATCGCATATTGCGAAAAGGGGAATTTATGTAGTTTTTGGTAATTTCCATGTATTGCAGAACTCGAGGATTTGAGATCCTCTGCATGTAAGAATTTCATTATTCTAAAGATAATAATATTCTCTGGTTTTATGTGTGGATTTTTGTGACTCGGGTTGGACCCTCATCAGAAAGTAAATAGAAGTTTACATGTTCCTCTATCATAGCAGCTTTTCTTCTTGTCGCCACACCTCTACTTTTGTCTCCAATTATTTGATCCTTAGAATAATTTTTCTGCACATACTGGCAACAGTATTTACATCTACAAGGCTTAGGAATTTATAACAAGACTCGAGTTGAGAGAGAGGCATAGATGTGGCAATTTGCATCCACTTAGGCTAAACTAAATATTTTGGGTCGACCATCAAAATTCTAATGTGGCAGCCTATTTTTGTAATCATTGGTCCACATGGACCCTCGAAGGTAGCACGCTCCACTATGGGATCATCTCCCCTAATATATATATGATAGATGTAGTTAAGTCTGACTTATTTTCTTTCATCCTTTTATTTTAATTTGTTCTTCATTTCAGTCAAATAAATGAAATTACCCAAATTCTATCTTGTTTCAAATTTTAAGTCATATATATAGACACCAAGACATAATTTGGCTAATTGTCAAACCAAAGATACCAACAAATTATATGACTGAAATGAAGATATATTTTTTGATATATATATATGACTTCAAAGTTGAAACAAGACAAAATTTGGCTATCTAATCGAAGATACCAAAAAATTATATGACTGAAATGAAGAACAAGTTAAAACAAAGAGATGAAAAAAATAAGAAATATCTATATTTATATATATGATTATATATCTCTTTAAATATATAATGCTCGGACAATATATTTATATATATATTACTTGAAAATTTAAACAAGATAGAATTTTGCTAACTGTCAAACCAAAGACACCAACAGATTATATATGACTAAAATGAAGAACAAATTAAAACAAAGGGATGAAAAATAAGACTTTATATATATAGAATGTGTAAGGGGGAAATTGGTAAGGCGTTAAGATAATCAATCATCAATGAATTAAATTAATCTAATTCAAATGAAAGATCAAGATTCATACCCATTACTCACAAAATGAAACTACAAGAACAATGAATTCAAGAAAGCAATTGAAATAAAACAATACAAAATTAATTCAAAATTGTAGCATTACCATCCTGTTTCGAGGTATATTCGCAAAGATGTTGGATCTTTTGTTGTATCAATTCGAGGCATCCACTTGTGCATAGAAAAAGCTTCAAATTTCATGTATGTTGATCAAAGATGTGTTGAATTTCTCAAGAAATCAATTATAATCTCAGCATTACTTCGTTGTGTAAAAGATGTGTATTCTTTGATCGTTTTTGAGAATAAATGAGGCTATTATATAGATTTTTTGTTTTGAAATGAACGCTCGAGATCACATAGTAGAATATCTTGATCAACGGTTCAAAATTGTTGAGAGGATTTACATGGGAAGAATCAATGGATTTCGATTACGCAATCAATGTTATTGTTGAAATCAATTTGAGTGTTCAGTGGAATTGAGGAAATATATTGAGCTTTCAATGAGATTGAAGAAATCATATTGAGCCTTCAGTGGGATTGAATAAATCATGTTGAGCCTTCAATGGGATTGAAGAATAGATGAACTAGTCAGCCAATCAGAGTGAGCAATCGGGGGATCGTAATTTGCTCAATCATAAAAGTGGGTGAGGGTAATTAATTAAATACTCTTTTCAGTTGAACGTGCAAATCATGTTTGACTTTCACAAACAAAGTTGTATTTGTTTGTTTTGACCTTTTTGAATGATGTTTAAATAATTAATTTAATTATTCAAGTTTAGGGGAAAGTGATTTAATTAAACTATTATGTATTAATAATTTAATTGATTTAGGGGAATAAAGTGAATTAGCGACATAATTAAATAATTGATATTTATTTAATTAATCAGGAGGAATAAAGTTAGATTAGGACTTTATTAAATAAATGAAATTTATTTAATTATTCAAAAAAATGATAAAAAAGTGAGTTAATTAAATAATGTAATATTATTCAATTAATAGAGGAAATTAGGGGTTTTGATGCTTTTGATGTGAAATGCAATGATATTATGTGATAATGATGTCGATGATGAGAAAATATCATTTAGGATGTGTGATATGTGTTAGGTCATTTTTACATGTCTACATATATATGTAACAACCTTGGTGTTCTACTCAATAAAATTTCCAATGTTTTAATCTTGAGTGAATAACCATGATGTCGAAACATAGAAATAAAAAAAATTATTTCCATAATGTAAATCACATACACATTTGAAATAATATTATTTCCAAACTTTCATTGCATTCCATTATAATTTCACATAGATGTCATATTGAATGAACTCAAGTATATCATTCGTGTTTACATCCTTCCATATAAATGGATACATGATACCTACATAACTCTTATGAGATTCATCTAGCAATAGATATAAAAACTGGTCCTTATGTTGTCGCATCAGCGTATACATTGTGAATTTCCTTGCTTGTTAGTGCAAACATCCGCAAACCTCAACTGTTGATTGGTGAGGAGAAGAATCACTCAAGTGCTTTTTTGCCAACCACAAACTCAAATGCAGTCCCCTACACATGTTTCACACATGAAAAGATGGCCCTACCCTTCGAAAAAAATATTGGCTAGTAAACCCCATAAAAAATACCTATCTGAGCTTAGTTTTGTGTCCTACAAACCAGAACCTAATCATACGGTAGCTACACCTACAAGTATGAAAATCCTAAGCTAGAATGCATATAAGGAACACAATGAACTGACAATGTAAATAATGGAAACTTCCACTACTTTGTCCAAAGTATTCTCACCTAGTACTTTGAGTGACAGTCCTCCCATTCACATACACTACCATAGCTTGGTTTGGATTATGACCATTCATATACTATGCTTAGGTATTTTCCTCTGATGGGTAATCTTTAACCCCAAAAATAACCTATCCCCATTTTACTCAAGATACTATGGTATCTCTACCAATTAAGCCTAAGCAGAAGCTACCCCTTCAATGGATATTTCTATCTTTGGTATTACATATGAGTTTTACTAGTTAACTCAATAACTTTACATAAACAATCTATTCACTTCAAAAGACAATCTAGTTCCAAGTATAACTTTATAATATAGAGTATGGCTACATAAGCCTCATCATAATCATAGAATTAATATTCATATATAACTAACTCCCTTTAGTAATATCACATAAATAAGTGATTCTCACTAAGAGTATTATCACATCAATGAATGACCTCAATCTAAGAATAATCATATCATTAGATGAATCCATTCGAGAGTGTAATCTCTTTAGTAAAAGGGACCATTCAAGAGTAGAATCTTGTCAACATTATGACTTCATAACAAGAGTATATAGAAACTACCCAAGTAGTAACTCTAGCTCAATAGGTAAACCCACCTATGTCTCCTTACATATAGTATCATCATAAGCTCAAGTGATTTACTTAATCACTAAGGTAAGTTTCAACCTCAATATACCCTAATCTTAGGATATAGTCATCAACCAATGACTAGTCTAATTATATAGGCTAATCTAAGGCTATACGTTCCAATCAAGACCAAATGTACAACCTAACCAAGTAAGTTATTCCCAACCTATAGGTATCAATGAGTAGTGAAGTACATTTCCCAACCCAGTAGGTAAATCTTAACCTAAGGTTTCACTCTTAATCAAATGAACTTCTCATCCCAAATGGGTTATCCTAAACCTAGGGTTCCATTCAAGAGTATAGAATGATCAAGTGATCATTCAAGTAAAGATATTTTATGTGGTTTGCATAACGTCACATCATATCTTTCATACTATCTCTATGGATATATAGCTAAACCTTATCATCCCCAAGGTTTTTCCAGCATAATTAGATAATAGTGCCAAGTCACTTCATGGCATTGACATTTCTCACACTATACACGTAGTCTAAACTATCTATGTATAGATCATCAATAGCTCCTTCCCTTATAGGGAAATAGGAGTAATAAGACACTTTCGTTAAGCTAATCCTATTTCATCATTCCTAGTATATAATACCAATGATAAACAAGCACTCTTATTATGGAGTATATATAATCTCTTCCATAGAAAAGTATAAAACAACTTCTATTCCTTTTCATAAGCAAATACTATGATTTACTATTGCAAGCATTCTCAAGCAATTTTTAATCAAAGTAATCAAGCTCATTCTTTCGTAATAAAAGACAAATAGAAGATGAGATCCCCATACCTATAATACACTTAACCAGTTGACTGACTTAATGCACAACCCTCCAACAGCAACTTCTTAGCTTTACTTAGACCTCTCAAGTGATACTTCAATAAGACTCCTCTCACAAATATAGCTCCTCACAATTACTCAAGGCTTTCATAAAATATAGTAGAATGCAAATGCAGATTAGTGCGTCCAAATGAGAGTGTAAACCTCTCAATTTTTACAGAAAAATGTGACTTTGTAGCCTACAAAAAAGGCATGCAAAATGACAGCAATCTCCATGCTAGTCGACTCACTTCACTTGGAAAAACAGTGGTAGAAATCAGAGAGTTTACTCAGCCCAAGAAGCTATATGTCAACCTTTATATTTTGACAGCAATTTAATACTATTTCAACCCACACATGATCAAATGATGACAATCAAATTATTTCCAAAATGAACTTCTACAGCATTTAGAACTTCCTATCTTGGCACCAAGTATGTATCCATTCTCCCTATTGTTTGGCACAGATTTACTCATTGAAACAGTCTACAATTTACAAGAAACACTTGCACAACATTGACTTAGTCATATTTTCAAATTGTAATAGCCCAAGAGGTTTCTCCCTTTAAAATAGCGCTCAAAAAGGTGTTTTGACTATTTCATATTATGTTGTTTACTTTTCCTATTCTCAAGCATTCATTAATACTTTATATTGCAGCTTAATATTCTATTGCTTTCCATAAGTGTTTCACAGCTTTAAGTAAATCGTTGTTTATCAATTTAAAGATACCATTCCATACAATCGACTATGGTTTATTCACCATATCGACCTTATGCTATGCATTATCTTGCTTTAGAATCGGCCTTTAAATGTTTTGTATATCTCATACATAAATCGACCTATGCCTATTTATATAAATCGCCTATGTTCATATATATAAATTGCCCTTTGAAACTCACAGTCAGCACTTGCAAATAACTTTCTTTCCTCACATATCACACAGCACTTAAACTCAATTTAAGGTTTTGTTCACTTAGTCTATGCTAAGCATTTCCACCGCTTTATAGATATGCATTTATATATGCTACCTATTGGTTTCCATCGCTTTACTAATGGTGACATATATATGCGGTTTGACACTTATTCTTATGTCATGATGTTTATTTTACATTCTACCATGTAGTCTTATATAACGTTATACGAGCAACCATATAATCATTATGTATTAGCTCTCAATAATTTTGGTTTGTTTCCCCACTCATGTGCAAATACTTATTTGGTATTTTATGTATAATGTATAGAGAGAGTATACCAAATATACATATATATATAAACATATACATATGTATGAACATATATATATTGACTCATATGAAAACAAATACACATCATTCGATATCTTGAATACATTCATCCTCTTATCATTACCTATCAATCAATGTGCACGTAATCATACATACACATATACGTACATATACACATTTAATATTTTCACACATATATATTAGGTTACCCTTTTTTATCATATTCTTATCGATACACACATTCGTTTAAGTGTATATATATTCACATATATATAATTGATTCCTCGTGTAAGTTGTTTGTAAGTATTTCTACTTACACATACATTTATATGATTATGCTCTCATGCACGAATCAATGTATACATATACTCATATACATATATACATTTGACGTAAATATGTATTGACAGAAAGCTCAAAGATCCGTAAAATTCAAACACATAAACATCATCCAAGAGAACTCAACAGTAATCAAGACCCTTACTAATGCAAACACTTCATACTAAGGATGAATTACCATTTCCCAACACAATAATTTGACTCAACCATTCTACTGTGAGTGTGTGTGTAAGCTTGGGTAGGTTTCATTTAGGGTTATCCGACCAACCACTTCTCTTGAGTGATACTTCCCCTCCACTTGGAGGATTGAACATTTCCCTACAACTAGCTCAACACATTTGCAATGGTCGTTAGACATTCATAATAAATCCATATGCATCATAAACTTAAGCATATTTATACATCAATCAATGTAAACATCTTTACTCTTTCAAATCCATATTAAGCATTTATCAATACTTTCACATAATACCTATTTCAATATTCCATTCATATCAAAATCATGATTGCATTTATCATCCTATTTACCGATGAAGGTAAAATTAAATCAGTAACAACAAGACGAGGTGTGACAATATATATATATATATTGGTTAAATGTTTGTATATCTATATATATTGTTCATTTGTTCTATGTATCCATATATATATGACTTGAAAATTTAAATAAGAAAAAATTTGGCTAACTATCAAACCAAAGATACCAACGCATTTTATGTGACTACAACGAAGAATAGATTAAAACAAAGGGATGAAAGAAAATAAGTCAAACTTATGTACATCTTATATATAAATATATATATATATAAAGAGAGAGAGGGAGAGAGATGGCTTGAAAATTGAAACAAGACAATATTTGGTTAACTGTTAGACTAAAAAAACCAACACATTATATCTGACTGAAATGAACAAATTAAAACAAAAATATGAAATAAAATAAGTCAGACTTAACTACATCAGAAGACTTCAAACCCTCTTGGCTTAACCCTAATTAAGTAAACCATACCAACCAATAAAGCTATAAATTAAAAGAAAAGAAAACCCTCTTACATAATATTAAAACCCTCATATAAGGACAAATTTAAACAAAGGGGAAAGACAAACTCACAATTAATTGAATTTGTCATATATATTCAAACGTAGCAATGTAATATTCTATTCAACCTTAGCCACGTAAACCCTAAACACGAGTACGTAAAGAATATATCCATCTATCTATTTATACTAATTGATGTATACACTCAAATTTGGTATGGAGGAATTAATTAAATATAATTTATTTAATTAATGACCTTTAATTCTTCTACAAGTATAAATAAATTGAAAATTTTATTTTTATAGTTCATTTTCTCTAATTCTTTCTATTCTAAATCATTTTCTTCATATCTTAGTTAAATGAACAAATTTAATTAGTTTGTTTATTTAATTAACCTCCTCTCATTAAATTTGAATTTTAAATTCGAATTTAGTCACATTTCTACTAACTTCTTTTCACCTTCCACCTCATCATGCGTCTCATAAAATTAAATATCTCTAATATTTAATTTGTCATTTATCCTCAACAAATTTTAACCAATTTGGGACACTTGGCCTTCATTTCCATTTGATTCCTCTTCACACTTGGCAGTTTGTTCTTCTAAAGGGAACACGCTCCCCTTTTCTCTGTAACCTCTTCACCTTCAATTGTCCATTCTCCAAATCGAATCCAAACCGTTGATTTCTACCACCTAGGCTCATGCCTTGGAAAATCTATAAGTAGAGCCTCATTTATAGAAAAATAGAGAGAGAGCTGAGCATAATTACACTCTACAAAATTTTCATTAGCATTATCATCTTAGCATTGTCATCTTAGCATTAGCATTTTAGCATTGTAGAATTAAGTAGTTTTATCATGTCATTACCATTAGCAGCATCTTAATTACAGTAGTTTCATCACATCATTGTCATATAGCAACATCATTAATATTTGCATATTATCTATAGCTAATTGAATCATCACATAATGTAGTGTAGGAAATATTTCTTGCATTTCCAACATCTCTCATTCTTCAAGTTGTCATTTGGAAAGTCATTGTGCATATACAATCTGAGAGCAAAAATGACTTAAAGAATCCTTGGAGATAGAGGACAATGGGACGACATTGGGGAATTGTTTGTTTCATTTTTATTTTTATCATTTGAATTCCTTGATATAATGTTCCATTAGTGTGGTGTATAGCTTTTAATTGCTTATTCACGATACATTCTATATACCACACATAAATTGTCACCCACCATGGGGCTAAGCCCCATTTTTAACATTTTCTGGCAAGATTTCGTGAATAATTACATTCGTGAATTTTGATGTAGCGCACCTGAAGCCTTTTGCAGCACATATGTGGTGACTTTTGGTGCATCCAAGCTCTATTATAGCTCATATACATGCTCTTCCAACACATATACCTGCTCTTTTAGCACATATGCAGGATTTTGGTTTATTTTTTTGCTTTCCAGAATAGAGAATTGAATGTCTTTTATAGCGCATATACTAAATCTTTTAGTGCATATTTTCTCTATTTTAGTACATACACCTTTATTTGCTATAGTTTAAAATTCTAGAGACTAGTCTATATCTTTTTGTTTTGTAGGTGTTTTGTAGGTGTTTTATACGTTGTCAAAGACATCCATTTGATATTACTAATGATGTTTGCAGGGGTTGGAGTTATTTTCCTTTGATTAAATTAGGAATCTAGTTTAATTACAAGGTTAATGAACACCATATATGTTGTGTTTGTAAAGTGATAGTCATATGCTCTCTCCTTTACTGGGTGACAAAAATGTCGGACTCACTCTTTCATTTTATTGCAATAGCAACTATATAAGGCCTTTCATAGTGGGAAAAAGTACTCACCCTATGGGAACAACCTAAGTGGGAATACTAAAGCCAAGCATTCCAACCCACTATAATAAAACTTGATTGTGATGAAATTCACATTCAGTGGTAGTGTGCATTGATAACCATCCCTAAAGCCTTTTTTCTAAAGGTTGGGAGGTCTCCTGAGGGAGTTTATCATTTGTCACACCGAACAGAAGCCCTTACTAAAAACTTTAAGTGTAGTAGCCAAGTTGAGTCAGTTCCTAAACATTATAATATTCACAGTGCAAGGGGAGGGAAGAATCTATCCCCAAGATTCTCACCATATAACTACCAAGGATTTCTGGCCAAAAGTGAAGGAATTGACTTTTGGATAAAACTCAGAAAAGGGAAAATCATGGGTGCCCTCTAGGGGTGACACGGCTATGTGATCTGACATAGTTCTAAGATGTGGGTTGTGATGTTATTAATGACCCTTGATATTAGGAGAGGCTGACTGATCTATTTGCTATTGTTCAATACCAGTGGAAATCAAAGGGATCTAACCATATCCTAGAACATACACTTGATGTTTAGATCATAGGATGAAACAAACTATTTTACTACTTGCTTCTATGTTTTAAATCATTGTTTAGAAGATCATCCATCCATTAAAACACTCAATTCATTGATTCAAAAAACAAGAAAACCAAGCAAATTTTCAAAATAGTGACCATTTACAATTTAGTGCATAAACTTCATGTCTCAATGCAGTTACCTCATCTTTCAGCGTATCTGCAACCTATTTTAGAGCATTCACCTCATCTTTCGTGCATATAGTCCATATTCTAGCATATTTACCCTATTGTTCAGCGCATCAACCTTCTATTCTGGCATATTTAAGTGACAATCTAGCACATCCAAGCTTTGTTTTAGCACATTTACCCCATTTTTTAGTGCATCTAGTCCTTGTTTTGGCGCACTCACCTAATACTCAAATAGAGAGATAAATTGAGCTTTTGTCAAACAACTTAAACAAAATTTAGGGATTCTTTCTAGAGCAGATATCATTCTTCATTACAACATTAGTTTAAACTTGAAGAAACTGGATTTTGCAAGTGAAATTCCTTTAAATAAACTTTGATCAAACAACTTAAAGTGTCTAATCATGTTGGAAAGTTTGCCTCAACTTTCTGGCTTGAAATCTCTTGAGACTAGGTTTTTTCTCTTCAGTTCTGGCCTTTACCGCTTTACTGTAGGGAACAGTTAATAGAGGTGTGGTTGTGTGGTTTATTGTGAGCCTCTATTGTTCAGTGTTACCGCCATACCACAGCAGACTCCTCTCTTTTTGGCGATTGCGTGGTGAAGGCTCGACGGTCGGCACAGTCGGTTACCTCCCTACCGCGGGGGTCGCTCGAAGAACGCGTGGCTGCGTGGTGCGCTTGGCGATCGAATTGGGTGTTTATCATCATACCACTGGAGGCTTTGTTCTGCCTCACAGTTGGGTGGTGGCACCACCTTATTGTGGGGGCCTTCTGGCCCTAGCACGGTGGTGCGATGTCAATATCGCCATACCATGAGGGTTTCGTGGTTGCAAGCGGTTACGCGATGGACATGGCAGACAACAATACATGCTTACCGCTATACCATGGAGGCTTGTTCTTTAAGCCATGGTGGCATGGTTGATGGTGATGGTTTGGCGAGCGGATTGTCACCATTGTACCATGGGTGTCTTTTTTCTAGGGCACGGTAGTGCAATGTATATCACCTTATCACGGGCGTATGATGAATGGCTAGTGGTGGCATGATAGACGGAGCTCGGGTTTTGTTGACTTTTTGGGAAATAGTCAAAGCGATGGACGAATGGCGTGTCGACACTGGCACAATTTCATTCATTGATTTTACATCGTTGTTGTAAATCAATGATTATTGGTCAAAATCTTTATTCTTTGGAAGCAATATATTTGCATTAAATGAATGATCTAATTCGGGAGGTTGACGGTGTGCAGATATGTTCTTTGTATCCCGATTTAATGCTAGGTGGCTCAATGAGTGTTGCATAGCGGTGCATGTTACCAGAGAATGATGGAAGCTTTTCAGTGGGGTAATTAAATATGCCCTAATGGTCATTGGTTGAGCTGACTGATAGGTCAATCAGTGATGACGATCTGATCATGCAGTGGGTGTGTTCGAGCAGTATGCTAAGGCATTGTAACCATGAACACTGAGTGACTTAGAACTAAGAAGATGTGAACCTAAGTGGCCATGAGGTTGTGTTGGCCAATAGGCTAGCTGAATGAGTGGGCTGGTGAGATTAAATGAATCTGCATTGTATGTCATGTGAGGATATTGTAACAGTGTGAGGATTTTGTATAATGGTGTTGCCTGTATGCTCCAGATGGACAAGATGTAAACTTCTAAAGAGCATAGCTCTGAGATTGTATTGTAACTATTTTGTTGCTGATTAATACAATTGAGTTGAGTGTTTTGGAGTGTGGGGTTTTTTACTTGAAAGGGTTTTCCCCACGTAAATCTATGTGTCCATATGTTTTTGTTTCATGTTTTTTGATTCTGTAATTTGAATCTATGCATGTGTTTTATTTGGTTGAATTGTATGTACTTTTCTCAGAAAGATTAATGGGGGAACAACTGTCCTTGTTTCTGCTTTATGGCATAGTATTTTGTGTCTTTGAGGTGATTTAAAGAAATTAAAGTCACTAAGGCACTGTTGTTCTTAGATGTTTCATTCTAAGACGACCCGTCCTTTCCCAACAAGTGGTATCAGAGCCTTCTTTTGGATGTTGGTTCTGGGTATTTTTCCTATGAAGATTTCTTAGCCTGGAAAGCTTGAGGAAATCTGGAGGAATTGGCTGATGTTTGATCCTTTGATGAGTGAAATTCCTTGCTCTTTTGAGACAACATGTAGCATGAAAGAAGCTGAAGAATCTGGAGTTGATCATATTGTGATGATGTGGTCTAAGGGTCTTGGTTGGCAATGAATGATCTTGATGCAAGGGGTGTCAGTTATACTTATGGTTGTGTTACAGCAGAGCATGGTTCATACTGGGTGTCTGTGTGATGGGCTTCCTAGCGGTATGGATTTGCTTGGGCTTTTGTTCAGTCATGGAGTATTGTGCTTGTGTTGGGTGTTCTAAGTTAGAACTAAAGTTGGTTTCTATGTTACCTTGATTGCATGAAGGCTATGAAGTTGATCTTTGAGTGGTCTAGAAACTTTTGAATAGCTTGGCTCTCTCACATGCTTGTGCATGGTTGTGGTTTTGGAATTGGTCTGGAGTAGGCCTGGATTTCCTATTTACCTGTATCTTGTACTAGCATGTTTCAGTTTCATGTTCTTTGGCTCTGAAGGTATTCTATAGATTTTCCTAAAAAGTCTATGATGCATATTCATGTTATTGTTTTTCATTGTTCTAGTTAACCATGATGGTTATGTGCAGACTCTTGGGTTGTCCAGATGAGTAATGGATATGGATGTGCATGGGTGTTTTGGTAACATGGTGGTTTTGCAGGTTTTGCATGATCAAGAAAAAAAAACTTGTGGTTATGTGGAGCTGCTATTAAACTATTTTCTAGACCCTGGTTGTTTGGGGTGTGATTGGATGAGATAGTTGCAGTTCGACATGGTTTTGAGGAGGTGTGATGTCTTCTCTACATGGGAGTGTTGGTATGTAGCTTTCTTGTGGTGTTGCTTGTTGGTTTCCTAGACTATGGTGCTTGAGTTGTGGAAGTGATTGGAAAATCGGATCTATTTTTTGATCTGGTGTTTGAGTCAAGTTGTCTACATGGTTGTTCTTTTTGAGATCTTAGTTTTGCAGTTTCCAATGTGATGATAGTTTTACAAGCTTTGTTGAGTGGATCTACGAGTTGTGCAATGTTGTAGGTTGTCCTTACCACATGTTTGTTGTGGGACAACTTAGAAGTGGACTATCAATATCCATGAGGTTGCTTCAGTGGTGGTGTAGATCTGTTAGTTGGACTTGTCTGTGGTCACTTGTGCATTGGCGTGGCTATTTTGAGATGAGAGGAAGGATGGCGTTGAGTACCTGAATAGTCATTTATGGGAATTTGTAGCGTGTGTATCACGATGTCATGGAGAGCTTGGTACACATTATAGTGTAAGCTTTTGACAGTGATGGTGTGGTCTACGTGGTTTGGAGATTTTGGTGTTGTTTGGCTTTGTTGTCAGATGGACATGTTGTCGATTGTACTTGGAGTTTTTTAGATCAGCAGATGTTTGGTCATGATGCTTGAAAATCTCAGTGTCACGGTTTAGTGGGAGCTTTAGCAGTGATTGTGGATTCATCACTTTTTGGTGAATGATCTTCTTTGGTGTTGCAAATGTTTCTAAGAGGGATTCTTACATCCTGTTGCTATAGAAGAGTTCTTTTGCATTTGTAGGGACACTATTTGAAGATGTACAACATATTGAAACCTTGGAGGACATTTATAGTCTTTGGCTGAGATGTTGGTGCTGCTTGATAGCTAATGTTGGTTTAGATTTTGTTTGCTTGATGTCATGTATACTCCTGCTTGTGCATTGGAGTTTTGGCATGTTGCATTGCTCTTAAGACCATAATTTGTTCACTTGAAGCATGGTATCTCCTAAGGGGGATGTGTAGATCATGATGTCATGATAAGTTCTTGTTTAATATGTTTGGAGCTTTGACAATGGTCTGGTAATTCTCTATGTTTTGAGTACTTTGCTTCATATGCTTGAGAACTTCATGTTAAATGCAGTTTGAAGTTTAGCATGAGATGATAGGTTGTCAGTGCTCATGGGTACATGGATAATGAGGTGAGGTTGTGACTCTCATGAGATGAGAAAGGTGTTGTTTTCAGCTGAAATTTTGAGTAGCCTGCACCTTAGTTGAATACAAGTTCAACATATACCACTGAGGAGATTGCTTTTGGATGAGTCATGGTGGATTGTATATCTTGGAGGAGCATTTTCCTTTTCCTCCCTTCGGTTTTCTCGACGGTGAAGTTTATTTGAGAGGTATCTGCCCATTATATTTTTCAGATATGTGATATGCTTTATCTTTCATAGATATGGATCTTGAATTGTTGATTTAAGATTTTGGAGGATTCATAGTGGAAGGTGGATAGCATAATTTATCTCCTTGAGCTTATGTGTTATATCATTTTTTTGATGAGAACTGGTAGGAGATAGTCATATGGGTTAGTTTGATCTTCTTTGAGAGGCTTACATCCATGATTTGTTAAGTTTAACAGTTGGGTGTTGTTATGGCTTTTCCTTTGGGATGTGAAGGAGATCATACTTGGCACAACTGGCATTTAGAAGTGTGTGTAGGAGGGCATGCTACATGTTATGATTTGCAGTTTCTCTTTATTCTGGTTTTTTCTTCCCGTATGTTCGATCTCATATGACTTTAGATGTGATATGTCTATGTGGAGCCGTGATGGTCACTAGTTTGTGGTCATGTGTTGTCACTTGGGTGATGACATGGAGGTTCTTGTGCCTCTTTCTTTTGTCAAAGATCAAGAACTTGGAAGAACTCTAGAAGACTATTGTGAGAGATGTTGCTTGTAGCAGTTGGTTGCAGGTTGTGCATATAATTGTGGATGTTCCTTGGTACTACATGGTTACATTTTCTATGTGCTAAGATTGGTAGACTTGTTATGTAATTGATCTTTTATATTTGGCATAACCCATGCAGTGGGAGTACTTGTATGTGTTTGGACTTCTTTGACTGGTTGGCACATGATGCTTGTATCTGCAGTTGATGGGTTGGCTATGCTATTGGCATGAGTTTACTAATGAGGATACCTTGAATGTATGAGTGATTGGATGGATAGAATGAGTTGTGGGTGCTATTTTCAGTCACATGGGTTTGATCAATTGGATGGTTGCAGTCAATTTTCTGGCTGATGTTCTAGCTGATGTTTTATCATGTTTCTGGAGAAATACTTCATGACTATGTTCACGATTGAGAGATTTGAAGTTGTTTTTGTGGTGCCTTTTCCATCTGTAGGACTGATGCTTGTGATCTTGAGACTGGTGCATATACACCTTGGCTCGTTCCTTTTTCCTGTGGTGGATGGTTGGATTTATTGCTTGAGATGGTGGACGTATTGGATGTCATTCCAAGTTTCTTGGTTGGAGCATGAAATAATTGTGTTAGGTTCTTGTGTTTGAGTTTGGAGGAAGCCAATAAGTCTTCGTCAAGTGGGATATTGTTGGAAAGTTTTCCTCAACTTTTTGGCTTGAAAGCTCTTGAAGACTTGGTGTTTTCTCTTCAATTCTGGCCTTTACCACTTTATCGCAGGGAACAGTTAATAGAGGTGTGGTTGCGTGGTTTACCTCTTTACCACGAGCCTTTTTTGTTTAGTCTATGGTTGGGCAGTGTTACCGCCATACCGCAGTGGACTCCTCTTTGTTCAACAGTTGCATGGTGAAGGCTCGACAATCGGCACATTCGGTTACCTCCCTATGCGAGGGTTGCTCAAAGAAGGCATAGCTACATGGTGTGCTTGGTGGTCGGCTTGGGTGTTTATTTCCATACCACTAGAGGCTTTGCTCTACCGCATGGTTGGGTGGTGGCACCACCTTACCGCAAGGGCTTTTTGGCCCTGGCATAGTGGTGCAGTGTGAGTATCGCTATACCACAAAGGTCTCATGGTTGTCGAGCAGTTATGTGGTGGACATGGCAGACAACAATAGATGCTTACCGCTATACCATGGAGGCTTGTTCTTTAAGCTGAGGTGGCGCGGTTGACGGTGATGGTCTAGTGAGCAGGTTGTCACCATTGTATTGCGGGTGTCATTTTGATAGGGTGCGGTAGTTCAGTGTGTATTGCCTTATCGTGAGTGTATGATGAATGGCTAGCGGTGGCATGGTAGAAGGAGCTCAGGTTCTATTAACTATTTGGGTGATAGTCAAAGCGATGGATGAATGGTGTGTCGACATGTGGCACAATTTCATTAGTTGATTTTACATCATTGTTGTAAATCAATGATTATTGGTTGAAAGCTTTATTATTTGGAAGTGATATATTTGCATTAAATGAATGATCTGATTCGGGAGGTTGATGGTGTGCAGAATTGTTCTTTGTATCCCAATTTAATGTTGGGCAGCTCGATGTGTGCTACATAGCGGTGTACGTTATCAAAGAATGATGGAAGATTTTTAGTGGGGTAATTAAATATGCCCTAATGGTCATTGGTTGAGGTGACTAAGAGGTCTATCAGTGATGATGATCTGATCATGCAATGGGTGTGTTTGAGCGGTATGCTAAGGCATTGTAACCATGAACACTGAGTGACTTAGAATTGAGAATATGTGAACCTGAGTGGCCGTGAGGCTGTGCTGGCCGATAGGCTGGCTGAACAAGTGGGCTAGTGAGATGAAATGAATTTGCACCATATGTCATGTGAGGACATTGTAACAGTGTGAGGATTATGTATAATGGTGTTTCCTGTATGCTCCAGATAGACAAGATGTAAACTTTTGAAGAGCATAGCTCTGAGATTGTATTGTAACTATTTTGTAGTTGATTAATACAACTGACTGAGTGTTTTGGAGGGTGGGGTTTTTTACCTGAAATGGTTTTCCCCATGTAAATATGTGTGTCCATATGTTTGTGTTTCATGTTGTTTGATTCTATAATTTGAATCTATGCATTTTTTTATCTGGTTGAGTTGTATGTACTTTTCTCAAAAGGATTAATGGGGGAACAACTGTGCATGTTTCTGCTTTATGGCATAGTAGTTTGTGTCTTTGAGGTGATTTGAATAAATTAAAGTCACTAATGCACTGATGTTCTTAGATGTTTCGTTCTAAGATGACCTGTCCTTTCCCAACAAATCATTCAATCTCATCTCTGATTGTTGGCTAAGTTTCATCATCAGGATCTATCATCCTTCATCATGAAAAACATGTTGTACATCAAACTTATACCTAGTCTCATCAATAGGATCCATCATTCTATTTGACTTATGTACTTCATTGGCACTCCCAAAACCAAGATCAAAGTATAGTAAAAATATAACACTTGCATGCCTATTTTAACAAGAGCTCAAAAACAAAAACTCGGAGAAAAAGAAGCAGAAACCCAAACCATCATGGTAGAAGTAGAAGAAAACCCTTTTCATAGATTTCACAAACCTAACTCAAATGAGATAACTGATGAGGACATTGAACTAGCTCAACAAAAACCATAAATTTCACAAGTTCATGGAGAAAATTCTGGAAAAAGATGGAGAGAAATACATTTTGATGCTAGCAAACCAAGGTGTAAAACTACCCACTGATTTTGAAATAAACCAATTGAAGGGAGCTCCCAAGAAAATAGAAGCCGATTCACAAAACACAGATCCAATGAATGCTTTAACTCAACAAATACAAAATATTCAATAATAAATCCAAGACATGCAAAGGGGAACAACAAAAAGATATTTTTTGCAAGACATCTGTCTGTATCCATTTGAGAGAAGAGTGAACATGATACCTTTTCTACCAAATTGTGAATTTCCAAGATATGACAAATATAATGGCAAAACCGATCCTCAAGATCATGTAAGAGAATTTTGCACCATGAGCTTGGAATTTTCACATGAAGAGACCTATCTAACAAGATTATTTCCATGAAGTTTGGGTGGTCAATGCATGGAATGGTTTTCAAAACTCCCACCAGGTATTAGATCATTTAAAGAGCTAGTAAATAAGTTTATCACCCAATATTCCTACAACATTCAACATGAAATAACCATGAAGGATCTTTGTAATACAAAACATAAAAATGGTGAATCATTTATTAAATTTTTACAAAGATGGAGATGATTATTTGCTAGATATTCCCGTCCTATACCTGAGAAAGAAAAGATGGAAATCTTCATTGAAAATCTAAACAATGAGCTGAGCTATAGACTTCAATTGCAGTTCCCACCCAACTTTGAAAAGATGATTAAAAATGAACTTAAAATTGAGGAAGCCTTGGTTAAAAGAGGAGTATTAAAAATCTATAATGAAGGACCAAATGCTACAAACTCTTCTAATCATCATAACAGCAATGAAAAATCTAAATTTTGGACAAGAAATAAAAATGTTGGTAATGATGGTACAGCTGATATGCATAACACCAAACCAGTCTTCAATTTATTAGGTATTACACCCAAAAACAATCAAAACAGTAATGAATCTAAACCAGCTCCACCATCAAATCACAAAAAATTTATACCTTTGGGGCAATCACTTGAATCAGCATTAAAAGAACTTCTTGTAAACAAACTCATAACATTACCATAGGTACAATATTTTGAACCAAGAGTTAAACCATCATGGTGGAACGATGCATATTATTTTTATTTCCATAGAAACAAAGGTCATAAAACAAATGATTGTATGCAATTAAAAAATTTGATGCAAGACTTGATAGATAGACATGAAATATCGATAGAAGGACCTCAAACAAATGTTGATCATGGAGCATTTAAAAATCCTCTACCCAACTATAAAAAAATGATAATCCTCTTCAACAAGTAAAGGGAAGAATGTGAATTGTGTTTATGATACTACAATCCTTCACATTGTTGCAGCTGATAATCAAATCAATGACATATAAATCAAGAATAAACAACACATTGTTGTAGCTGATAATCAAATAAATGACAAACAAAACATGTAATACCCCTCCATTTTGATTCTTGTTCAAAGTTGCTTTATGCTATGTTTGGTTGCAGTTACTTTGATATTGGATACATTTTGTTATGATGTTTTGATCGCTACTATTGAGCGACAACATTATTGTGGGATGTAGTTATCTGATTATTGTTTCACATGCATTATGGATTAATGATGTTGTAGAGTTAGCATGAGATGTTATTATGAGATTATTGGAATTATGATGGAAGTGTCAGTTTCGATGAGTGTATTGGTGAAGAGGACGAGTTTGCATCACTCGCTTGCGAGCGCCCTGCGAATTCGTAATTCCTTCTTCACGGTGTGTATTATATGTTGGATATATCGTATGATGTTGTTTACTTGGTTGTAGGATTGCAAGTACATGACATCGACTCCACCTGGTTTCACAGGTTTGAGCGTGTCGATCCAACGGTTAAGTTGAACGGGAGATAGTAGCTAGGTAACATGTGTCAAGTCTATACCCTAGCCTTAGTGTGTCATCAGTTGTGTGTGTCGAGTCATTGTCTGTCTTGTTTTATGTTATTTAATTCTGAAGCATTCTTGATTTGAAAATAGATATTTAGAATAATTGCATTTAAATCATGTTGATGGTTATTTAATTTAAATAATGCAATGTGGATAAAAGTTTATATTTAAATTAATTAATTGTATTTAATTTATTTAATTAATTAAATTTAATCCAAGGGGTTGAATTTAGTTATTAAATAATTTAATTAATTAATTAAACGTGATGTAAGAGAATGAAAGTAAATAAAAGAATTAGAATTAATTTTGGAATTTAATTCCAATGTGTGGGAATTAAATTAGAAATTGTAATTAAATGTTTATTTGGGAAATTGGTTGCAACTTTGGAAATTAATTTATTATTTGAAATTGCATTTTAAATTGAAAGTGGGTTTTTGAAAAGTGAAATTGATATTGAAATTGAAATATCTAATTTGCATATAATGTGAATTAGGGTTGTAAATATTGAAATTGAAATATCTAATTTGCATGTAATGTGAATTAGGGTTTTAAATATTGAAATTGAAATTGAAATTGAAATATCTAATTTGCATGTAATGTGAATTAGGGTTGAATTAGGTATTTTTGATTTATAAAGAATACATGTTTTAATTTTAGGGCAGGAAAGTTTTTAGAAAAATACATTTTTACAGCAGGAAAGAAATTTTGGAAAATTTGCACAAGGGTTTGAAGAAAGTTTGATTGTAGAATTGATTGAAGGAAAGATTGTTTGCATTTGTTGGATTTTGGATTGGATTCTTTGGAGGATTGAAGAAAATTCAAGAAATCTTTGGAGGAGGCTTGCATCAGAAATTCATCTCTTCCTGTAGCTTCTTGTACCAGGTTTTCCTCTTTGTGTTTTATTGTTCTTGATTGTTTTTCTTTAAAATAGTAATGATTAAAGATTTGTTTGTTAAATCTGTTTTAGAAAATAAATTTGATATTAGAAGAAAAGAATTAAATAAAGTTACAGACTTTGCTTGTGAAAATTCTTGAGTGAAAATTGTGAAAACCTTAGTTGAATTTAAATTATTTGGAGAAATTGATTTTATTGTTATTGAAATCAAACATAGAGATTGAACAATGCATTTAGAATGTTTTTAGAAAATGAAACCTTCTGTTTATTATTAAAAAAAGGGATTTCAAAATCTGCAGTATAATTACATTTTCATAGTAAAATGGTCTGATTGCGTCGCCTATAACTTCACTTTTACAAACTGGGTTTTCAAGAAATTTAAAGAGTTTTTGCATTTTGCAATTTTATAACCCCTGTCCAAAAATGGGAAATACCCAGATCGTAGTTTTTGAGTTATGCTTGAAACATGAGACTGTTGTTAAATTATTTTTCCATGGCTGTTCTGAAAATAAAATAATAATAAATTGATATTTATAAATATTAATATTTTATGTATTGTTATTATAATATTAAAATATTATTTAATAATATTTTATATTATAATTTATAATACTAAAGTATTATATTTATTTATATTATTTTAAATAAAATTTGTATATTAGATTAGTGGAATTAAAATTATAAACATATGGGGAAATTATTGTTTATTTTAAAATGGCATGTTAAAGTTTAATTGAAAGAGTTAAATATTTGATTTAGATAATGCATAATTTAAAATTTAGTTGTGGAATTTAAATTCATGTGTGAAAGGTCCACTTATTAATTTGATTTAATTGGAAAAATATATATTTATATTTTGAAAAATTAGTGATAAGGGATATTTTATTTTGAATTAAACAATTTAATATTCTGTAAAGAATAGAAGAAATGTTAATGATTAAATATATTTAAATATATTAATTTATATTTAGTATATATATATTGAAGGTATATATCCATTTGAGAGAATAAATAATATTTTATCTTATTTTATTCTGTTGTTTGCAAATTGGGTATTATTAGTGTTCTAAAAGAGATAATTAATATGTGTAGAAGATGTATAGATAAAGATATTTTTTAATAGAAATAATTACTTGATTTAAAAATGAAATGATTATTTTGTTAATATGATTGAAGAAAATATATTGAGATGTATATATATATCCATGAGTATTTTCAATCAGTATTTACCTTATTTTAATTAAGTGCATGTAATTTAGCTTTGCATGAAGAGTTTAAAAGATAAGTTTGGAATGTATGGTCAAAATTGATAAGGAAAAAGATATTTAAATATATTGAAGAATTATAGAAATATTTATATTTGAATGTTTGTTTTAATTGATGAGATTTGATTAGAAACAATATGAATGCGTGGTCAAATAGATAAACCAAAAGATATTTTTATACATTGATGAAATTGCATGTTTTTAAAAGGATAGTTGATGAGACATAGAATCTGGATAGAAAATTGGAAAAGATTGTTTGCAATAGTGTTAAGTTGCATTAGAAGTAAATTTAGGAACTAACTATATTGAAAAAGGCAAATAGTTATTATGTTTTATTTAGTTCCATAGAGTAATCTAGCCATTGTGAATGGAATATTAATGGTGTCTATATAATATGGAGCATATATATATATTCAGTGTAAAATTCATTATCATATTTTATTTTAATGAGATGCATGCAATGTATTATTGAATAGAGATTTAAAAATGGATTGATTAGTGTATATGGAAAATGGATAGAGAAACAATATGTATTATATTAAAGTGATTGAATGTTTTAAATAGAAAATTGAATGAGATGTAAGATTTGGTTAGAAAATGGAAAGAGTTTACTTGCATGGATTTGTGTCGATTTAAAAGTAAATTAAGAAGTTGTTTTATTGATGAGGCAATCAATTATGTTATTTATTAATTTCTTTTTAGATTAATTGAATCATTATGATTGGATTATGAAAGAGATATGGATTTAGTATATCCAAAAGTAGTATCTTCCTCATGACTTTCTTAAAAGATTTAATTCTCTGTATTCAGTAAAGGGAAGTAAGTTTAATTGTTTTAGATTTTCAATAATGAAAAGGGAAATAAGGGTTATGATTATTTTAGATGATCTAGTTATCATGACTTTGACTTTTCTACACTACCTATTGAATGAATATGGATCTAGGAAATCCAATATTAGATTTGAATGATGGCTTGAATGCTTTTATTGCTATGTCGTCAAGTTGCATTGTTGGTTTTGGGATTTAGTGTCAGTCCTAAATTATAAGTCTTCCAGAAGAACTTTGAGGATAAGGGTTGTTGAATCTTTATGTCATCCAGTTGTTTTCCCTTGGGTAGTGCATGGCGTCTTTTTAGTTTTACCCAGTTTTCACGAACGGGAATGTTTGCACCTCCTTGGTTTAGGAGCGGATTATGGGATCCGTGTCTCCTTGTATGGAGTGATCTTGTTATGTGGTTCTATCTTGTTGCCTCCTGTGAAAGGAGTGGACTATGTGTTATTGCCTCCAAGATGTTTGGAGTGGGATCTTTTGTACCTCCTATGAAAGGAGTGGACTATGTGTTGTTTCCTCCAAGATGTTGGAGTGAGTTCTGTTATTTGTATCCTCCTTGTGTTGGAGTGGATTATGATGCCCAGTTGGTATGCACTTGTGTTTCCCTTAGTGGATTGTTTGGGTGTGTGTTGTCCATTAGAAGAGTGGCTTTTGTTAGGGGCCGGAGCCCAAAGTGGTAAACCGGGTAACCTTCAAAAGTGAGTTAATCAAGTGATAATTAAATTAATGTACTTAGATGATTAGGATGCAGTTCACACTAATCAAGATAATTTAATCCTCACTCATAGACACAAGGGCTTGTTTAGACTTGGGATGAGTAAGAAGGCCTGGAATGGCAAGATCAACTATCTTGCTCTTGCGAGAGGTAGTTGATTCCGCATGAGTGAGTATGAGTGTCGGGATTCGGTTGAGGCCACCAGGATTACTTGTGCCGGAGCCTATGAAGAATGCCCAGAGGAGATCTCATGACAAACCTTGCGATGACACTCTATCTATGACAACTGTTGTTAATTATTTTATGTGTATGGTTATTGGAACATACTTGATCTACTTTATGTCTGGAAGCAATGTGACCTATGTCAGTGATGTTGGGTTGTACTTGTATTTTATTTGATTTGTACTTGTATTGTACTTGATTTGTACTTGATTCATACTTGTATGGTGAATGAGTTGTGCTTGTTAATTCATTTGGTTGGTTATAACAGTATGAGTCGGTATGAGTCTGTCTTTGGTTAGAGGTAGTAGAAACTTTGTCCATGTTACTTTGTTACTATCTCCTAGCATAGGGGGTGGGCCTTCGGGTACCACATTGGTAGGGTGGAACATGCACCAAAACCGTTGGGTCCCCATCTATCTTCAGTACTTGGTGACGAGACATCCAGATGGACAGCTCGCGGTTCTTGTTGTATTATCTTGCACTGTAATATTTTAATTTGTATAAGTTATTTTATCCCTCTTATGTTTATGAGGTGGAATTTTGTAATTGTAATCTTTTGTACTACTGCCTCATTCTGGGAATGAGTGATGTAACTATTGGATTAAGATAATGTTTATGAGATTGTATCTTGGTTGATTATCTTATTATGTTATGTGGTATTCTTATGATGTATGATGTTTATTTCATAAAGTTCATAAGGCTATGGTTATATGTAATATATATGTGTGGGTTTAAGTAATCCTAACCTTGTAGCCTTAGAGGTTGTTGTTAACTAGTAAGTGAATGTGTATGTTAAATGCACTTTATAAAAAAAAAATTAGTTCGCTTAAGACGTTAATTGCAACTTCCTTTAAGGTTACTTGGCGGGGCACTACAAAACATGTTTGCAATTGATAATCAAATCAAGGATAAACAAAACATGTTGCAGTCGATAATCAAATCAATTTCATTAAAATCAACGATAAACAAAACAATCTACCAGTCAATGTGACCACAAGAATGCAATCCAAGTTTGTATTGAGAGGAATTACATCTAAAACACCTATTGCCCCTTCAAATCAATACAATATCGTAGACCAATTGCAAAAGGTCCCAACGCAGATATCCATTTTGGAACTTCTTAAAATTTTAGCAGCCCATAAGGATATTCTAGAAAAAGCTTTAGTCTACACCATAGTACCGACCAATTTGGAATTTTGTCAATTCCAATCCATGGTGGGTCATTTGACTACACGCCATTGTTTATCATTTTCAGAAAATGATGATGTATCCCTCACTCATCCGCATAACACTCCACTCCATATTGAGTTTTTAATCCATAAACATCGGGTCAAATGAGTTTTAATAGATGGAGGAGCTGGTCTAAATATGTGTACTTTAAAGCCTATCTGTGCATTGGTATTTTCAAAAAATGCAATAGACTCCAGAAGAAAGATCACCATAAAAGCTTATGATGACGAAGAAAGATCCTCTCAAGGAATGATAGTATTGCCAATTCAAGTGGGACTAGTGCAAAAAGATATAATCTGCCAAGTTTTAGACAATGACTTGACATACAACATGCTCTTGGGTCGACCTTGGATCCATGAAATGCAAGCAGTACCATCAACATACCATCAATGCTTGAAATTCCCTTACAATGGACAAGAGATCATAATTTCAGCAGATTCTAATAATCCTCAATACTACAACACTCTCAAGACATTCCAAGATGTTTTTGTACCACACAACAAGGAAGTTCTCAAGTATACTTCCTCAAGTGATGAAGGCCAATGTACTTCTACTTCCTCAAGCAATGAAAGCCAACTCAATTCCTTATCAAAATAGTTTGAGAAAAAGGTTCAGTTGAAAGATAAAGGCATGGGTGAATATTCCTTTGAGCAATCCTTATGTCTCTCATAGTTACTACCTTCTACAAAATCATATGGACAACCATCAACATCTAGACAACAATCTTCACAACCCAGCATGATCTTTGATGGTAAATTTGTAAAAGCAGGTACCCTACATGATGAATATGAGGACAAAGACATTCTAAATTGGCTTTACAAAGATGATTCCCAAGCAACAACTTCCAATATATCAATAGAGCAATATGGTAAAGGGTCTAAAATCTTAGAAAAGATGGGATATGAAGGAAAAGGTCCTATTGGAAAATGAAAGGAAGTTATTGTGGAACCAATCCAACCTATCACACTCAATGCAAAATACAAGACAAGATTAGGATACAAAGAAGAGACAAAAGAAGAAGCCACTCGGAAGGTTTGTGAATGAATCCTCCAGCTACAAGCTAGCTCTGAAACAAACTCAAATGAATATGAATGGGATTCACTATCTAAAGAATCTTGTCAAGACAAGGAAATCGATGTAATAAAGAAGTATGCACCCATATGTATGGAGGGACAAAGCTCAGGGTCTAGACCATTTGAATTTAGATCACTACATATCGATGGCTCTAGTGAGGATGATCAAACATCGAGTGAGATAGATCATTCGGAGGAGAGTAACATTATAGACCTTGACATTGCTAGAAAACACCTTGAAATTTCCATCATGACCCTCATTACTTTTTATCTTGACCAATCTAATGATCCCTTACCTTTGATACACCCCGAACTCATTGACTGGGAATAAATTGAGCCTCTTGATATCCCTATTTTTTCAAATGATAATGCCATTGTCAATTTCCTTTGTTATGAAAATACAGAAACAAGTTCCACCAATGAATTTCATAGCAAAGCTTCAAACCAGGGAAGTTCCAAATCTCTTAGCTGCAAAATGAAGAATACAAAAAATTGATCTAATGGTGAAAACCATGCAATGGCAATATTAGATCATGAAAAAGTAAAAAGAAAGAGAGTATCCAACGGTGAAAACCTATTTGAGGCACTGAAGGATGAGAAATTTGACACTATTCTTGAGCATTATCAAGAAATATATTTAGTATTGGTTGAGCCTATGTAATCCATAAACATCGGTACTACAAAAACAGCAAAGATAATACACTTAGTGGCATCAATGATAGAGCAAGAAAAGCCAAATTTCACCAAATTCTTTGAAGAAAGAAATATCAATTTTTCTTGGTCCTATGTTAACATGCCAGGGATAAATCCATATCTAATAATGCATCATTTATCCATAGCACTAGGAGTGAAGCCAGTAAAGAAGAAACTAATAAAAATGCATCCACACATTGCCCTACTAGTGAAAGCAGAATTAAAGAAATTATTAGATGTGGAGTTTATCTGACCAATCGATTATGCAGAATGGATTTCAAACATTGTACTAGTCTCCAAACCAGACAACAGCATCAGAATATGCACCAATTTTAGGGATCTTAACAAGGCTTGTCCAAAGGATGACTTTCCTTTGCCCAATATGGACATCATTTTGGATTTAACAGCAGGACATGCAATGCTATCACTCATGGATGGTTTTTCAAGCTATAATCAGATCAAGATTGCACCAGAAGATCAAGACAAAATAGCTTTCTCATTCCCATGGGGTAAATTTTGTTGGAATTTCATGCCTTTTGGATTAAAGAATGTAGGAGCCACCTATCAGCGTGCAATGACAACGATATTTCATAAAATTATGTACACATTCATGGAGGACTATGTGGATGACCTGTTAGAAAAATCATTCACTAGGGAAGGACATCTAGAAATCTTGGATAAACTCTTTAATTGATTGGAAAAGTTCATTGTGCGATTAAATCCAAAGAAGTGTGTATTTGGAGTAACATAACTCTTAGGATACATAGTCTCAGCCTAAATGCATCAAAGTAGATTTTGTAAAGGTTAAAGCCATCATGGAAATGCCACCTCCTAAGAACATTATCCAACTAAGATCTCTATAATGAAGATTCTAATCCATCAGAAGATTCATTGCACAATTGGCCGGAAAGTCTCATCCTTTTACTCATTTGTTACATAAGAATGTTTCTTTCAGATGGGATGAAAATGTGAAGTTGTCTTTAATCAATTGAAACAATATCTGATGAACCCACCTATATTGGTACCACCAACAGAAGGAAAACCACTTCTACTCTACATAGAAACTACCAAGGTATCTTTGGGATCTTTGCTAGCACAAAAAGATTCTATAGGAAAAGAAAAGGCCATCTACTACATCAACAGAAAATTGAATGGTTATGAAATTAACTATACATTCATTGAAAAATCTTGTTTGGCAGTGGTGTTTTCTACTCAATAATTGTGACATTATATGTTAACACATACCATCAAACTCATAGCCAAGATAGATACCTTAAAATATCTACTCAGCAAAGCCAATCTAATAGGAAGACTAGCAAAGTGGGTGACGATATTGAGTGAATTTGACATTCAATATGTAGATAGAAGAGAAATCAAGGGACAAGCAATAGCAGATCAGTTAGTTGAAGCACCATTGCAAGATAACCATCCTATGCACATTGAATTCCCATACGCAAATGTCCTCACAATGACAGCACAACATTGGATATTATACTTTGATGGGTCTTATACTCAACATGGATCTGGTGCTGGAATCCTATTTGTTACTCCTCAAGGACACACTATCCTAAAATCTTACAGGTTGATGTTCCCTTACACAAACATGGATGAATATGAAGCATTAATCATTGGTATCAAGGTAGCAGTGGAATGGAAAATCATAGAATTACAAGTTTATGGAGACTCACAATTAGTCATTAATTAGGTTAATGATGGCTATCAAATAAAAGATGACAAGCTGATGTCATACAAGAGAATGATAGATGACTTCAAGAAATAATTTGTTGAGATCAAGTTTGAACAAATTCCAAGAGTGGACAACAAAGTTGTAGATGCCATGGCAACCATTGCTTCTCTTTTACAAATACCAGAAAAACGAAGTCGTTATGAATTCATGGTGGAACAATTGTTTACCCCCGCCTATGGCAATCCTAAATCCAAATTCATGTGCCATCTAGTTGATGTTGATTCTTCAATATATGGGAATATTTACACCTATTTGAGAGACAATACCCTTCCACCTAATCTATCTTGAAACCAAAAATGCAACTTTATCCGTCAAGCAGCTTGACATACCCTAATAGTTGATACACTTTATAGACGAAGTCTCGATGGTACTCTCCTCTGATGTCTTGAACGTGACGAATCTAAAACTACCTTATGAGAAGTTCATGAAGGTATTTTTTCAAGTGGTCTTACTCTAGCTAAGAAACTCCTATGCTTGGGATATTATTGGTCGAACATGGAGAAAGAATCTTTTCAATTTATTAAGAAATGCAAGAAGCGTCAAGTCCATGTAAATCTCATACATGCACCGGTGCAAGAGTTGCAACCCTTTCACATCAACCTGGCCTTTATTTCAATGGGGACTTGATCTTGTGGGTAAGATTCATCCATCTTCCTCTAATGGACATAAATTCATAATCACAGCCACTGATTATTTTACAAAGTGGATTGAATATGTCCCATTAACCATGATCAATGGTAAAAAAATTGCCTCCTTCATCCTGAACTACATTATCTGTCAGTATGGCATCCCTAGCTGCATTGTCACTGATAATGGTAGACCCTTCAAAAATCAAGATGTTCAAGAAATTTGTGAAATATTCCATATCCAACACCAATTTTCCACACCCTATTACCCTCAAGGGAATGGCCAAGCAGAAGCCTCAAATAAGGCCATTTTGAAAATCTTGAAGAAAATTGTCAACGATGTTGGACGTGACTGGCACATCCAATTAAACCCTACCTTGTGGGCATACCGTACTAGCATCTACACCCCTACATGAGCCACACTATGTGCCCTTGTATATGGATCAAAATCCATCTTACCTATTGAGGTTGAGTTACCTTCACTCTGGGTATCATTGAAAGGAATCATTTCAGAGGAAGACTATCGAGTATCCAGACTACAAGAGTTGGAATTGTTAGATGAACGTTGTCAGCATGTTGTTGATCATCTGAAAGCTTATCAAAAAAGAATGTCAAGGAGCTATAATCACAAGGTAATACCATGAACATTTCAGGTTGGCGACTTGGTACTATAAGAAAATCCTTGCAATCAACAAGATCGAGAAAAGAAGGGAAAATTTAAACCTAATTGGCTAGGTCCTTTTGTCATTATATCAGTATATGGATCTAAAGCCTATCAGTTATCTACACCGGAAGGGGACCTATTTAAAGAACCTATCAACAATATTCATCTCAAGAAGTTCTACACACAACTCATCCAGTGCACATTAAAAAGTGAAAAATACAAAAAAAGTGAAAAAGCAAAAATACAAAAAAAAAAAACGAAAAAATACAAAAAAGTGAAAAAGAAAAAATACAAAAAAGAAGTGAAAAAGAAAAATACAAAAAAAGTGAAAAAGCAAAAAAATCCAAAAAAAGTAAAAAAGCAGAAAAATACAAAAAAAGTCAAAAAGCAAAAAAGAGAAAAAGTCAAAAAAATCATATAATCAAAAAAAGTGCAATAAAAACTAGTGAAAACTTGGCAATAGGCGTTATTTGTGATAGATTAGCTTTTCCATCTATTTGAATGTGTGTCGATCGTTCGCTTTTCGCCACCATTATGCATGTCCATCATGGGGACCTCATGTACATACCTGGGCATTGCGGTCATGTCTCATCCTGGCTTGGCAACCATTGTGTGTATTCATAATAAATAGTTGGTTCCTCATTGGGGGAAAAGTCTTAAACTCACTGGGGGCAATCTACTTTGAGCTTAAAACAACAGACAAACAGCAGTACGACAACATAGCAAGCATAACGATCACAACAAAACTCAACATTGAACATCAATCATAATTTTCACAAAAAAACCAACCATCCAAATCAATAGCAAGATCAGTAAATTAAATCTCACTGGATGATATTCTTATGAATCATGGTTTAATCACTTTAGCATAAATGTTCAACTATTGTATCTTAATTTTTTGTTATCATTTCTCTAGAGCAACTCAAGGATGTCATGGACTAGAGAAGCTAGGATGGAGTATGATTTTTCTTTGTCTATTGTCTGTGAGTTGATCATTACTACTATTCAAATTTGTCGCGAGATGTGCTCTACAAAGTATCATTGATGACATTCGGGATTTGCATAGGAAAAGGATTAACTCTTGTCTATTTTATGCAAGCAATACTCTGGTCATCTCGATTCAATTATGCCTAGATGCTTGTATTACCATGCAATATCAAAAATCCATGGAAGTTGTACACATATTTAGGTCATCATGGTTTAATTAAACCATCGATGTTTGTACTAACTTTCAACATATTAAAAGCTCAATGATGATAGCAAGCACAACAAATCGGCTAACAAGATGACAACATTGCATATTTAGATTTGCATGGTTAAGATAGATTGCATCCATGTTAATTTTTGTAAGTGCATTTTAGATTTTCCAAGGCTAGAAAATTTCAAAATGATTTTATATCTCATTAAAAGATTGAGTACATTTGACATTAACAAAAATAATATCATTCACATTTAGTTGCATAAGCATTATCATATCATACATACATTACAAGGCATTTTCATATCATACATCCATCCATGCATTAGAAAAATACAAAAAATAAAAATGTATCACATCTTATTTGCATGATCAAATCCATCTCATACATTATCCATAGAGTCATAAAGAATCATTGCATCCATACATAACCATCATGGCATAATCATATAACCATCATTGCATAATCAACAGAAATCAAATGCATTCATCATAAAAATCATGTAGACAACATATAGATCAATAGTATCTAATGCATCTCATATAATCTCAAAATAATCAATGTCAAGTGTACAATGATATCACAAAATATGGAGAGATAGATCAACAAAATGGCAAAATATCATCAAGTCCTTGAGTGAACATGTGTCACCACATCAAATATGAGTACATCAAAGCTCTGTGCTACTCCCCCCAAACGTTGTAGGCCTCGTTGTGCCTATTGTTGCACCACCAGATGGACCTATATTTGGATCTCTACCTGTTGGATCTCTGAGAGGTGGCTCATTCACACCCCTGCTTGTCATTTGTGATTGACTCTGACCTGATCACCTGGCACTGAGAGACTATGTATAGCTAGGGACACGTCACTCTGTTAGAACTGCCTAATAATAATGTGATCTGTAGTACTCTACCTCTCAGATTGAATGCCCAACCTCTATGAGCATATCCCCTGTTGTGGTCTCCTTGGAAACTCTCTACATCCTCTCAACTAGAGATTTTGCATGCTCATATCTCTTCATCACAGAATCTCTCTGTTGTCAGAGTAGCAATCTGTGCCTGTGCCTATGCTATTTGTCCCTATAGACCCTGCACCTATGACTATAAAGCATCAATCTATGCTTGTTGCTAACGGGAAGGCACACGAATTTGAATCTGTGAGGGTCTTGCTTGCTTCTCTCTCGAGGGAACCATCGATCTCCTCCTCCGGGGTACTCTAAAGTCCAACATCTCTCTGCCACCTACATCCCCACCATCTCCATCATCTCCACCATCCCCACCAGCTCCCTCCTCATCCCCATATCTGCCACCCCTCCTCCGTCTCGATGTTGGTGCTCTCTCATCATCATCAAAGATTGACATTGGCTCATCAAGACTGGATATCCTCGAAATGGCATGTGTGTAAAAGTGCTCAGCATAATCATCTGTCATCAAATCAACTGAGATCTCTGGACAATAATCCCACACCTATGCCTATAATCCAAAGTACTCCTCACAAGTTGCATCATATGATAGGGTGGGTCCCCACTCTAGAATATCCTGATGTCTCTGAGCATACAATGCAACTCCCTATGGCATCCCCTGCACTCGGCCATACTGATGTAGCACCCTCATGAGCATAAATCTCTTAATAAAAAATTGGGTTTTCCCAATCAAATACCTCGAAGTGCACACATATGGCATCTCTATATCATCCTCAAGCCACTGCTTATAATCCAAGTATGGTCACCATGTGACAGTCTCCAAATCATCGAGCACTCACCACCAATACTCTAATTTTCCCAGCTTATGTTGGATAATACCACCTACATACCCGAATACATATGGTATGTCAACTAGATGATCTCTCTCTGCTACAAGACAAGTAACAGCTATATGCTCCCAAGCCCAAATCTGAAGCAGTGTCACTCCTGTTGATAAACTCATAGCTCCAAGATACACTACTTGATGTAGATCATGATAAAAATGAGCTAACATGTAGGAACCCCATGCATATCTGATCCCCTGTGTAATCATACTCTCCAGTATCCTGCCCCAGCCAACGGATAGTCCCTTCAACCTACAGTTGGGACATAAGAAACCTCCAACGAATCCATCTAGAATAGATGGTAATGGCTAATACAAATCAACCATATCCTGCCACAGGATCTCATAACCACTAATCCCGTCATTAGCAAAAATCCTCCTCAATGCCTCGGTACCTCCCTACTTCGTCTGATCATATACAACTAGCTCTTCGACCATGGGAATCCCCAATATCCGGTACACATCCTCCGAAGTAACCGTCATCTCACCAGTGGCCAGATGGAACGTGTTGTGGTCACTATTCCACCTCTCAGTTTATGCGGTCAATAGTCCCATGTTGATCCTATACTAGGGCATATCAATCAAAGATGATAAACCACATCGCTAAATAACATCCAAATCTGCCTGCACCATATGTGGAATCATATCCCAAGTCTTCAAGTAGCGCTCTCAAGACTGAAGAACTAGTAAATCTTCTTGTGGTCATAACATATCACAAATCAGCATTTTATCAATCAACCTATCAATCAATCTAATCAGCTCGCATGAGATTTCAATCAAATCTCGTAGAGCATCTATCAGACTCTCGTTCATCACGAGGTTAATCATCATCTATCCTATCATTGACCCTCACCTATCATGAGGTCAATCATCATTTATCCTATCAAACATCATCAAAACAACGACTGACGCGATCATCAAACATCAAAAGTAAGGAGAACAATCAACAAAATTCAATTATGGTGTCAATGTGCCAAAATAGTGCATTTATGCACTAAAACCCTAGATGCGCTATAAAACTCCATCAATGTGTCAAAATCAAGCATGAATGCACTAAAATCATGAATGTGCTAAAACAAACATCATATGCGCTAAAACTTTCAACAAATGTGCTAAATCATTAAATGCGCTAAAAAATCTTACCTATGCGCTAAAACGCAATGAACAGATTTTCAAAAACATTAAAACGCACCAAAAACAAATTCAAATGTCAAAATGAGGTTTCTCGGGGTACATACCGGAGGTCCATATGCGGTGAGGCAGTTGTGTTGTCGAACTCGCTTGAATCGATGGGTGTGGTATGGGATCACCATTTTGCTCAAATTCCTCAATCAGCTCAATCTCCAATGACAAATGAATTCAAATGAGCTTCTTTTTCACCTTTTTACCATTTATTTAAGTGGGAAACTATTTTTTATTTTTAAACAGGGCATCAATTAATCACTTGGCGGGGTCAATATTATTTATTGGGCAATAAATCATTGTAAAATCATAAAATTTGAAAATCATTAGAAAATCATAAAAAATCCAAAAAATCTTAAAAATTCAAAAATTTCTCGATTTATCTCTCGAGGGGGCATACATACATCATCACTCGAAAACTAGTGTTTGGGGTATATCAAAAAATTTATCAGCACTATCAGCAAGTTTTTCTTTGAAGCAATGTATCGCAAACACATCACTTCAAAGAGGGGAAAAATGTATACACTCAAATTTGGTATGGAGGAATTAATTAAATACAAGTTATTTAATTAATGATCTTTAATTAGTCTACTTATAAATAAATTGAAAATTTTATTTATATAGTTTATTTTCTCTAATTCTTTCTATTCTAAATCATTTTCTTCATATCTTAATTAAATGAACATATTTTATTAGTTTGTTTATTTAACTAATCTTCTCTCATCAAATCTGAATTTTAAATTCGAATTTAGTCACATTTCTACTAACTTCTTTTCACCTTCCACCTCATCATGTGTCTCATGAAATTAAATCTCTAATATTTAATTTGGCATTTATCCTCAACAAATTTTAACCAATTTGGGACACTTGGCCTTCATTTCCATTTGATTCCTCTTCACACTTGGCAGTTTGTTCTTCTAAAGGAAACACACTCCCCTTTTCTCTCTAACCTCTTCACCTTCAACCATCCATTCTCCAGACCGTTGATTTCTGCCACCTAGACTCATGCCTTGGAAAATCTATAAGTAGAGCCTCATTTACAACAAAATAGAGAGAGCTGAGCATAATTACACTCTGCAGAATTTTCATTAGCATTATCATCTTAGCATTGTCATCTTAGCATTAGCATTTTAGCATTGTAGAATCGAGTAGTTTTATCATGGCATTACCATTAGCAGCATCTTAATTACAATAGTTTCATCACATCATTGTCATATAGCAGCATCATTAATCTTTGCATATTATCTACAGCTAATTGCATCATCACATAATGTAGTGTAGGAAATATTTCTTGCATTTCCAACATCTCTCATTCTTCGGGTTGTCATTTGGAAATTCATTGTGCATATACAATCTGAGAGCAAAAATGACTTAAAGAATCCTTGGAGATAGAGGACAATGGGACTACATTGGGGAATTGTTTGTTTCAATTTGATTGTTATCATTTGAATTCCTTGATATAATGTTTCATTGGTGTGTTGTATAGCTTTTAATTGCTTATTCATGATACATTTTATATACCACACACTTGAAACGTAATGAAAACCCTAATTCAAACTAATCGTAAACCAATTTTGAATCAATAAACCCATTAGGTAAGTCACAATGATACTTGAACAAAATATTTTTTCCTTGTAAAATTACTATATGAACACAAATTTTGATAGTGTTCATAAACACCCTATGGCACTTAAACTTCATTGTAGACAACATCGAAGCACCCACAAAGCAACAAAACCTTTAAGGTATGAAAAACTAGACAAACCATAAAAATAGTCATTTCAAAAGCATCCACAAAAGAACAGAACCTTCAAGTTACGGAATATAGAGTAGATGAAAAAGAAATCAAACAAATTCATAAATGAAAGAAGCAAAAAATACACAAATGAATGGTGTTTCCTTAGTGAGGTTTGAAAACCTCACCTAGGTCAAACAACGATTGTCAAGGAACTTAGCTCCACTATCCAATTTTCCAATCAAAACCTGGCCAACCAAGTCATACAAGGAAGCATTCAAGAATGCAATGAAAGATGAACCACAAAAAAAATTGGGCATAGCAATGTTTACCTTAGCTATCGTGAACCCTATGAAGTCAAGGAAGAACCAACAACACACCATTTTCAAGCGATCAAAAGAACAAGTGGAGGCGAACATGTATTGGTGCCTATCAAAGTTGCAAAGATCGAAGCCAAAATTGGTGCCTAAGGCAACGAAAACTCCAAAAGATGCATGTAGGAAAAGGGTGAAAGTGAGCAATATGTGCAAGGTTTTGGTGCATTGAATGAAAAAAATCATTAGAATTATGCGCCAAGAAAATTGAGTAAATGGGAAGGGATCCATACTTAATATGGTTGGACGGATGGGAAATAGCAAGCAACACACAATAAATGCAAGGAAGTGGACATTATGGGTGGCGAACTATTTTCTTACCATGTGACACTAGGATTCACTACCAATTGTGTGTCAAGCAGCTTCCAAGGGTGGACCTGGCCTAAGATCAATCATCCATCCAAACGAGTAACTATTGAACACACTAGACCAATTGGTGTTGCACACGTGGCAAATCACATTGACATGGGCTAAAATTAAAAAAAATTGGCCCACCTAATTTATTGACATGGTAGCATTTTTTATTTTATTTTAGGTTCATGTGACAATACACATGGACCTCCGAAGGTAGCCCACTTCACTATAGGCCCCTCTCCCCTACCATTGAACAAAAAAAATTATTGCACTCAAAATTTAATTTTGCTTCTTGTAGCATTAAAATACCAACATTACTTATATCTAAATGATGATTTATCAAGCATTTTTTTTTAAGGACACTTAAGTCCCTAACATTCCAAGAAAGAACCTTCATTTTTTTCCAAGAATAGATATCAACTCTCCTCAATGAAGAACACAAATTTTGATCCAAACTAGATGCCAACCTCAATTTTCTCCTAGATTTTAACCTATTTTCCCATATAAGGCAAAATAATTTTCAAATTTTCCTATTATCTTTATTTGATAAATAACTAGATTTATAATGGAATCCATTCCACAATCCTTTAACATCACCACATCTATATTACCTTCTATGAATTCACCCCTACTTTCTATAAAAAATCAACCAAACTATTTAAAATATCAAAAAGAGCTTTATTGGGCAAATCATTGAGAATTGCATTGATCTTCCTATCATAAGCTTCCTTTGCTAGGCCTAGTTTAACACCCTTGATTGAATTATATAACCTTTCATCCATTCCCTTTACATTATCATTACCAAAACTATATTTTTTGTCATGAAACATGTTATCCATCTCCTATGCATTAGTCACTACATGACACCTTTCATAACTCCATGTCCCACCATTTTTATCTTCTTCATCCTTACATATCTCCATGTTATCACCATGTTTATCTTCTTCATCCTTTACATACCTCAATGTTATCACTATTTTCATCTTCAAATCTCTCATCATTCATTTTTTAATCTAATTCGTCTACCTCTACTATCAAGTTTTTGTATAATTTTAGACCAAAGACAACATAATTGTCCTCAAGATGAACTAAAAGAATGAGAAGTAGCACCCTTTGTATCAGTATAACATACACAAACTACTTCTTCATCATTTTACACTTTTAAGTTTTACTTAGATAAATGGATTGATGCAAGGAAAGGGATGTTTCAAGCTTTTAAATCAATGACTATCTCCTAGGTTAAAATGTGTAAAGTCTAATCTACCACAATAATTATTATATTACACATTTCCATTCAATGGGGGATTTTCCTTTTCAAATTCATTCTTGGTTAATTGGTTTTACATGATAAAAACTTTGATATTCATCAATTATTTGACAAAGATTAAATTATTAATAATCTACTAATAGACAACTTTCCTACCATTATGCCAAAATTTGCACTTATCACATGATAATGATATGATAAAAATATTAAATAATCAAATAAACATTTAAGAATGTAAAGATGGGTCACCATGTAAGACCATAAAGTAAAAACAAGATCAATACTATATCTACATGACCAAATCACAAAGCAAGTATGACCCTAATAACTAAATAAGTATTATTTAAACATATTAAATACAAACCAATGAATCATCTAAGTGGAAATAAGTACAATATTAGCATAAAAGCTCATCTTAAAGATAATTGATCTTAAGAAAGGCAAACCAAAAACACAAAGAAGGCATTAAATGCTAAACAAAAATCACAAGAATATCAATAAATCATCTAAGCAAAAATATGTACAATATTAGCATGAAAGCACATCTTAAAGATAATTGATCTTAACAAAGGCAACAAACTACAAAGATGGTCTTAAATGTTAAACAAAAATCACAAATATATCAATGAGATATATATGTTGAAATCATGACATGAATCTCAAAAGTAGTAATAAATCAAATGTTTATTAGAACACCGTGAATACATAAAATCATTTGTTTGTAAAATAACAAGCTTATTAATAATATGGGATCACTTTACAAACAAATAATCCCATGAATTTATAATAAAAACACTATTATATGATTTTTTTAATAATACTTAATAAAAATTATAATTATTGTAAGATTTCTAGATAAACTGTGTAGTTTTTCATCATCAACATTTTGGATCGTACTCCATGATCCATCATCAGGATGAAAAGTAGAAGAGAAAAGTAAGAACAAAGAGTTAGCATACTAGGATATAAAAGGAAGGAGGGAAGGAAGGAAGAAGACCCAAGTCCCAAAAAATAAATATAAATAAATAAATAAAGGAACAAGAGAAAACAAGGAGAAGAGAGAACCTCAAACAAATAAAAGCTAAGCTAAAATAATCAAATAAAATAAAAGACAAGGCAAAATAATTAAATAAAGGATCAAGGAAAGGGGGAAGGAAAAATAAAATAAAGAAAAAGATATTAGGATGTTAATAAGGTGTAGGATTCTACAATGGAAAAATAAAAAGGGGGTTCAACAAAGCAAAGGTAAAAGAATCAAGGGAAATGACAAAAAAAGAAGTAAAAAACCTAACAAAAATTAAGAAAAACTAGAACACAAAAAATAAATGGGGTAAAAATTAGAAATGATGCAATATAATATAAATCAATAGTTTATTAAAAGACCATAAAAAGAAGCGACCAATTAAAGACAAGGCAAAGAAAACTAAGAAATATAGGACTCAAAAAATAAAGAAAAGAAGATAAAAATGAAAACGATATAATAGATTATAAAATATTATAGTCTATTATAGTCTATTATAGTCTATTATATGAAGCAAGAGAATGAAGGAAAAAGATACGGAACACTTTGAAGATATTGCCCTTCATTCGTTTCCCTTCAAACCAAAGTGATGGAAACGTTATGTTGACAACACCAACATATGTTGGCCTCATGGTCGTGAGAAACTTGAAGAATTCCATTCTCATTTGAATAACATTTATCCCCGCATATCCTTCACCAATCCGATAACCAATTGCCTTTCCTCGTTGTTCTTCTCATAAAGAAGGTAGATGGTACCCTAGCTCGTACTATCTTTCAAAAATCCACCCATAATAACCTTTACATCCATGCAACCTCTCACCATCACCCTAGCCAAAAAGTTGGAGTCCTAAAAACTTTGGCTTCTAGAGCTTTCATCATTTGCGATGAAGAGCTTATTGACCAAGAGTTAGCCCACCTTACCCATGTTTTCTTATTAAATGGTCACAAAAGAAAACACATCAATAGGGCTATCAATCAAGCCAGAGTTAGGTTATCCTCCAAACCTAAGGCCTCCCCTCTTCCTTCCCTCCCTATGGCTACCCTCCCCTATGTCGAGGGCTTGTCCAACAAAATCTCTAAGATCCTCTTCAAAAAGGAGGTCAATTGTACTTTTAAGCCCGTCTTCACAATTAGAAATTGTATCCCTTCCTCCAAAGACCCCCAAGATATTTTCCTTAGCTCAGGTTTCTACAAAGTGTTGTGCTCTTGTGGTATCCCTTGCATTAGGGAAACTAGTCGTTATGTCAACACTAGAATCAAAGAACATGGGGTTGACATAAGACATGAACATGTCTTAAAATTTGCTCTAACTAAGCACTCCTCTAAGTCAAAACACCATATCACCTTAGAAAACACCAAAAATTATGTCCAAAGAAGACAACTACTTCAAAAGGAAACTTAAAGAGGCCATTGAAATCTACAATCACCCCATCTGTTGATGTTAATGCAGCGTCGGTTTTCACTAGTACATGGGCCAACCTTATATATAAGTTATATAATGCACTTATTCTGGCCGACTTTATTTGTTATTAAATATTTATCAAAAGGCCGACCTATATGAAGAGGCACCAAAAAGGTATATATACAAGGTTACCTTTTGATGTTAACACACATTCGAATACACAAAAGAAGTTCGCTATTTTGGCAGAGCAGAATTCGCAGTCATAGAAGAAGCTCATACTTGGATTCGCATACCTAGAAGAAGTTCATACTTGAACAGCAAATCATCATTTTGTAGCAGCAGACCAATTTCAAGGAGAAACATATTCATTTGTATCTTTGCATCTAGGAGAGATGCTATTATTCATTGTATCAAATTCGGCATTGTGTTGGGCCTGAGTTCAAGCAGATTTCTAATCTTATTCCTTCAATATATAAGAGATATATTTGCTGGGTTTTTCTCCCTCAAGAGGAGGGTTTTCCCAGGGTATCTTGTTGTGTTCATTATCTTATGTGTTGCATTTCTTTTGTTCAATTGATTAAATAATCTGATCTAAGAAACACTAACACCATCAACCTCAATCGAGATGGGGGGTGGCATTTAAGTTTTTCTTGGAAACCCCTCCTAAATACCTTAAAAGATTTCCCCCCCATTCCTTCCTAATCTTCCCCCAACCATGCCTCTTCATTGTTCCTCCTTTTTTGTCCTTCCTCCTCGTGCTTCATCCCACCCTTTCCTTTCCTTTCTCTCGCCTTATCTTCTTGTTCTTCCTCCATTTGTGGCTCTTCATTGTTCCCTCCTTTTTTGTCTTCCCTCTCACCAATTTACCCCTTATCCTTTCCCTCTCCTCTCCTTTCTTCTTGATCTTTTACTCAATTTGCATTATTGTTGTTTTTCCTCTTTTTTGCTTTAGTGTTGAATTCTTTGGTTCAATTTGTTTCTTTTAATTCTTTTGCTCTTGGCCTAGTTATTTTTTTGGTTGATCTTTTTAATTTTTGTTGGTTGGATTGTTCTTGTTTTCTTAGCTCCCTCTCCATCATTCTTTGACTTTTTGCTTTCTTTTGTCTTACTTTGTGATTTTTTCTTTTACCTTTTATTTAATGTTCCCTTCAATTTTGTTGCTTTTTGATCTTTAGGTTCTTTTTACTTCTTTCTTTCTTTGTTTTTTGTGCTTTTATCTCTTCACCTCATTCCTCTTTAATTCCTTGCTTTGTTCTTTGTGTTCCTCAAGTTCCTTCTTTAATTTAATTTTTTCTTCACTTTGGGTCATCTTTGTTCTTAATTTGTGCTCCTTCCTTTCTTCTTTTATCCTCTTAATTTGATTATATTTTTTTCCTCCATTCTCTTGCTTCATAATTATAGTCTATTATATCATTTTCACTTTTATCATCTTTTCTTTATTTTTTGAGTCCTTTATTTCTTAGTTTTCTTTGCCTTATTTTTAATTAGTGGCTTCTTTTTATGGTCTTTTAATGAACTCTATTATTTTATATTATATTGCATCATTTCTAATTTTTACCCCATTTATTTTTTGCATTCTAGTTTTTCTTTTAATCTTTCATTTATTTATGTTTTGGGACTTGGGTCTTCTTCCTTCCATCTTTGCTTCCCTTTATATCCTAGTTTGCTAACTCTTTGTTCTCACTCTTCTATTTTGCTTTTCATCCTAACAACAAATTATTAAATATAAAACAAAATATTGATGATGAAAAACTACACAATTTATCCAAAAATCTTACAATAATATCATTAAACTGTGGAAACAAAATATTATTAAAAATTATAATTATAAAACAAATAACAAAAAAGAAATTTCTTCACTCTAAAATGTCCTCGAAAATTGGAAGTAGGCTCATCTTTAAAAATTATATGTATCATATAGCAAATGATGTTCCTCTTGTAACGCATCAATTCAAGATAGATCCTAAAATATCATCCATAAGATCGCACCCCATTGAAATGTGTTTATTTTTTTTATCAGAATAAACACTTCACAAAAAGCATGTATAAAACATACCAATCGAAACCTACCATGAAATTGAAAAATTACAGAGAAAACGAACCCTAACAATAAGCACTGAAGGCCTCTGATTGTCTGCCAAAATCCATCAAATTTCCTTAAATACAGACAACTTACATTCATACAAATCTTCGCTAACTGTCAAATTCTTTATATTTTTTTTCAGAAAAAGACTTACAGGAACCGACCTAATGAAGATATCCACCGAGGAAGTGAAAACATCGGTTTAAAGCATAAATATTCTTCTATATTTATTTTTCTTTTTTGGGGAACTAGGGCTCGCAAATCAGACATTAGACGAGATGCAAGCCCGCCTGTAACAACGGAATCAAAACCTAACTGATTAAAAGGACGGAAATCATTGCTCAAAACTCCTGCGACTGAGAGACCGGATCGGCACCCTCCTTGGACTTCCCAACCTTCTTGGGAAGCAGAACTTGATGAATATTGGGCAATACTCCCCCAGATGAAATAGTAACGCTACCGAGAAGCTTGCCAAGCTCCTCATCATTCCTTACTGCAAGCAGAATATGCCGAGGAATTATCCGAGTTTTCTTGTTGTCTCGCGCCGCATTACCTGCCAGCTCCAAAACCTGAAAAAACAGGGGCAAACACAAAATAAATTTGCAAACAGGATCTCAGAGGAAAGCACCTCGAATAACTAACAATTATTCCAGCGACTTCATTTACCTCAGCTGCTAGATACTCCATGACGGCCGCCATATAGACGGGAGCCCCGCCACCGACACGCTTAGCATACCTGCCGGTTTTCAGATAGCGGCCGATTCTGCCCACCGGAAACTGCAGGCCGGCCTTTGTTGACTTGGTGACCGATTTGGCACCTTTGCCTTTGCCGCGCCCTCCGCCTGAAACCATTTTAGTTGCAGAAGCTAATTTTACTCTTCTCGAGCAGAAAAAATACAGTTAGGGGACTGGGAGGAGTTTTTGGGCTTTTTAAAGGCGGTGGACGATGGGATTTTCAAGGGTTTTGGCTCTCTCCTTCACACGGATCGCCAGCGTGGATGCGTTTGCGGTCACGATTGCCTGGCATGAATTGATTTTGTTGCGGATCGCCACCGTGGCACTCAGTTTTTTTCAAAAAATCTTCCCGCTTAAAAGGTAAGTAGTGGGGCCCGCACCAGGAGCGCCGTAGTCTTTCTTTCCTTTTCTTTTTTTTTTACGTTTTTGTGCTTCGGGAAATATGAGTTGGACAATTGAGGGACTAGAGTTGTGTTCAAATGGATCCAAATTTGGGGGCAAATCTATAAACTTTGGTTATTTCATAAATTGATGGCAAATTAACACTTCTCCACCGTAAAAAAAAATTGATAGTTTATTTTTCCAAGCCTCTGGAATTGTAATGGTGCAGTGCCCGGTGTTTTTTCCATTGGTTTTGGATTTATTTTAATTATTTTGTTTGTTTTAATAATTAGTATATAAGTGGTATATTTTAGTATAGAAATTTGTATATCATTTAAATTATGTTTGATCTCAATTTTTCATATTCTAATTATATGGAATTTGACTTACAAATTAGTTACTTCTTTTTTGGCTTGAAATCATGTTGTGAAATTGAACTTAGTTTGATTTTGTTGCATCACATCAACCCTAACAAAATTATGAGAATGGCCTTGTTTAGATCTCATTGTTTGACTTCCAACACATCTAAGAATCAGCAGTTTTGAGTTATGGATCAAAAATTATGATCAAAATAGTGGGTAGTTATCAATTTACCACCAAAGTCAACTAAGTATTTTCATTTCTATTCATTTTCATTTTTCTAAATTTAGTCATATGATCTAATGTGGCCCTTAAAAATTAGGTTCATTAATTTCTTTTTATTTTCATATTTGTAAAACCTACTTTTATTTCTTACATTTTTTTGTGAACCGAACTTATCTTACACCCCAGAAGGCTTTATCCTTTAGGTTTATTCCTTCTTCAATAGATTCCCAAATCTAATATTTTGAATTGCATACCTTTCATTACAAGTTTGAATGGGTTTTGGATCCACCCTTTTCTATTTGTTATTGTTGTATGTTGATTAGGGTTTTGGTCGTCATTATTTGATATCTATTTGATTTGTACCCCCTCATTCTTTATTGATTCTCTCATTGATAAACTTTTTGCCATTGATTCTTATGAGTATAAAATATGATTACTTTCATGCATATATCAAGGATTGCAAGGTGTTTTCATTCTAGTGAATCGTATTCTTTGATCCTTGATGATATTGCATACTTCTTTCATATTGATGAAGCTTCATGTCATGTGAGTGAGTTATTTATATGCTTATCTACCCCTCCTCTTTCAAAGACTTTGTTGGTGCTTTTTCTCACTATCTTAGGAGACTTTGCCTAATTTGTATAATCTCATAGTCCAATGGATGATCATGTAGTCCTACCTAGTAGCATGACATAGATCTAGGGATGTGGCTTTATTCCTTAGCTTCTCATGATGTTGTTGAGTCTTGTGGTGCTTTTATTTCTACTGTCAATGTAGTCAAGGATAGAAAAACTAATGAGCCTTCATCTTGCAACAAGAGAAAACAACACCACTTATAAGGATGTAAGATGAGGTCTATACTCATGCAAAATCTGATTTGTATTATATTTCAATATGACAATAATGTGGAAGAAAACTCTACAAGTTTTAGAATACACATTAAAACCCAATGAGTTTATTTTAGAGTTATTTTTTATGGATATTTAAAGGTACATATTTCTAAACATAAATAGATTTTGAGCTTCACATATATATATATCAAAATACTAATATAAAAGAAGAAACCATATAGAAATAATAAGTCAAACCTTGGCTAAATTTTGAACCCAAAATATTGACATCAATACATAGAGGAAATAGTTTATTTTATTGATCTTCTCATAACAAGTTTTACATAAGTTTTCACTAGTAATTTTGGATAAAATTCATGTTTTAAGAATCTGGTAACCCTAAAACAACCAAGACTAGAAATTAAATCTACTAGATTCAAATTAAAAAACTAGAAACTCTAACCTGAAATTTACAACTCCACAACAAATTTTTCTCAAACATAAAACCATGACAATCCAAACCAATATACAAAATTTATAGCAAGTTGTACTTTATACAATAGGTTGTTAACTAAACCTTCCATGATATGCTAACAAGTATCATGTGTATACATGGTGTGCTTCCCATATGATGAATTTTATGTCAAGTGTTAGATTTGTATGGCATCATTTGGTTGGCATAATAGTGTGGAGTAGACACTTTCCATGTGTTGGATGCATATGGGGCCAAGTTAAATGTATTGTTACAAGTATGTGTAGGTAATACATAATGCAAAAAAGGATTGTATTGTTGCAAGTACATTTGTTTCCCAAGTGTGGATTCTTACGATTATGTCACAGAAACAAAGTGTGCATGTTGTAAATATCTTTGTATTGTCTTCTATAAAGCTATTAGAAGTTATGCTTGTGTAAATGTACATAAACCATTATTCCAAAATGTCTTATATGTGCAGAAAGTGTCTTGGTGTAGTATTACACATGAAAGGAAATATTATCATGTAAAATGAACTTACGTTGAGTCAATGCATTGGACCATGAGTTACATGAAGTTGCACGCCAATCAATAACTCATAATGGTGTAACTTCTCCATGATGTGGCAAGGTTCTCCAAGGGACCTAAGCAATAGTCGAAGGATTCAATAATTAAATTCACAAAAGACAAACTTCACCAAATATGTCACTCATCTTCAAGAGAAATAAGCAATAACAAATTTAATAATAACTATAATTACCATAGTCATAGCATCCCCTAAATTTTTCAAGCTTCATTAATAGAGTCCAAGCAAGATCTAGGAGGTCAAATTGTAACTCCCTCACCTAGTCAACACAACTAAATCAATGTATGTAAGATTATGGTGAAATCACAACTCCTCTAAACATTGGTGCTCCATTAAGGACAATGTCATGTAAATAAAGGTCAAACATGCTAATTGAATCAGCAATATGATAAAGATCCACCATCCCAAGTGTACTTATGAGTAAATGTGACTCTTCATCTTCTATGGGGATTCATGAAGATGTGTACAAGTATCATTAGGGCCTTTATAAGGATTCCAAGCAAATTTGAATGTTTACATGAGAGGGCAACCATTTATATTTGAATGTTTGAAGAGTCAATATTGCCTTCTATACTTGGAAATATAGGGTTAGACCAAAAAAATTCAAAATTATAACTAAATATATTTTTGGTTAATTTTGATGGCATGACCCATGAGATGCTCTTGCATCATATACCATGATATATTTGCTTCTATATCCTTATATTCATATTCATTTTACGATACATTTATGAGGAGTCTTAGGATAGCAATTTATGCAAACTACCTTCTTTTATATATGATGATATCATACATTACGGTGATAGTTCATTAGCCTCTCATGTGGATATTATTGATAATGTATTACCTCCTTTTGCATGTTATGGTATTATTTCTCTTAGATATGAATTATTTCTTATTACTCTAATGTTATGAGTGATGCATCCTTACATCTCAATTCATTCTTGACTGATAATTGTGAGAACTTAGAAGATGATATCTTATTAATGATTATATTTAGGCTTACGTCAAGTAATATTTAGAATTGTCATGGTTTAAATAATCTCATATATTTCATCATTTATTTATGTAATTGGCACATGGCTTTATTGCACATTTGTCTTTCCCTAACATGCCTTAGGATGGTTTAAGTGTGTTTATACCTACTCATGTTTTGTCCTTTTATCATGTTTCTTACTCAATGTTCATATGACCGATATTATTCATACTCCTATGGGAATTAAGTTTATCTTTATATGTTTCCTTGATTATTCTCCCCTAGGCACCCATCTATCTCTCATAAAACATATTAGTCATAAATAGACCTTATAGTTACTAGTAGATGCTTAGGAGACAATTTGTGTTTAATAGGACAATTTTCTATTTGATCCATTGTTGCCTCCTCCACCTATGTTGACAAAAAGTATACATAAATGTTATCTTTTGATTGATCAACTTAACATCACTCCAACAAAAATTGTCCTTCAAAATTAATTTAATCATTACATATTTATAGAGGTACTTTGATGATGACCTTACAAAAGATCCTTGCTCCATGAAGTCTCAATCCCATTAAGGTAAATTCTATTTTAGATCTCATTTATATGCAAGCTACTAATATTTCATTTGGTACTTATTATTTACCACATTTAATCATTTAGGATAAATTGTCATTATACATTGCCATCAAATTTGGATCTAGTTTAAATATTTATAACAAATAATTTATAAGTGAATTCATTGTTAGTTCATCCAAATTATAAAAATATAAGGTCACTATAGAATTGTTTGATAATATGTGGGGAGAATTTGTTATGAAATAACTTTATTAACTAATATGGTTAAGAATGCCACAAGTGCTTATCCTTAGTAATATATAATATATACTTAGGAATATATCATATTAGGATCATAAAATCTTCTATAGGAACTACTATTGTTGCAAATCGTCCTATAAATTTAGTGTATCCTTGAAATGGTTTTACATCAAATGATATCTTTCATGGTGGTAAATTCATAATTTGTGATAACTTTAGTAGATCTATCATGAGCCCTTTCATACATATGATATGTCCTAATAATATACAAAAGGGTAGCACAAATATTTATTTATATAGATTCAAATAGATTTGTAAGCTCCTTCGTCTATCCAACGTCGTGTAGAGTTATTAGCATGTTCTTTAACTAATCCATACATTGTATACTTATCTTAATATACTTCTAACAAGTCATAAATAAATTATTCGAAAGAATTCACCATTATGCAGTTGAAAACTATTGGTATTATTAGCCCAAAGTGTATAATGTATACACGAATGAGTCCCTTTCTATTGCAAACATTATTTTAAGTTGATCTTCCTCCTAGATTTTAACTTTATAGTACCTTTAAAAAATCAATCCATAAAAGAGTATACCTCTCTTTCGTTGGTTGATTCTAAGATTTATTTTGTAAAAGGCATAGGGAATGGATCATGTATGCATGATTAATTTAGTTCTCAAAAGTATATACACATTCTTATTTCTCCTATCTTTTTATTTTGGACTACAATTGGGATTATCCACTCTAAATAATAAAATAGATTTATGGCCCCTATGACTAACATTTTTTCCAATTCTATCTTTACTTTCTCCTTCATATTTTGATTTGATTTGTAAGGTCTCTTCTTTTATTATTTTTCCCCTTCCTTTAATTGAATTTTCATTACTCCTACTTCTTCTTTGATTCATTTAAAGTCGATAAAGGTGTGGGTTAAGAGGTATTCATATTTTGATAGTATTTCTACCACTTGTGTTACTCCTTTTTCATCCTAATATTCCCCTATCTTTACTAATCGGGATCCATTTAGTAGCTATAATTTATTCTCAGTTTTAGTGGTTGGTTGTAATATTTATCGTTGAATTCATTATGTAATGGTATCTCCATTTCTCCTTATTTTACCAGTATGTGTAATTGTGGTTTGTTTTCATTATCTTGTTGGTGTGTGATATAGCGCCTTCTTCTATAATATTGGTTTTGTTTGTCCATCCATTCTATAAATTTCCATACTCTTTCAGTTTCTTGTGGTGTTTGTGTTTGTTGATGGATAAAAGTTGTATCCTCCTCTATAGGCATGAATATACGCTATTTTAAATATTTAGGAGGGTGTCGTGGATATCCTTGTTTGAAATGTCAAAGGAGAATGTGTGTATGAATTTTTGTTGGAGTTTTTCCCATCCTTTAGGTGAGAGGGGCCCATCGTAGGGCAGGTCAACTTTGGAGGTCCATGTGGCAGTCAACATGGACCAAAACAATTTAAAAATCTGTCTGCCATGTCACCTTGCCACTTGTGCATCAGGCCATATATTTTTTAAAAAAAATTGATCACCCTGCCACCTGTCAAGCATCATTTACTCTAACATGTCCAAAATAGGTGGATTTTTACCTTCGCCTAAAAGTGGAGCCCACCTGCCTCCTTAATCGGCAAACACATCTTCATACAATGGATCAAATGGTCGTGTTGGATGTTGTGGTTATGTTTCTGATATGTGGTTTTCATTGATGTCAACACTATTAGCATTAATGTCTTTAAGACTATATATGTCGAGGATATTGACAAAATTGTAATAAAATAAGTTGCAGGTTATCTGTGAAGCAGTGAAGATCAATATGATGGAAAGTTCAACACACTGATGGTGAGAAGTTGTGAATTAAAGGGTTTGTTTTCAAGCCTATCTATTTTATCCATCGAAAGTTTTAGAGGTACGCATGAAGATTTGAGCAAGCTATGAGTTTCTGTGTTCTGACATTTATTTTGTTACTGAAGCTGGTGTTCCTGGAAGAAGATAATGTGATTATGATAATCTGAGTTGTTGTGTATGTTCATGTAGTGTTTGTGTATGTTTCTAGATCATGTTCTATCTATGTTGCACGTCTTCATTGATTGTTGTGCTCGTGATCCATGATTTTCTCTTGTGTGTTCATGTTTTTCATGTTCATGGCCGACGGGGTGATTATAGTATGTTGTGGATCTTCAAGGAAAAATATTTGAAGTTGTTTTGTGTTCGAGGACATTGTTTTGGGTCTCTACTATATTGTGGTTGACCTTGGTTGATCCACATTAATAATCTTTATTATTTTGGGCCGACAATTTGCATTCATTCTATTATTTTGTTCAAGCCGACATGAAGCAATGTAATTACTTGTTGTAGATATATACGAGATATTGTTTATCTCATTTGATATGTGTATGATGTGAAGTGTGCAAGTGCTATGTGTGAATAAAGATTAGATCATTCGAAGGTAGAGCACAGTGTGAAGAAGAGTGAAGAAAATTGAAGAAGTGTTCATGTGCTTAACCGAAACTATAATCAAGCATTAGCGGATGCTACTCTCTCAGTTCAAATTCTTCAGATGGATTTAATCTAAATGTTTCTGTAAGATAGTGAGTCTTCCCTTGTATCTGAGTAGTGAGCTCTAGGCAGTGTGCCTGAGTGCATGTGTATTCCCATTTATTCTTCTTATAATTTTAACAGAGTATAAACTTGTGGATTAATCTCCACTGTGCTTTTTCCCCTAACAGGGTTTCCACGTAAAAATCTTGGTGCTATGTGTATTTTTTTATGTGTTGTTGATTTATGCTTTCATGGTTATTAATCAGATATGAGAATAAGGGTTAACAAAGTTGATCAGTTTGAAATTATGTGACAACTGATTCACCCCCCTCTCAGTTGTTTTCCCTTGTGTTTCCAACAAGTCGTGTTTCCATGATAGCCTCACCACCCTCAACGAACAGTTTAGAGCATTAATCGCTCGCTGCCTCCTTCGTTTCCTCCACTGACCAGCTTTCCTTACGCATCCCTTCGCATTTCCTCGGACTGTCAGGCGCGTAATTTAGATATCAAGGTTCATTCAATACTCCACATTCTCGCATATCGGGCTCATTCTCATTCCTTTTTGTTTGCAAAAATTCTTGATTGTTCACTTGGTTTAGCATCGAAACTGGTTCAGCTCTCCATGCTTCATTGTTCGGCTCTTCAAGCTTTTCGTTCGGCTCTGCACTCTTGAGAGCTCCCTTTCTCTTTCAAGTGAGGTTTTTAACCTCACTCAACCTGTACTAGTCTCTATGAATACGACAGTTTTCTGCCATGCACTTAGTTTTTTCAAATTATTTGTTTGCAAAAAAAATTCTTTCAACAAAATGCATAAAATGAAATGTGGGGAGGGTTTCACTGGTTTTCTTTTCCTCTATACTCATCCATGCAATCCTACTCTTTCATTCTTCATTGCATGATGTTTACTTTGCATTGTGCTTTTCATATTTGCTTCCTTATACGAAATATGAAATGGGTTTTATTGGTTTAAATGGTTTTCTTTACTATTAGACTTCTTCGACGAAATATGGAAAGGGCTTGACTGGTTTTATATTCGTGTGTTAGTCGTTCCACAAACTTTAACTCTGTAATTTATTTTTAACATTTCTTTATTATTCCAAAATATGGAAATAGTTACACTAATTTTATTATTCATAGGGTTATAATGTTTATCATTTCAAGGGTTTCTACCATGCACTTGCATTCGTGTATTCCTCATTGCACGGTCTTTAACTCTGCAATTTACTTAAAATGATCTCATGTCATTCCAAAATTTGAAAATGGTAGCACTGGTTGTCATTTCGAACATATTCTACCATGCTTTTTTTATTTGCACGGCATTTAGTCTGCATTGTTCTTTTCATATTTGCTTCCTTATACGAAATATGAAGTGGGTTTAACTGCTTTAAATGGTTTTTCATTACTATTAGACTTCTTCGACGAAATATGGAAAGGGTTTGACTAGTTTTGTATTCGTGTGTTCGTCATTCCACAAACTTTAACTTTGAAATTTGCTTAAAATAATCTCACATCATTCTGAAATGTGAAAATGGTAGCACTGGTTGTCATTTCGAAGATATTCTGCCATGCTTTTTTAAATTTTATTTTTACTACCAAACATGGAAAGTGTTTGACTGGTTCACAATTATAGGGTTTTCTACCATGCACTTGTATTCGTGTGTCCGACATGTTGGTGTTTTTTCCATTAGAGCTTCAAAATCCTCTAAAGGGTAGCCAACCCTTATTCTTAAGAATCTTCAAAGCTTGTGGCCAACTATCGGGTAAAGACTTTCAGGCTCATACGCCTACTCTTTAGGCTCTATGGGACCAAGGAGGGGGTTCCTTATTGTGTTCATTTGATATTTAATGCCTCAAGAACACTTCAACACACAAATTTGTTCCTAATAAGTGCAAATAGACATTATTCATCAAAGGTTGGCTGACCTTTACACAAATAACTACCTACTACTAGGAATTAAGTGGGACTTTTGATTGTAAAGGAAACTATTTAATGATTTTCATTCTCATTTTGAATCCCTAGCTAGGCATATCACTTACTCAAATATCTGTCAAATAACATAATAAAGAGACCAGTGCTTCATCAATTGGGATAACGGAGTCAAATTAGCAACAATCAGTAATACATCAACCATTTATCTCAGAAATTGGTGGACTATTGTCATACTACTTGTATTATTCAATGTTGGCAAAACAAGGATAGACAACTGAGAGGGGGGTGGGGGGGTGAATCAGTTGTTACCAAAATAAAACTTATACAACTTTAACCAATCCTTATATCATAGATCTGATAATTAATAATGCAAGCATAAGAACAACACATCAGAGACACATGAACACAAATATTTTATACGTGGAAACCCTGTGAGGGGAAAAACCATGGTGGATGTTAGTCCACAAGATTATACCCTGTTAGAAGTATAATGAAGAATAAAAAGAGAATGCACTTGCATTCAGGCACACTGCTCAAAGGGAAGTCTCACTGCCTTACATACAGTAATCAGATTAAATCCATCTGATGAATTTGAACTGAGAAAATAGCTTCTACAAAAGCCTAATTATAGTTCCAGTTAGGCACACTACAACCTCTTCAAACTCTTCCACACTCTGCTCTAAATGATTTGACCTTTATTTGTACTTGTACATCACTTGTACACTCGAGCACACTCTAAATGAGGAAAATAATCTTGTATATATATTTGCTACACGAATTTGCATCCACTAATCAGTCGGCCACAAATAAGGAATAAATTACAACTGTCAGCCTTGATACATGAATAAATTTCAATGTGTACCAACACAAGTCAGCCATAACATAGTGAGGACCCAAACAAACATCTACAAACATGCCAAACAATAAAATATTAATCCTCATGGATCCACAACATGCTAACACCACAATGTCGGCCAAGAACATGAACACTTGGGCACATATTGGAAAAATCTTTGATCACAAACACTCCAATCACTATGGATGTACACCAAGGATAGAGCACAATCTAGAATCATCCATGAACATCATAGGCACATGAGAAACACATGAGATTACCATACTTTCATCCGCTTTGACCAAGAACACCATCTACAAAGACTGAATAACTGTAGGTATACAGATCATCATAACTTCCACAAAACTTCATGCGCACCACTGAAACTTTCAGACAACATACTAGAAAGGTTCAACACCAAACCCTTTGAAGCGCACCTTCAGATCTTCAACATATAGAGCTTTCCAACATTCTGACCTTCTCAACTCCACTGGCTGCCTGTACTATATTTTTTACAATTTTCTCAATCTCCTCGACATATACAACCTTAAGCAGATTAAAATGCTAATAGTGTTGACATCAATGACAACAATATATCAACAACACAACCACAACATCCAACATTCAACTCACTTCATTTTAAACATAACTTTCTACCAAATCCTATTCCATTTCCTCACAAACCTATGACTTCATTTAAGCATTTAATCAATTCCTTGAATTGAAGCAAAAATAGACCCACACATTCAATTAAAACAACCGAAGACAAAAAAAAAGATCCTTAACCCTTTCATTCATAATCTGCAAGAAAATTACAAAGGAGAGTATACATTTCAGAACTAAGACTTGCTCCCATAATCGGTGGCTTATGTAAAACCATTTTAAGATTATTACAAACATGATTCGAACCCAAGACAATTTACTATTCTAATTATCAATATTCTTTACAATAACCTCCTTGAGTTATTAACCTAGACCAGTTTAGGACTCAAGAATGGAACTCCCCAAAATGAGAAAGAAAACAAAAGATAAAGGAGAAGAAGCAACCCAAGAATAAATATGTAAAAGACACTTGGAAAAATATCTCTCGTTGATTTGCATTTGCAAATATATTTTCTTCCTTCGTTTTTTCCTTGCAGCAGAAAACTACACTTCTCATGCAAATTTGCACCTCCATTTCACCCTGTAGTGAAAATGCTATGCTTTCCCATGAAAATCTTGTATTCCTCTTGCTTTGTTGTATTTTCACTTTTCACCTCTCATCAAATAGAGTTTTCTCACTTTAATAATGAGGCTTTGATTTATTTCAATTCCACCATGCTGCGTAAAAGTTTTACCCGTGCCATTTCACTTTTAATTTCCAACAAGGAAAACTTATGTTTAAATAGTGAATATTTAATTCACAATATCGGACAAAACAAAATTATCACCTGCCTCCCTTTAATATTGCATTGTATATTTAAAACCTGTTTTACTTTAAATTGTGAAGGCCCTTTTGGTAAAAAAATATCATTGGGCAAAGAAAAATTTACACGTGCTTCTACCTTGCCCATTCATTTAAAATATTCACTTTTTAAATGAAACGAAGGCCCCTTTGTTTTTCACCTTTCATTTTAAATCTTTTCCCTTAACATGAATTGTCGGGAAAACCACAATCATGTGGAAAAAATTCACTCACCCCACTGCATCTCATCTTGCATCATCACCATCCCTGTGGGACTAAAGGGGTGTGGATGAGATTAATCCACGTCTCTTGTTTTCCCTTGGTCTTCAATCTCCTTCATTTTGCAATTCATTGATCCAATACCTCTTCTCTAATTCCTTTGCAACTTCATTTAATTTCTTAATCATGGCAGCTCCCTTGAAAACATGAATACATAGCGCCAAGAGCACTGTATTCGGTAATGTTCTTTTATAAACTTGCCACCATTCGACTACAGAGTGTGTTCAAGCCATATGAGACTAGGGTATAGCGCAAAAATAGAAAAATCAATTTTGATCCATTTTCTCTGCATGCACTAACTACCTTAGTGCCAAGCACGTGATGGACACAAAACAATTTCATACATCCACCCCTTGTAGTTGTGTTAAAGTTTCATTCGCAATACCAAATTTACCCTGTTCAACAAGAACAGTGGCCGCCCCACCAGGAGCAAATCTTTCCTCACCTCTACCAACACTTCCTGCATCTTTTACAAGTATCCTTTGCTTTAAACAGATCATCTGCTATTTGTTCTACACTGCCATGTATGCACAAGGCACTCAGTGAGTCTTTCAATCCACCTTATGAAAACATCCCCTCACTTCCAAATTGTGTGACCTCATTTAGAACATGTGCCATGTTTCTTTATCTGCAACAATAAACACCTCATGTCATCGAACCTTCACAATGTGTGTTGACTTGTTCTTTGAAATCATTCCCTTTCAACACAATGGTGCCCTAGTTGCACTTACATTTTTTTTTTTATGTCAACACTCCATACAACCTTCGAGCTCCATCAAGATGTACGACCACGTTCTTTGAACCTCTCCTCATTATCCACTCTGCATCTTTCATCAGGCACAGGAAAAAGGAAGCCATCTAATTTCAAATATGTTTAAGGTCGATTGGACCCCTCCACTCTTTGGTGAAATCTACAAAATAACGTCAACATATAGGTGGAATCCCCAACATATAATTTCTTGTGTACAACTTTAAGTGTTTTGTTTGCATTAAGACAATTGTTGCTCCTATCAATGGTAAAGGTCAATACTTGTTCCCTTTTCCTCCACCTGTGCCATTCGTGCAATTCCATGTCACACCATGGCTACAGGACACTTACAAGAGTGGATAGTGTTGTGACCTTATCCCAAGGTAACTTATATTACTGCCTTCTTCATTCTTTATACCTTGAACCAAAAGCATTTCATACTTTGTGTAGACACTCGAAATATCCTGATCGATATCATGCACTTGATCCTGATTAACTAACGCCAATTCTTCCTTAATCATTTTCACACTAACCAATTAATTGAATAATCTTTATTTAATTAATTAAATTTCCTCCTTAAATCGGATAATACACTTTATTAGATTATTTCATCATATCCTAATGTTCTTCCTTTAATTAAATAAATCAATTTTATTTAAAATTAAAATACTAATGTTCCAACATCCTCTCATTTTATTTAAATAAACCCAAATATTTAAATCCAATGTCATAAATCAAACTAATTTCATCTAAGGTAATTAATCCTAAATTAATTAACTCCTAACACTAATCCCCCATTCCTCTAGCTTTTAATTCCACCCCAGGTAAGTCAACCTTGGTCAACTAACCAAGTTTCACATGTAAATCATTACCCTATTTTCATTAAAAATGGCATATTCTTTTGAATATTCCACCCATTTGAATTTTCCCTCCCAAAGGACTCTTGTCCTCTTCTTACACAAGCCACCTTGGCTTTAAATAGATCTTACACCTCTTCTTACACAAGCCACCTTGGCTTTAAATGGCTCTTACACATTCTCTTACACAAGCCACCTTGGCATTCATTCTTCTTACACATCCCATCTCCCAAGATGTGCTCACACATGTGTGAGCACATCTCCTTAAAGATTCATTAGCATGTTGACAAGTGGCATCGTGCTATTGGTCCAAATTTTAATCCCACATCCTCCCCTTTCTTCACTCTTCAACTCTTCTTCCTTATAAATAGAGGCCTTCTCTATTGATTGAGGATCAAAAACTTCATGCATTATTACTATAGCCATTTGAGTTCATAGCATTTCATCTTTTTCATCCATTTTAGCTAGATTATAGCCATTTTTCATACTTGGAATCACACATTTCATACAAAGCTTATCAAGGGATTGGGAAAGGGCTTCTTTCCGCATCAAAGAAGCACCAATCCCCTTATGGGATGTTGGTTTGAGCATTTAGAATAGTATTTCATTAGTAGTTTATTTGATATTTTACTTTATTTTCATGTTATTATGTTTAAATGAATTTCATACAGAATGCTTAATTCCTACTTGTTTATTGACTAATGATCACTTGTTTGTTCATGTTTGAGCAGGTCTAGGCAAAACATTCACATTTTGGTGCTAGGAGGGCACAAATCTCAAAATTAACACATTTTTTTCTTCATTTTCGCTATTTTTTTTATGTTTTCTATTCTTCCAGGACATAGCGATGCTAAGGAGGAAAAATAGTGATGCAATCATTTCAACGTTGCTATATAGTGACGCTACCCTCTATGTCTAAAAGGTGACGCTGCAATGGTTTTCCTGGGGCCAAATCGATTAAACTCCAAATGGCGATGCTAGTGAATATAGTGATGCAAGTAAGGTCTTTGTTTTTCCATAGAGCGATGTTGAAACTTCCAAATAGTGATGCATGTGTGGATAGCAACGCTGGGTCGAGGTAAAAATTAGTTTTTAAATTTATTTTAGCATGTGCTTTATCTTTTCAGTTTCTTTTGACCATTGACCTATTTTGTGGCTTTGGTGTTTGTAGGCTGATCAACTTTTGCAAGTTAGGTAACAAAGAAGAAAAAGAGGAAACAAGGAGAAGGCTTCTTATGGCACTATTTCATAATTGTAACAAGTGCTTTTTAACACTTTGGGGACACATATAGCCCAATCTTTGGAAACCTTGCTATCTTTCAATTAAGGACTCAAATACATTTTGTTTTAGGCTTTAAAAAGAACACACAAAAGGTTAAAAGGAACATTATAAACTTAGTAGATTTTTGAGTTTGGATTAAAATTGAATAATCAACTTTCACACTCAAATTTGGTGCTATAAAAAGAACTCATTTATACTTTTGAGGACTAAAAAGAATTCATGTTTGTTTTTCTTTTGTAATCTTCTTTACTAAACTCTTGCCATTCAAATGCGTATGCACTTCTCTCACGCTTCATGACGACCTTGAGAATCAAGATAATTTTAGTGGCATTAGGTTGTCTAAAAGATTGCCTCCACATTTCAAATTTGGATTTTTAAAATTGAACAAATCTTGCTAGTGTGAGAAAAGGCATCGCGTGTGTTCTCTCTTTGTTCACGCAAACAAAGATTGATCAAACTACGAATGTACTTACTCACTATTATTCACCTTTAGAGGGCCTTCCTTGGTGGGAAAAAGTACTCACCCCAAGGGAACAACCCAAGCGGTAACGAGCATAAGCCAAGCTCTTCCAAACTGTTATATAAATTTGTGATTGCAAGGAAAGTTTGCAATCAATGGGAAGTGGTACATGATAGCTCTACCCCAATGTATTTATGATGTGTAAAGCCCTTGTTCTAAGGGTTGGGAGACCTCTTTATGGATTTTATTATTGTATCCCCTGAACTGGATGCCCTTGTTAGAGTAATAAGTTATTATACTTAACTAATTTAATCATATTGGTTAATTAATTAAGTCTCTTATTCCTGTAGGTTGCTTAAGCTAAACTTAGGAACATTAATAATTATTTATTAATTATTAAGTGTGCACACTAGGTTTTCATTTAGGGTTTCCTAATTTTAGGTTTTCTTTATCTCCTCATAAGGATTGATCACATTGTAATTATCATATTATTCAATAATCATTTTTTGGTTTTGAGCTTGCACATTCTTGCTTGAGGCTTTACAAAACATCTTATTGCTTGTTCTGGATATCTGTTGCATGTGATAGGTGATTGCATGTAGGTGATTCTTGGGGACTTTGAAGTTGGATTCATCAACTTCTACAACCCTTACTACAAACCCTTGTTTAGAATCCAAAATCCCTAAATATTTGTTGGTGTCAGGAGGTCGGACCTTTGAAGCCGTCCCACATACTTGTGGTTCCTAGTAGAGATGAAGAGTTTGTCATGGGAGATTCATGAGAACTCAAAGCTTGGTTGACTCGTAGAAGTGAGTATCGTGGAGGGGAACCAGTGTGGTCAAGCTTCTGATCATCCACTTTGAATAAGCGTAGCTAGAGAAATCCAAGTGGGAATTCAACAAATATTATCTTTTTTATCTTAGGGTTGTGCATTATTTTGGAATCAAAACACTTTGCTTGGATCTAAAACATTGGAAAACAAAGATTCAACAAATCACTAGAATTTCAAACCCTTTGGAAGAACAAATACCCTTGAGAAGTCTATGTGTTACTACTTATCCCTAGGGGTTCTTATCCCTAGAAGGCTTCTAAACATTTGTACCCACATCTCAATTTGTTCCTCCCAAATTCAACATAAGAGACTATTGCCTTAGTTTTATTTATTTCCACATAATGGACCTTGTGGGATGAAAAGAAATTAAGACATAGACATTTAGTTGAAAAACTAAACAAGAAAGTGTGGATGTGGTAAAAAGAATCAATCTAAGCAAGATAAAAGACAATTGAACCTCACTTGTGTTTGTTCAAATGATTTCCCGCAAGATCAAAATCCCAAAACCAAAATCTGTCGATTGTCACAAACGTCTTAGTCCAAGAAATCTCAAGAAATGTTAGTCAACACTCTATCAAGTTAGAGATAGATTGCTCTATAACTTTTACAAATGTGTTTCAAAGGATAATCCAAATTTGTACTCGTTCTATTATTGTCAAAATCCAAGTCTTTTTCAACGTTTTGAGTTTCTCACATAGGAAGTATAGCATGTTCTTCAATACCATGGTCTTGTAAAACAAAGTCTCTCTAGGCTCACCTAGGATAAAATCAACCCCTTCATTCATCATTCCATCAATCAAATCCCATCTCACAAACAACTCTTAGAATCTTGGAAAAAATCATTCATGCTAGACGTTCGGTAATCCTTCAAATCAAAATAAAAAATCTTGTTTGACTAAGTGTGTGTGGACAAATCCTTCTTCATACACTTAGTTAAATTATCACCTTGTGAACAAGTTTGTTCCAAGATAACATCCAACATCTTGGGGTTTATGAGTTCATTATCCAGAATCCAAACCAAATCCAAATCAAATCCAAAATCTAAAAGTCCTAAAGTCTAGTGTTCCTCCAAGGTTCTTAAAAGTTCAATCATTCACAGCATCTGTCTTTCATTTATCCTATCACCATCACTTGATCCTTAAACAAACTTAGATTTTATTCTGTGTACCTAAAGTTTAGACCAACCTAAGGAATTAGAGGTTTTTCTCCCATATTCCTGAAAGTTGATCCTTATTTTATGGTTCAAACTAGATCTCAACACAAGAAAAAATGGAGCAAAACAAAGAGACATCCACTTCAAGTGAATTGAGTCAAAGTGCACTTGAACTGAACCCCATCAGATCTAACAACCCACTCAACCTTCCTCAACAACCATAAGATATTCAAGAGGGAGGTTGCCAAGTGGAGGATATCACCAACAATCCCCTAGGAATGACTCAAGATGAAATCATGGAGATAGTCCAAAATCTTAAAAACCACAAGATTGTTAATGCAATGATGAGACTCAATCCTTCACAATACATGCTAGCATTAGCAAAGGAAGGGGCTAAACTCCCTTTTGATTATGATGTAAGCACTATTGTAGAACAACCTCTTGGGATTATGCCACCGGTATCATTCGCACCACCCTTCCAAAGCATCATTCAACCCATCCCACAATCGACATCATCTCATGCTCCAAGCCAACCCATGATCACAAAGGGAAGTTCATTACTCCAAGCTCTTCAAACAGGCCCCCTTGTAAACAACTAAAATTTGGATGAAAAAACCATCTTGGGTATGTCCAACATCATCTTGCAAGACTTGAAACATCTGTATGTTCCGCTCATTTTCCATGACACCAATAATTCATCCACTTTATCTGCAACACCAACATACCCTCTTGGAACACAAGTGTCTCTCCCCATGGTATCACAAGGACAAGGGGGTTTATTTGGACAAGGGGGAATCTTTGATGCTTCATCACCACTTTCTCAAGGAAACATACCACCTATCCTCCCATCACTTCCCTTGCTAACATCAACATCCACATCAATCCAAGGTTTAGGGCAACCCCCTTTACCCAACACACCAATCCCAAATCAAACAAATCAAATCAATCTACCAATCACAAATAAAATCAACATGTCAAGCATACCAAATCCTCCAAGTATGCCACCGATATTGCAACACCAAGTGGCACCAATCCAAACATCCCAATCAACCATTACACCATCTACAACACCCCAGATTCTCCAAAACATGGTCTCCCAAAGACCAAAAACATCAACCATACCATCCACCACACAACCCATTATCATCACTCAAACACCTCAACAATCGCCTCAACAAAGTCTCATCACACCATCTCACACTATTCTGAATCCTCCACCTCCACCCCCAAATCCAAACCTAGAAAACCAATACAACATCACGTTGCAAGCAGCCCATCAAGTCTATAAAAAGGCACTCCAATAATTCCAAGTGCAACAAGCTACACAACAAGCTGAGGTACAAAAAGTCATGCAACAAGCCCAACAAGTCACACAAACTGCACAAGCAACCTAGGCTGCTCAATCTGCACAAGCATAGGGACAAGCTCAAGCACAGGCACAAGCTCAGTATCAAGCACAACAAGCTCAAGCACAAGAGTTGTTATAGCAACAGGCTTACCAACAAGCTTTGCAACAATACCAAGCACAACAACAAGCAGCCCAACAACAAGCATTATGGGCACAACAACAACAACAAGACCAACAAAAAGCTTTGTTGGCGCAACAACAACTACAAACATATTAGCAACCATTATTTGTACAAAAATCTCTTGCAAACACACCACCAAGCCTGCAAGTCACCCCACACACCATTCAAGCCACAACACCAACCCAAAACATGTTCATTCCACCACCTGATCTGTAAAATGGCTTGTCCGCTCAAATCAAAAAGCTCTCACAACAAGTGTTGGACATACAATTAGGAAAAACCAAAAAATCACAAGGGAATCTATGCCCTTATCCATTTGACAGAAGCATTGTGATGAAGCCATTCCCATCGGGTTTTGAGATACTAAAATTCAACAAGTATCGTGGAACCAAAAATCTTGAAGATCAAATTAGGGAATTCCAGGTACACTGCATGGAAGTGGCCTATGATGAATCTTACTTAATGAGGCTCTTTCCCAGAATTCTGGCTGGCCCAACCATGGAATGGTTCTCTCGTCTTCCTCCCAAAATCAATAAGTTCCAAGAAATTGTGGACTCATTCATACAAAATTACTCATTTAACATGGGCATGAACGTAAGATTGCAAGATTTGTCCGACCTAAAGAAAAACAAGGGAGAGATGTTCACATCCTTCTTGCAACAATGGCGATCCAAGGCCAATAGGAGCAATTGGGCTATGCCAGAAGAATAACAAGTCAAAACCATCATCTCAAATCTTGAAGGGATCTTAGCCTTCCATCTCAAAATGCAATGCATCACTACCTATGATCAACTCATCCCCAAATCTCTTAACATTGAAAGAGACCTCATTGCATAAGGGGGGACACCCACCTATCAAGACAATCACCCATCAACAAGCTACAACGACAAACCTTGAACCTAGGCAAAGAAAAAAAATGTTACCAATGATGGTGTTGTTGATGCCAAGGTTGTAATCAGTGCTCCAAGGCCAAACACACAACAACAAACATACCAACAACCTCAAAACAACACCCAAAACACCCCATGACCTAACATATCTCAACAACAAAACAATCCACAAATAGTCAACAATGTCAATGATCAAGGCAGACCATCTACAAGAAATAGATATTCCCCCAAGCAAAAATACATGCCACTTGAGGAACCAATCAAATATGTCATGCGACAACTCATTCAAGCCAACATCATCATGATCCCAATCATTGAAAATTACCAATAGCCTCAAGATAAACCACCATGGTATAACGAGAAGCACCTTTGTGATTTTTATAAGATAAATGGGCACACAACAACCAGTTGCATGAGGCTTAAGAACCTGATCCAAGATCTTATTGATGACAATACTATCACCGTTGAGCAACCAGATGGGAATTAGGACCTCAAAATATACACGAATTTGATGCCAGATCACAATAAAGCAAACAATAATTGTAAAGGAAAAAGTATGGCAACATCAACCATGTTTATGACCGTGTTGTTGCATCTTTGGATGAGTAAGTAAATGTCATTAATATCACAAGGTCCAAAGCTGAGTGTGGATTCACCACACGAGGTGGCAGAATCACCATCCCTGGACCATCCACATAAGCTAAAGCACCCCCTACAAACTCAAAGTCAGTTGCCAATGGTTACAATGTCTTAGAATAACTGAAGAAGATCCCCGCCTAGATCTACATCATGGAGTTACTACAAATATCGTCGACACATAGGGAAATCCTAGAAAAGGCACTAGTTGCATCTTCCATAACCACAGATCTTGATGCAGACTAGTTCCAAGCTATGGTTGAACATATCACCATGCCACATCTCCTCACCTTCTCTAAACAAGATCTTCCAAACCAACCATCTCATAACCATGCGCTACATCTTGAAGTACTGGTATATAAAAATAAAGTCAAAAGAGTCTTAGTGGATGGAGGTGCAGGTTTGAACATTTGTTCTCTCAAGCTAATAAATAATCTGGGATTCTCTGAAGATATGATTGAAAAGGGAAAATGCATTACTATTTGGGCTTATGATGATCAAGAAAGAGTGTCTCAAGGCACCATTCAACTTCCTATCCAAGTAGAACCAACAGTCATGGAGACTACTTGTCAGGTCATTGATCTTGACCTCCCTTATAATATTCTCTTGGGGTGCCCATGGATCCATGGGATGAAAGTTGTTGCATCCACATTTCATCAATGTGTCAAGTTCCCCTATGAAAACCAAGAGGTCTCCATCCATGGTGATCCCAAGGACTTTGCTTATTGTAGGAACTTGGAAGCCAAATATTATAAAATCCCACAAGTTCTCAAGAATGATGAAGGCCCTATGACTCCATATGTAGAACCATCCACCCTAGCCTTCACTTTTGAGACAAAGACAACCTCCATTATTGACATTTTTGATATCAAAGTCATTATCCAAGATAATGGATGTGGAGACTACAAGATGAAGAAAGGTGCCTTTGTAATAGGAGAGTTACCTCAATCTCCTAGGTCACATGGACAACCACAACCAAGTGACACACCATCTCAAACCTTCAAAGCAGATCCCTCTAGGTTCAAAAGTTGGGGGGACCTAGGTCGAGAAGTGGTAGACGAAAAGGATATATCAAGTCTCCTATACCAAGATGAAAGACCTGTGCCTGCTCTTCCAATGGACGATGCTAAAAAAGGAATACAGTTAATGCTTAGCATGGGCTACAACAAGAATGAAAGTCTTAGGAAAAATAGCAATGGCTGATTAGAACCCATCATTGCTGAGAAGTGCATAAAGAATATTTGCCTTGGATTTACCCCTCCAAAAAAATCATACATGGAAGAGGTACCCCTGTTAAAATAGTCAAAGCTCCTCCTTAGTTACTAGTATCCATAGGTTTACCCTTAGACAACTATACCTTTGATATAATTGATGTATGTGATGAGGATCCCATCACTGACCTACCCATGCTATTCAAGGACTCTTACCTATTCATTATTTCTACCATGTCTTTTGAGTCAAACAACCAAACCAATGAATTAAAGCTAGTTTATCCCTATCTAATAGACTATGACCAACGAAGACCACAAATTTTAGACACATTCGAAAAAGATGAGTCTCTCTTAGAATTCATGGGACTACGGGATACTATACCATGTGGAGACCATAAAGAAGGGTTTGACATTAAGCTGGACAAACATACATACTATGGGGAAATGATTGAATCACTCAGTCGCAAAATAGTAAATCTGAGAATAATCTCTAGGTCTTTAAGTGAAACCACACTGTGGCACTTTCTGACCCAAAAATAGTAAAAACAAAGGATGTATCTGAGGGTGAAAACCTCTCTGAGGCACCCAAGGATGAGGGATTCAATCTTCCCCTTAGTGCTATTCATCAGGAGAAGTCAGTAGTGTTGGCAGAGAAGTGTAACCTCGTCAACTTGGGGATTGAAGAAACACCACACATAACCTTCTATGCAAAATCACTATTAACAGAGGAACATGAACTTCTAGCTACATTTCTGAGGGAAATAAAGGTAAAATTTGCATGGACCTATCCCGACATGTTGGGTCTTGACCTAGAGGTGGTTTTTCACCATCTAGCTGTCTATCCAAAAGCAAATCCAGTGAAGCATAAACTAAGGAAGATGCATCTATAGATCACACTGTTAGTCAAATTTGAGTTACAAAAACTCCTGGATGCTAGCTTCATAAGACCCATCGACTATCTTGAATGGGTCTCAATCTTAGTATCAGTCACTAAGCCCACTGGGGGCATCCGGATCTACACTAACTTCAGGGACCTAAATAAAGCATGCCCTAAAGATGATTTTCCCCTTCCCAACATTGACATGATTGTAGATCAAACAATAGGGCATGGAATGTTGTCACTAATGGACAGGTTTTTAGGGTACAATCAGATAATGATAGCGAAAGATGATCAACAGAAGATGGCCTTTACCTGTCCATGGGGTACATACTATTGGAACATGATTATGTTTGGATTAAAGAATGTTGGAGCCACCTATCAAAGGGCCATGAATCTCATTTTTCACGACAAGATTCACAAGTCTGTAAAAGACTATGTGGATGACATACTAGCCAAGTCAAGGAAGCAACAAGATCACATAGCAGCACTGAGCTCCATCTTTGATAGGCTAGAAGAATATAGGGTTAGACTCAATCCTAAGAAATGTGTCTTTGGTGTATAATCGGGAAATACTTTGGGGTATATAGTATCAATGAGAGGGATCGAGATAGACTCGACTAAAGTCAAACCAGTTCTCGAAATGGAGGCACCAAGGACATTGAAACAGTTAAGGGGTTTACAAGGAAGACTCCAATCCATTAGTAGGTTCATAGTGTAGTTAGCAAACAAGGCTATCCCATATTCTCATCTACTCCACAAGGGGGTAGCGTACAAGTGGGATGAAAAATGTGACCAAGCATTCAACAAAATCAAAAAATACATGCTGACACCACTAATACTCATGCCACCAATCCAGAATAAGCCACTGATCTTGTACATATCAGAAACAACAACAATTGGAGCTCTATTAGCACAACATGATGAGACGGGGAAGGCAAGAGCCATATACTATATCAGCCAAACCATGGTAGGGCATGAGTTAAATTATACAATCATTGAAAAATATTGCCTAGTGTAAGTGGTGAATTAGGTGTGAAGCACAAAACACTTTTTAATACGACATTATATCAAAGATTAATCAAATTGAATCAATTCAAAGCAATAATCAATTGAAAGCATCATATTGTTCTCTATCCTTCAAGATTTATTAAATCAAAATGGCTCTCAGACTGTGAGTGTACTATGATTGTTAAAATGACAATTGAAAGAACGAGATGGATACTAAAACAATGATATGGAACTAAATGTGGTAATACTAGATGATAAATGAATAAAACTAGCATGAATGGACATGAAACAGAGAAATGCAGCTACAAGAGGCAGCCATGATATTGAAGCTTGATTGCTGGATGTTGGATGCTTGAATACTTGATGCTTGAGTGCTTGAATTCCTGCAGAGTAAGAGTGCAAAAGTTAGATTATTTGGATCCTTTTCTTGGTTTAATGAGGCTTTATTTATAGAATTCCTGGTTGTAGAAATGCACAGGGAAGACATTGAGAGGCTTGGATTCAATCTGGAGGATTGAATGGTGAAAGATGGAGGAGATTGAGAGAATAATGGAGATTGTCTCTACCCATGAAAAATCCAGGCAAGAGAAGAGGAAAGATTAATGGAGGAGGATTAAGAGAAGAATTTGGAATTTGTCTCCAGTTTGTCTCCAAAACTTTTTGTGAAGTTTCAAAGCATTAATTGTGACATATTTTAGACATAGATTATCTAATTCATTTTTGAGAGAATATAGATGTAATATTCCTTGTGCTGTAATTCAAATATTTTGATTTATTTAAATTAGCAAAAGAAGGATAAATAATTTAATAAAACGAACTATAGAATAGTTGTTTATTAAATTAAATAGAAGAATATGATAATTAATCAATAAAGTGTTTTAATCTTTATTTAATTGATTTAAGATTGATGTGATAGAATAAAATAGGGATTTGAATATTAAATCGAATAAAGTATTTAATTTTGTTTATTTAATTAAGATGAATTTAAATGTGAACTATATAAATAAATATTTCTATTTATTCAATAGTAGAGGAAATTAGGATAATTAATCAAATAATTTATATTTAATTAATCGGATGCTCCAGACCATTTTTAGGTGTATACATTTTGCCCCTCTTTGAAGTGATGTGTTTATGCGTTGCTTCAAAGAAAATTTTGCTGCTACTGCCAGGATTGATGATGAAGAAAAATTAATTCCATATGCCCCAAACATTGATTTTTAGATGATGGATGATAATATGCCCCCTTGGGAGATAAATAAATGATCTGATGATTTTTAGAATTTTTTCAAAAATTTATGATTTTCTGATGATTTGATGAAGAAATAAATTATCTCTCGACAAATGATGAAGAAATCTAGCCCGCAGATGAGTTTTAATTAATTTTTTGGATAAAATTAATCAAAAGATAATAAAACCCACCAAAAATACCTTTTCAAAAATTATATATAGTGCTAAGAGGTCATTTTCCAATTCATTTTCACTATTTGATTTTAAAAACCTTTGTGATAAAGACTTTTCTGCTAGTTGGAGCAAGATGCCTATTCCCTATCACACTCACTGTTTCGAGCATGTTCAACGTCACTGATGGCCGGCCACGTATGGACCTCCGGTATGTACCCCTTAACCTCCTCGTAATTTGTGCACTTTTGTTTTTTAATGAATTTTATGCTTTTTGGCATTTTTTGTCTGTTTTAGCACTTTCAAGCCGTGTTGTAGCGCTTACACTTTGGTGTAGCGCTTCCAGTAGGTAGATTAGCACTTTGAGTTTTAGCGCTTGCATTAAAACTTTAGCGCTTCCATAGAGTAATGTAGCGCTTTTGGTGATATAGCGCTTAGGTGTCGAATTTTAGCGCTATGATGTTGGATTGTAGTGCTTTGAGAGTTCTAGCGCTTTGATTTGGTTGAGTAGCACTTTCATGGTCTGTCTTAGTGCTTCTGGTAAAGTGGCATTTTGATGGACTGTTTTAGCGCTTTGATGTGGTAAAATAGTGCTTAGAGTAAAAAGGCGCTTAGAATGCCTGTTGTAGCGCTTTAGAGTGCTGAAATAGCGCTTTTGAGATTTAGCGCTTTGGGTGCCTGATTTAGCGCTTCAGACTAATAAAGTAGCGCTTTTGGGATTTAGCGCCTTGATGAACTGTTTTAGCGTGTTCATGTCAAAATTGAAGATTTTGACTTAGGTAACCTTGATTTCGTCAATTTCGATCATGTCCATTCTTTTGATTGGTATGATTGATAATCCACATTCTTGATGTTGGATTTGGATGATGTAAATAAGACTAACTCTCATGATAGGCGAGAAGAAATCCTATTCTTGATGATCCTCATGATAGGCGAAGAAATGATTCAATATCTGATAAATCTCATGATAGGCGAGATCTAGATAATGTTTTGATGAACCTCATGATAGGTGAGGTTTGTTGCTATTTTGAGAACCTCATGATAGGTGTGGTTTGATGTTCGCCTATGAATTTTGATAAAAAATTCATACCAATTTGTGATAGTAGAATGACTTTTGATTTCCCAGACATATTTCACTGATTGTTGATTCTTTTCATTGTGATGATAGGAGCGTCTGGGTACTCTCCAAATGTGAGAGAGGTTTCCATGGACGACAGAGTTGATACCTCATCTGACACCAGATGAGCTTCAGGTTATAGGCCAATGTGGCCTTACAAGTTTGCTTGACATGCCCCAGATTAGGATTAATCGGGGGCTACTGACTGTTTTGGCTGAGAGGTGGCATAGTGACCACAACACCTTTCATCTACCCACTGGCGAGATGACGGTCACACCCGAGGATGTGTGGTGGATTATTCGCATTCCATTCATGGGGGAGATTATGGCATATGATTCCCATGGGACCGTTGGCAGGGATGCTCTTCGTAGAGTATTCCAGGATCAGACTATCGAGGGTCCGAGCGTTCGATGGCAGAGGATCGTTGATTCTTATGCGACACTACCAGTAGTGCTTGCTGGCTTTATTGGAGGTTTCCTTTGCCCTGATCGCGGGTCAAAGGGATTCCTCGTTGGTTGGGGTAGGACACTGGAGAGCATGATGGTACATGGTACCAGATATGTGTGTGGGATGTGCATGCTGGCACATCTTTATCATGATCTACATTTGGTTGTGTACCTCGGAGTGCGAAGCTTATCAGCAGGGATGACCCTGTTACAGGTGTGGGCATGGGAGCACTTCTCGATTTCTCGGCCATTTCTAGTGGCAGACAGACCAGCAGGCAGGCCCTACGTCTTCAGTTATAGAGGTCGACTTACACAGGCCCGAATGGGCAAGTTAGAGCACTGGAGGAGGGTTTTTGATGATATAAAGATAGTGACTTGGCACCCATACTTAGATTGTGAGTAGTGGGAGGAGGATGATGCAGTGTTGGGATTTCTGTGTGATTCCATGTATCTCATTGGTCAGACACGTTTTGTTCTAGAGAGGTTTTTGTTTCGCCGCATGTACAGCCAGTATGGCATTGTTCAGTGTATGCCACAGGGAGTAGCCCACTATGCTAGGCGGCGGATGGATATACCTGATTGGGGGCCCTATTTGTCATATGATTCTTTGGTAGAGGGATATAGGGCATTACAACCATCACCCTGGGATATGCACAGAGATATTTCAGAGGCGGCAGTGACTGAGGAGTATACTGCATTTTTGGCTTTGGTTCCATATCCTCGCATCACTATCCTAGACAAGCCAGCACCGTTACCCGTAGCGGAGGATGCTGCCGAGGATTCAGAGGATAGTGGCGGTGGTACCCCGACAGGAAGTAGCACAAAGAGTGGCAGCGATGATAGCAACAATGATGGCAGTGATGGTGGCAGTGGAGGAGACAGAGGGGCAGGGCTAGCCATTAGCAGTGCTCCATCATCTAGTAGGCCTCTCAAGAGGTGAGTAGTGATAGTGCTAGTAGTGGATCAGCAGAGATAGATTGTAGGTCTCCAAGCATAGGTTCAGACACTGCAAGGGCTGTTGGTACAGGCTCGGGGTTTGCTTGTTCAAACCTAGACTCAGATGCAGGCCTAGGCACAGGCTCATGCTTAGGCTTTATCACAGGTGCAAGGACAGTTGGCCTCTGTACAAAAACAGGTGGCCACATTGACAGCTGAGAGAGACAATGCTCGGCAAATTGCTGAGAGGGCACAGGAGACAGCAAAGACTCTCCAGAGAGTGGCCGATGGCACCTCCATAGGAGATTACATGAGAGAGGTACTGCAGGCCGACCGAGAGGCAGAGTTCTATAGAGACATATATAATGATGTAGTGCCTCCTGAGCATAGGGTTAGTTATGCCCCATCAAGATTTGGATGGATGCACACATGGACAATCAGTGAGGGAGTGACACAGCCTCTATGCAGAGATCCCAAAGATCCTGGTTCCTTCGGGGGTGGTTGTGGTATTGGTCCTTCTGGTGGTGGTACAGGTCCTATTGGGCCCACACATTTTGGCAGTAGCAGATCGTAGATGCTATTTTGATCCTCCATGATGTATATTACGATGTAGCTCATTGTTGATGATGTATTTTTAGACCAGACTTCATTGTATACTTGACACTTGATGATATATATATGAGATGCAGTTGATGTGATATGATGATGGTTTATGATTTATGTGATGATTTTATTTTAGATGTGATGATGCAATGATGAATGTTTTTATTTTGTGCAATGATTTTATGATAAATGTATATGTGGATCATATGATACGTGGATGTATAATGTGATGTAAATGTATGGATGGATGGATAAATGATTTTTATTTTTAAATGTGATGACCATAAATGATGATCTTATAATGAATGATAATGGATGAGAATAATGTCGTGATTTTATTTATTTAAATGTATGGATGGTAAATGATGTATGCATATGATGTTGGATAGATGATAATGTAATGAATGTTTTTATGGTAAAAATGAACCTGATGTACTTATGATACAATTTAATTCATAATTGATTTGATGTATGATAAAATGTATAAATGATGTGATGATGACTCCTATATATTTTCGATGATGATTTTTGGATTTATGTCAAGTATACTCAGTCTTATTTGTACATTAGATAATCATTGGTTGGATTCCTTTATGCAACAAATACTCTGTAGATAATGAATATGATGAATGCAATCTAATTTTAACATGCAACTATATGCAAAATGATTGTCATTTTAACAGTACTTTTGTGCCTTTTTGTCATCATAGAGCTTTATTGGATGTTGAAAGTGAATACAAATGTCAATGGTATGTGTTAGACCAATGACGACCTGAGTACCTCTTTCATGATTTTTGATATTGTAAGTGAACACAAGCATCTAGGTATGATTTAACCGAGATGACCTGAGCATTCATTGTGTAAATAGGTAGTGGTTAATCATTTCAATGTGTGAATTCTGAATGTCATCGGTTTTACATTTTCATAGCACATCCCCCGACAATTCATACATTTAAATGATTAACTTACAGATAGCAGATAATAAAAACATCATTCTTCTTCCTTGTTCCTCTAGTTCAATACATCATTGAGTTACTCCAAAGAAATGATTATCAAAAGTACAATTTATCCATTGTTTACTTAGAGTGTTTCATTCATTATTCAGATTTTAGATCATCCATCCTGATTTTGTGATATTTTTTTTTTTTGGATTTTCGAGATTTTGACCAAAGACCTAACCTAGTAACCTATCTTAGGGGTCTCTGGGGCTAATCATAAATTAGCCTTGCCTACGTTACACACGCAGAGACCACGTAGTTCGACTGACATAGACCTATGTTTTTGGATGTTACTTTTTCAGACTTACCTTTTTGACATGTTTTTGGATTTTCGATAATGATATGGATGGTTGATGCTTTTTGGATGATAATTGATATTGCGCTTTGATATTTGTTTTCAGTTTTTCTGCTATATCATTGTTTTGCCCTTTGGTGACATCGGTGTTTTTTTGCCCCTAGTGATATCCAGATGTTGCCCCCAAGCTTTGGAGTGATACTTTGTATTTTTCTCCTTTTTCTCCTTTTTCTCTTTTTCTTTCTTTTTGTAGTTTTCTTATTTTTTTTGTATTTTTGTGTTGCCAAGATGCCTGTTTGCCAAGTTTTCATAGAGGAAATAATTTTTAGAAGCTTGACCCATGCACTAGAAGATTCAAGCATAGAATTTTCGGAGATGAATATTGTTGATAGGTTCATCAAACAAACCCCCTTCTGACGTTGATAGCTGATATGCTCCTGATCCATACACTGATATGACGACAAAGGGACCAAGCCAATTAGGCTCAAATTTCCCTTTTTTCTCTCTGTCTTGCTGATTCTTGGGGTTTTCTTTTAGTACCAAGTCACCAACCTGAAAGACCCTTGGTTTTACCTGTGGTTGTAACTTCTTGACATCCTCTGTTGATAAGTCGTTAGATGATTAACAGCTTGCTGATGACGCTCATCCAACAACTCCAGTTCTTGCAGTCTAGAGACCCTATAGTCTTCATCTGAAATGATACCTCTAAGTGATACATGTAGGGATGGAATCTCTACTTCAATGGGCAATATAGCTTCTGTTCGATATACCAAGGCATATGGTGTAGCTCCTGTTGGTGTTCTGATACTTGTTTAGTAGGCCCATAGTGCAGGGTTGAGTTGAACATGCCAATCACATCCAACATCGTTAACCATCTTTTTGAGAATTTTGAGTATTGTTTTATTTGAGGCCTCTGCTTGGCCATTCCCTTGAGGATAGTACAGTGTTGAAAACTGATGTTGGATATGAAATTTATCACATAGCTCTTGGACATCTTGATTATTGAAAGGTCATCCATTATCAGTGATAATGGATTGAGGGATTCCATACCAACATATTATGTAGTTCAAAATGAAAGAGGAGATCTGCTTCCTAGTGATGGTTGTAAGAGGTACTGCTTCAATCCATTTTGTGAAGTATTCTGTAGTTGTTATAATGAACTTATGTCCATTAGATGAAGATGGATTTATTTTTCCTACTAGATCTAGGCCCCATTGACAAAAAGGCCATGTCGATGTGAAGGGATGCAATTCTTGTGCTGGTGCATGAATCAGATTGCTATGAATCTGACACTTTTGGCATTTCTTAACAAACATATAGGATTCTTTCTCCATGCATGGCTAATAATATCCCAAACGGAGGAGTTTCTTAGCTAGAGTTATCCCACTCGAGTGAGTGCCACAAATACCCTCGTGAACCTCTTGTAGGGCCATTTCAGACTCGTTGTGCTCTAGACATCGGAGTAAAGTACTATCAAGACCTCGATGATAAAGTACGTTGGCAATTAAAGTATGTCGTGCGGATTGGTGGATGAAGTTTCATTTTTGGTTCCTGGATAGATCAGGAGGAAGGACATCATTTTTCAGGTAAGCATAGATTGTTTCATAGATGGAGGTTTCTATGGTTTTGATATGGCAGATGGTAGCAAATTTTAGATTATTATGGGAAGGACATGATACTTGTTCTACCATAAACTCATAACAAACACGCTTCTCAGACAATTGTAGTAATGAAGCAATAGTAGCCATAGCGTCTGCAGCTTTATTCTCAGCTCTTGGAATTTGATCAAACTTGATACTGACAAAGGATTGTTTTAGATTATCTATTTGTTGCTTGTAGGGCATCAAATTTTCATCTTTTGTTTGATACTCATCATTTACTTGATAAATAACTAGTTGAGAGTCCCCATATACCTGTAAGTCTATGATCTTCCACTGAATTGCTATTTTGACCCCAATGATTAATGCTTCATATTCTGCCACATTATTTGTACACTGGAACATTAATCTATATGATTTTGGAATGGTGTGTCCTTGTGGAGAAATGAACAAGATTCCTGCTCCTGATCCTCGTTGTGTATATGATCCATCAAAATATAAAACCCATTGTTGGGGCATCACTGTCAGAATGCCTGCATCTGGAAACTCCATTGTCATTGGTCAATCATCTGGTAGAGGAGCCTTTGCTAATTGTTCAATGATTTCCTATCCCTTGATTGAATTTCTCTCTACATACTGAATGTCAAATTCACTTAATAGCATGACCCATTTTGCCAGTCTACCTGTTAGGGCAGCTTTACTGAGTAGATACTTTAAAGGATCTATCTTTGCTATTAACTTGATTGTATGAGTCAACATGTAGTGTCTTAGCTATTGAGTAGCAAATACCACCGTCAAGCAAGATTTCTCTATGAAAGTGTAATTGATTTCATATCCATTCAATGTCTGGCTGATATAGTAGATAACATGTTCTTTTTCTTCATAATCCTCTTGCGCTAATAGTGCCCCTAATGAGATATCCGTCGTAGCAATATACAATATGAGAGGCCTTCCTTCTATTGGTGGCATGAGAATGGGAGGTGACATTAGATATTGCTTGATTTGATTGAATGTTGTTTCACACCCCTCATCCCACTTGAAAACTATATTCTTATGTAATAGATGATTGGAAGGATGACTTTTATCCGCTAGCTGGGAGATGAATCTTCTGATCGATTGGAGCCTTCCCTATAGTGATCTAAGTTGAATTATATTCTTAGGAGGTGGCATCTCCATAATTTCTTTGAATTTCACCGGATCCACTTCAATACCTTTTTTTGAGATAATGTACCCTAATAATTTTGCTGATGTGACCCTGAAGACACACTTCTTGGGGTTTAACCTGAGATTGAATTTCTCCATCCGTGTGAAGATTTTGTCTAGGATATGTAGATGTCCTTCCCTTGTAGTAGATTTTTCCAAGATTTCATCCACATAATCTTCCATGAAGGTGTGCATCATATCATGGAAGATTGTCGTCATTGCTCTTTGATAAGTGGCTCCTGTGTTCTTTAGACCAAATGGCATGACGTTCCAACAGAAAGTTCCCCATGGACATGTAAAATCCATCTTTTCCTGATCTTCTGGGGCTATTTTTATTTGATTGTACCTAGAGAAACCGTCCATGATTGACAACATGGAATGCCCTGCCGTCAAGTCCATGATGATGTCTATATTTGGTAGTGGAAAATCATCCTTCGGGTATGCTTTATTTAGGTCCCTGAAATCTGTACATATTTTGATACTATTGTCCAGCTTTGAAATAGGTACAAGGTTTGATATCCATTCGGCATAGTCTATAGATCATATGAATTTAGCATCCAACAATTTCTTTAGCTCTGTCTTTACCATCAATGCGATGTGGGGATGCATTTTTCTCAATTTTTGCTTGATAGGCTTGATTCCTACAGGAAAAGATAGGTGATGCATAAGTAGATTTGAGTCTAGGCCTGGCATATCAAAATATGACCAAGCGAAATTGATGCTTCTTTCTTTAAAGAACTTGATGAATTTCGGTCTTTCTTGTTCTATCATGGATTCTGCCAAATGTAGGATTTTAGCCTTATCATCAGTGCCAATATTCACAGACTATGTTGGTTCCACTAGGACTGATGATCGCTCATGATAGTGTTCCAGAAGAGTGTCAAATATTCCATCCTTCAGTGCCTCAGAAAGGTTTTCACCGTTAGATGCGTTCTTTATTTTTACTTTTTCCAGATCTAATGCTGCCATAGAATGGTTTTCACCATTAGATCTATTTTCCCTGTTGTTATTTTTGCAACTGAAAGATTTGACACCCTCCTACCAAGTCATGATGTTATGAGTATTACAGACAAAATTTGTATCAGTTTTAGCATGACATAGGAAGTTTACGATGGCATCATTGTTTGTAAATATTGGTATATTTAAAGGTTCGACAAGTTCCCAGTCAATGAGTTCAAGATAGATTAATGGCATGAGGTTATCAAATTCATTCAAGGTGATGGATGTAAGGGTTTGGAAAGCCATTTTGTTATAGTCGTTTATTGGAATATCAAGGTCCGTGATGGTACTTTCTTCAAGATCGTCTAGTCCACTCGAAGTCTGCTCGTCCTCACTCGAATCATCGATATTTAGTGACCCTTCCATGAGTGGTCTAGACCTAGAACCTTGGCCCTCCTCATGCGTAGGTGCATATTTTTGAATTACATCAACTTGAATATCAATCAAAAATAGATTGGAATACAATGCCCACTCATATTCATTTGAGTCTGTTTTAGAGCCTTCCCTAAACTGAAGGATATTTTCTACAGCTGTCTTTGTTAGCTCTTGCTTTTCTTCTTCAGAGTATCCTAGTCCCGACTTCTCTTTTGTGTGGAGAGTGAGGGGTGTAATAGGCTCTGTGAGTCCATCCTTTCTTAATCCAATGGGTCCTTGTCCTTCATATCCTATTCTTTCTAAAATAGTTTTTCCTTTGCCATATTTATCGGTGTTGATGTTGACATTTTTGATATTGATTTCTGATGTAGAAGGTTCCTTATCTTTGTATAGCCAATCCAGGATTGCTTTGTTGCTTGTTTCATCTTCTATTGTACCCTTTTTGACAAACCTTTTGTCAAGAGCCGTGACTGGTAATGATGTTTGAGATTTTATCAGAGATGGTTTACCATATGTCCTAGGAGATGGCATTAACTGTGATAGGTTAAGCGATTGATCCATATAATATGTTCCCATTCCTTTGTCTTTTAGTTGGACTTGCTCTTGGAATTTATGTGATAAAGAAGTTTGTTGATCCACATTATCTGTTGATTGAATTTCAACATGACTTGTCTCTTTTTTTTTACCCTTCTTCTCTACCCATTTAGTAGTGATGCTTGGATGTTGTTCGTCTTTGGATGATGATGCTTCCCTGTTGTTTGGTGTGAAGGTATCTTGAGAGATCCTAAGGGTATCACAATGTTGAGGATGATTGTAATCAACAAATATAGTTACCTCTCATCCATTCATTGGGAACTTCAAACATTGATGATATGTTGAAGGTACAGCCTGCATTTCATGGATCCATGGACGCCCTAAGAGAATGTTGTATGTTAATTCCTTCTCCAACACTTGACATGCTATATGTTTCATCATGGGCCCCACTTGAATGGGAAGCACAATCAAGCCTTTAGACAATATTTCTTCCTCATCATGTGCTTTGATAGTCATTTTTCTTCGAGAATCAATAGCATCATCTGAATATCCTAGTGCATGGATTAACTTGAGAGTGAAAATGTTCAGACTAGCTCCCCCATATATTAAGACTCTCTTGACACGGTGGTTGTGGATTAAGACCTCAATATGGAGTGCAGTATTATGGGGATGGTTCGGTGAGATATCATCCTGTTCGGAGAATGATAAACAGTGTGGGGTAGTCAAATGTCCCACCATAGCTTGAAACTAACAAACATCTAGATTATTTGGTACCGTAGTGGCAACTAAAGCTTGTTCAAGAACCTCCTTATGTGATGGTAATATTTTAAGGAGCTCTAGTATCAATATCTGAGTAGGAATGTTTTGCAATTGATCGACAATATTATAGTGAGATGGAGGTGGAACTACGTGTGTAGATCCAATTCCTTTTAACATGACCTTGGCTTGCCCCCTAGTCATCACATTTGTTGGTTGATGCTCTTGACAGTCTCTGATTTTTAAGACATTGATTTGATTATCATAGTTTGATATGTTCGGGAGCAAGTCTAAAGGAGTACTGTTGTTGATGAGGGGTTCGTCAATGGTGTGACCAACTATATGATCACTCTCTACTTCAGATAAACAAAGGATTGTTTTGTCATAGACATGATTGATGTTCTTACCTTTGTAGTTTGAGGATGATGATGCTCCTTTGTCATAGTTGGGCAAAGAGTCTTTGAAAGCCGAATGATCATTGTTGTTTTGAGGTGTTTCCACATATGCCTTGTTGTTGTCAATTAAGTCTTGTATTGCGTGTTTCAACTCCATACAATCATTGGCTTTGTGACCCTTGTTATTGTGGAAGTTGCAATAATCAATGTCATTCCACCATGGTGGTTTGACTTTTGGATCCCAGAATCGAGCTTCCCATGCAGTGATAAGGCCACTATTGACTAGTTCTTTCATTGTTGATTCTATTGTTTGGCCTAAAGGTGTGAACCTTCGTCGATTTGATGGTTTTTGATATGGCTGTGTTTTTACGATCTCATTGTTTCGTATGACATTTGACTTGACAATCTGATCATTGTTTTGATTCTTTAATGTAGATGTTGTCAAGTTAAAGACCAGTTTGACATATTGGGAATCATTTGATGTTTCATTTGTGGTTTGATTCTTTTTCCAAAATTTTGGCTTATCACTGCTTGCATATTGATTTGAGGAGTTATTTGTGTTCAATTTTTTGTTGAAATGTTTGATAACTCCTCTTTTGACTAATGCTTCCTCAATTTTCAGACCATTTTCTATGACTTTTTTGAACGTGGGAGGACATTGTAATTTGAGTCTATAACTCATTTCCTCTGTCAAGTTTTCAATGAACAATTCCATCTTTTCTTCTTTAGGAATGGATCTAGGATATCTAGCGAACAATCGTCGCCATCTTTGTAGAAAAGACAAGAATGTTTCCGCTTTGTTTTGCTTTGAGTTGTAAAGATCCTTGATTGTAACATCATGTTGGATGTTAAAGGAGTATTGGGAAATGAACCTGTTGACTAATTCCTTAAAAGTTCTGATACCTGGTTGTAGTTTTGAAAACCACTCCATACATGATCCTCCCAAGCTCCTTGGGAATAATCTCATTAATTAAGTTTTCTCTTGGGTAAACTCGAGACTCATTGTTTTGAATTCTCTGATATGATCTATTGGATATGTTCTTCCATTGTACTTGTCGTACTTTGGGATCTCACAGTGTCTAGGAAATGGTATCAGACCAACCGTTGTGTCGAAAGGATAAGGACAAATGTCTTGTATCGCATATCTCTTGGTACTCCCTTTTGCCATATCCTGTATCTGTTGTTGTAATAGTTGCATTTGAGAGGTTAAAGCGACAACTGGATCTATTGTTTGTGTAGGTTATAGAACTTCAGTCTCACTCATCCCAAGTGTTTCCTTTAGATGACTCACGTCGAAATCCTTGGGAAGTTTTGCACTTGATTCAGCTAACATCAAAAGATACTTCTCCATATCTTGTTCTAGAATCTTTTCCATAAATATATGGAACTTGGGATCTTGTTGAGCTACTTGGATATCTTATGGAGTTATTTTGTTCTTATTGTTTCGGTTTAGATTATTCCAAGGATTTTCCTCTGCCATTACTTGGGATTTTAAAATTTCTTGTTCTAAGAGTCTCTGTTTTTGGGACCTAGTGAAGATTGGCATACAAATTTTAACCCTTTCTTCTGAAATGTTGATCTTATTTGCTGGAAAATGTCAATTGAATTTTTAACAAAGTCGAATAAGATGACTGATCTTATTGATGAGACTATGTTAAAAATTTGATTACTATACTTGGTTTCGTGATAAAGGATGATAGTATCCTAATGATGAAACTTCAGTGTAGTAATCGATTGTGTATTTGATTTTGACACTTGTGATTTGCAAGATCTTGTTTCAGTTGATAAGATTGGAAATTTGTATAAACTTATCTGATTTTGGTCTTTAGACAGTGATTCTGATAAAAAAAAACTTGGTTCTGATGAATACTGTGGATAAAATGATAAACTGACTAACTGGTAAAAATTTTGAACTCTTTGTTTTGAAAGCGCTAAAATAGAGGACATAAGCGCTATTTCATAGAAGCGCTAGAACAGAGTCTTGAAGCGCTGAAACAGACGACAAAAGCACTACTTTGACAAAAGCACTAAAACAGTGCACAAAAGCGCTGCAAAAATTGATGGATGCGCTATTTTAACAGAAGTGTTGAAACAGTGCATGAAAGCGCTGTAGAATTTGATGGAAGTGTTGTTTTAATAGAAGCGCTAAAATAAAGACTCTAAGCATTGAAACAGTGCTTGAAAGCGCTATTTCATAGAAGCGCTAAAACCATGACCAAAAGCGCTGAAACAGGTTTCCAGAACGCTTTTAAAAAATAGGATTTTAAGACTCTCTATTGTAAAATATGATCTAGCCTTGTGGCATACTATATCAAGGATTGTGGAAGATAAGAAGGATGTATGCGCTGACTATGGTTGTGATACTGAGTGAGAGCTCTTCTTTGAAAGAAGGCTCATGAATAGAGCGGTTCTACCACATAATCTAATGTGTGACCCCTAGCAAAATCGTGATATTTGTGGATGAATGTTCTATGTTGTAAAAAGAGTTTTCGATTTTGATATAGAAAACGTTGATTTTTCAATTTATTTCTATAACCGAGTGGTTTCTTAGGTTTTGTGACTTTGGATTTTCTCTTGAGAAATGTGGTGGAATTCCACTTTCGAAGCATGGGGTTTTCTGATCTAACTTGACTTTGTTGTTTTCAGGATGATCTTAAATCTGATTTTAATGAATTTGTGAAAACACAACAAGCAATTGTGAATAGTTTTTAACTGAATAGATCGTGTATGTTCAAGAATCATGAATGATTCTTATTGATTTTGATGAGTTGTTTTGAAAATTGTACACAAATCAAACAGACTCACACTTAAGGACAAGTAGGTCATCATTACACTCACAACCCACATCTTGAATTACGTTAACTCACACAGCAGTGTCACCCCCTAGAGGGTGCCCGTGTTTTTGTCGTTGCTTAATGTGTTGGAACAGTCCACAGAAGTGCTGAAACTTTTACCTGATGCGCTAAAATGCAGAAGCATCGAAATAGGACACTGAAGCGCCGAAGTTTGCCATGGAAGCGCTAAATCATCGATGCACTGAAACAATTGATGGAAGCGCTAAAGTTGAAAGCACCAAAATTTTTAACGAAAGCGCTATAGTAACATGGAAGCACTGAAACAGAGCACGAAAGCACTATAGTTTGCCACGGAAGCACTATAGTGTTTGATGGAAGCGCTAAAAGAAAACACACTGTGAACCTGCATGACACTTTCCAGAAAATTTGTAAAATTAGGGTTAATGCCCCACGATGGGCACCAAATTGTAAGTGGTGAATTAGGTGTGAAGCACAAAACACTTTTTAATACAACATTATATCAAAGATTAATCAAATTGAATCAATTCAAAGCAATAATCAATTGAAAGCATCATATTGTTCTCTATCCTTCAAGATTTATTAAATCAAAATGGCTCTCAGACTGTGAGTGTACTATGATTGTTAAAATGACAATTGAAAGAACGAGATGGATACTAAAACAATAATATGGAACTAAATGTGGTAATACTAGATGATAAATGAATAAAACTAGCATGAATGGACATGAAACAGAGAAATGCAGCTACAAGAGGCAGCCATGATATTGAAGCTTGATTGCTGGATGTTGGATGCTTGAATACTTGATGCTTGAGTGCTTGAATTCCTGCAGAGTAAGAGTGCAAAAGTTAGATTATCTAGATCCTTTTCTTGGTTTAATGAGGCTTTATTTATAGAATTCCTGGTTGTAGAAATGCACAGGGAAGACATTGAGAGGCTTGGATTCAATCTGGAGGATTGAATGGTGAAAGATGGAGGAGATTGAGAGAATAATGGAGATTGTCTCTACCCATGAAAAATCCAGGCAAGAGAAGAGGAAAGATTAATGGAGGAGGATTGAGAGAAGAATTTGGAATTTGTCTCCAATTTGTCTCCAAAATTTCCCGTGAAGTTTCAAAGAATTAATTGTGACATATTTTAGACATAGATTAGACATAGGATATCTAATTCATTTTTGAGAGAATATAGATGTAATATTCCTTGTGCTTTAATTCAAATATTTTGATTTATTTAAATTAGCAAAAGAAGGATAAATAATTTAATAAAACGAACTATAGGATAGTTGCTTATTAAATTAAACAGAAGAATATGGCAATTAATCAATAAAGTGTTTTAATCTTTATTTAATTAATTTAAGATTGATGTGATAGAATAAAATAGGGATTTGATAATTAAATCGAACAAAGTATTTAATTTTGTTTATTTAATTAAGATGAATTTAAATGTGAACTATATAAATAAATATTTCTATTTATTCAATAGTAGAGGAAACTAGGATAATTAATCAAATAATTTGTATTTAATTAATCGGATGCTCCAGACCATTTTTAGGTGTATACACCTAGTAGTAGTGTTTGCATCACAAAAATTCAGGCACTACATGCTAGCTCATCAAGTAAAACTCATTGCCGAAATAGACTCCCTCAAGTATTTACTCTCCAAGGCAACACTTACAGGGTGGATGGCTAAGTGGTTCATGATCCTCTCAGAATATGACATTGAATATGTGGAAAAAAAAGCTATCAAGGGACAAGTGATTGCAAATCAATTAGCAGAAGCACCCATTTATTCAGAGAACCCACTTATATCATAATTCCTAGATGAGTTTGTGTTCAACCTCAATACCGCAAATCATTGGAAGGTTTATTTTGATGGGTCATATACACAACATGGATCAGGGGCAAGTGTTTTCTTCATCACACCGTAAGGGGATTGTATGCCTAAATCCTTCAAGTTATCTTTCCCTTACACTAACAACATTGCTGAATATGAAGCCCTTGTGACTGGACTTAGAATTGCAGTACAATGGTAGATCATGGCTCTTAAAGTTTATGGAGAATCTCATCTAATCATCAACCAAGTCAACAATGAGTACCAAACAAAGGACAACAAAATGACCCCATACAAGAAACTGGTGGAGAACATCAAGGAATTCTTCATTGACATCACGTTTGAGAAAATACCAAGAGAAAACAATAGAGTAGCAAATGCCATGGCAATGATCGGATCACTGTTGGATATCCCACGCAACATCCTTGAGCATGAATTCTTGGTAGAGTAGCTTCTCGTACCAAATTTTGAGGTACAAAATTCTGAATTTGTGTGTGAAATCATTGGTCTAGGTAACCCATGGTATCATCACATATACACCTACCTAAGAATAGGAGTCCTCACTACCGATATCACTCTAAACCTTAAAATAGCCTTTTTCAAGAAGTCATCCCACTTTATTATCTTAGGTGACACCTTGTACTATAGGAGTATTGAAGGAACCCTTTTATGATGCCTAAACACTAAGAAAGCTTTCACTGCTTTAACCGAGGTAAATGATGGCATTTTTGGTTCACATTCAAGTGGTATGAACTTGGCTAAGAAACTGTTGAGAATGGGGTACTATTGGCCAACAATGGAGAGGGAAGCTCATGAATATGTCAAGAAGTTCCTGCAATGTCAACAACATGGAGACCTCATCCATGCACCAGCTCAAGAGCTCCACCCAATTGTAACACCTTGGCCCTTCTCGTAGTGGGGGCTTGATCTCATCAGTAAAATATCACCTACCTCATCTAATGGACACAAGTTCATTATCACTACCACATAGTACTTCACAAAGTGGGTAGAGGCCATTCCTATGACCTATATCATAGGAAATCAGATTTCCAAATTCATCCTAAACTACCTTATCTACCGCTATGGTGTCCCACAAGCCATTATCTCAAATAATGGGACACCTTTCAAACACCAGGATGTACGAGACCTATGCCAAAAATTCAATATCCAACACTGCTTTTCTACTCCATACTACCCCTAGGGCAACGACCAAGCCGAGGCTACAAATAAAACCATCCTAAGAATCCTCAAAAAGATAGTCAATGAAGTTGGTCGTGACTGGCATTTATAGTTGAACCCCACCCTATGGGCTTACCGAACAAGTGTCTACACGCCAACAGGTCCCTGGTCTATAGATTAGAAGCCATCCTCCCCATCGAGATCAATCTCCCATCCCTAAGAATATCATTGCAAAATCTCATCACTGATGAAGAATATCAGGTATCTTGGTTGAACAAGATGGATCTATTAGACGAGTGACTCATGGATGTTCTGAACCACCTACAATTCTATCAGAACTTCCTCAAGAGGAGCTACAACAAGAATATAAGGAACTGGTCCTTTCAAGTCGATGAGCTTGTGATGAAAGAAAATCAGAAAAATGTCTTGAATCCAGATAGCAAGGGAAAGTTTGAACCCAACTGGTTGGGACCTTTTTTCATCACTACAAGTTATAAATCTGGGGCATATCAATTGTCTACACTTGAGGGTGAGCCTCTGTAGGAGCCTATCAATAGCTCCCATCTCAAAAAAATTTATGCCTAAACTTGCAAGGTATAAATCCAAAACATCCAAAAAATCTAAAAATCTAAAATTCCAAAAAAAAAAATCAGCAAAATGATTGAAATCAGTAAAGAAAAAAATCATCCTCTAGTGAAAACCACTTTGGTGGCAATTTGGGCAAGTTCCTTGGTGAAAACCTGGCAAACAGATGCCTTGTGTAAATAAGCACTTTCCATCCACCATGGATTCTACAACTAGTTCTGCATCACCCATCGCATTCCATTGATCCTTCCATTCATCCATCTGTGTCCACATTATAGCTTGATCCTGTGTTTGTATCATGTTCCTCCCTAGTACTACTTGGCACATTCCTAAGGTCAGTTTGTCCTACCTGTATCAAGGTAGTCTATCATATTTATGTTGGGGGCACATTCTTATACCCACATTTGGATCAAATTCATGTATATTCTTGAAATCTTCCTAAAATTATAAAATCCAAGAACATTTATAGCATCTTTAAAAAAATCCAAAAATAGTCATAAAATCATGTAAAAATCCAAAAAATAGGTCAAAATTTAGAAAAGTCAAAAATAGAGTCGTCATGTCAAACCACGTCGTCTCTGAGCTTGAACGTAAGCAAGGCCATCATCAATGTGCCCCCGAGACATTAGGTCAGTTCTTTAGGAGTCTATCATAATAAACTGGCAATCCAACATGTTCATATCTTCATCAATAAACTAAGTTTGTGTCAGTTGAATTATGTGGTCTCTGCGTGTATAACATAAGAAAGACTAATCTTTGATCAGACCTTGAGGCTCCTAGGATAGGTCCTTAGGTTAGGTTCTTGGTCAAAATCTTGAAAAAACCAAAAACATTAGAAAATTTGAAAATCAAAACATTTGTAAAACATCTTGAAAGTACCAAAATAGCCTCAAAATAATATTTGAAAAAAAATCCATCCATCCCATTTCGCTTCCACCCACAATAAGCATCCACTCATAATAAATCAATCGCCACTTTCATCCTTTGGAAAAACAATCAGAAACAAACTTAGCAATTAAAAGTGAAAACCCAAGTGTCAAGATCTCAAGTCTAGGTCAGTAGGTAAACAAGTTGGTCAAATCTTCACATCAATAGTCTATCATCCAGTTAGTCCCAAAATCATCTGATAGCATCATGTCCTAGGATGCATCGTTCCTACAATGGATATCAACATCAGACATCACCGTAGTTTAGTCTTGGCTAGTGGTATGAAGAACATTAGCTTGTTTGTTTACTTGATATTTTTTGTTGATTTATCTTATTGCACTCATTCCAATGACCTCTCAATGATGTCTAATCAAATGATTTAGATAGAAAGGAATGGGGCATTGATCATTATATTTTGTCTGATTTGTTTATTGGATATGTTTGTAATAACCTTGGTGAATAGTTTCTTTATTAGGTGTGTATGGAAGATGTTTTGGACACCTTGTTGACTATTATATTGTTAGGTTTTTCCTCTTTGTGTTTTGGTTCGAGATGTTCAAAATTTCTAAAGTACATCCTAGTAGGGTTTCCGTATGTCAGGTGTGAACAAGAATACTCCTATCTGATTGTCGATTCAAATTTCATCACACTAGGTACAATGCCATCCTAGTTCTTTATACCTTGATGCATCGTATCTATGTGTATTATCAAACATAAGGAAAGTAAGATCTTTATCTCCCCAATCTCTATCTCTAATAACGTCTTGACAAATCATGGACTTGTTGGATCCTATTTTCATCATCTTCTTTCTTCTTTCTTCTCTCTGCGCTAACATGGTATCATGACAATCAACCAAAATATCACCAATGCATCCATCCTACATCCACAAATTATCAGCATGCATAAATCTCATACTCATAGCATGAAGCATCCATTCGCATACTCACTACATATCACATCATACATTCTACAACATCATTTAAAGAATAATATAGATTTGTTATTCTAAGCATCTTAAATCATTGCATATCATAGGCATTGACATTCATACATCTATATGCATACATCATCATAAATCATACATGGAAAATATATAAAAAAATTACATCCATATCATTTACAAAAGGAAATGCATCCATAACATATCATGAAAAAAGAGCATATCATAACATCACATACATCTCATAAATCATAATGTATCACATCATCCATCTCACATGCATTACATAATCATTTAAGTTGTTTAGGACAATATAGATTTGTTATTCTAAGCATCTTAAAAACATCTCATTTGTATACCATAAACATTTGAATCTATACATTCATACTACATACATCATCATCATAAAAGTGTATAGAAAATATATAGAAAAGAAATGCAGCCATGAACATCTGCATATCATAATCATCCATCAAATAACATCTCATGAAATAAAGTCTATACATGTACATCATATCACATCATATAAAATCACATTGCATATATGTAGAACATCAAATGCATCCATACATAAGGAATAAATAAAGTGAATGCATCACATCATAAATCAATTGAGCCCATATCATATATATATCAAAAACAAAAATCATCACTGTCATGGTACAAAATATGACTCAAATGTATGTATATCGATCATGATACAAATCCACAAGGCTATCCAAAAAGTGAAGCCCATGAGTGTATATCAAAAGAATCAGGCGTTAATAAAAAACCGCTAGCCCTGATGGCTACTCCCCTTGCCTGCCTGCCTCTCTGGCTGATCATCTGTCTGTCGGGCCCCTGTTTGCTGAGAATAATCTAGCTGTCGGAGAGCCGTGATAATAGCCTTCTGATAATGAAACTTGTAGTACTTTTCCTCTCGGATAGCCTCACGGTACATCTGCACTGATATGATCCTCCCCTAGGACGAGGTGGCCATACTCTCTAACTATTGTCTGTAGACAACCTCCCAAGCTACCTGCAGCTTTGTAGCCTATCTTTGCAGACGCTCATGGTACCTCTCAGTAATAAGGGCTTGGATCTGCTACTTGGCCTGATCTCTCTCACTTGTGACCACCTGTACCTACTGGCATACCTAGTCCCGCTCACTTGTAAGCACGTGTATCTCTTGTAACTGCTGAGTCTATGATTATAAATGCTGTATCTGAGCATCTTGTGGATCCTCGGGCTACTGTGGCTGCTATGGTTGCTAATCTGGATACTATGGAGGCTGCCCATCTTTGGGCGGTGCTCTGGGATCCTGTCCACCTGGCCCTGCCTGTGCTCTCTGAGCACTCATCCTTAGAGGTCTCCCCATGGAAGTGTCATTGCTAGATCTGTCAGCTGCAATGGAGGTCTGAACCACTCATCATATGATCTTGTAGTCTTGGGATCTGTTGGCCACTAACTATAGGCCCATGGCCTAGCAACCAACTATCAGAAGCCATCAACTACATCCGACGCTAGGATCGTCCACCCCCATGAAGTCTCTTGGGCTGATCTAGCGAAGATGGTGGTATATCCATCATCAGATCAATCATGTACCTCCCCAAACTGGTGGGCCACCCTGTCTGGAAGATAACACTCTATAATAGTATGCTCTCTCCCCTGCATCAGTTAGGTCTGTCGAGCATAAAACAACTGCTATATGTCATCATACTAGGCTAGCATCTGTAACCATGGCCACCAGGTGAATGCAACGCTAGTAGGGAAGACCAAGTTGTCTAGTATGTCACAAGGTAATCCCATTGCCATATCTCCAAACTACTGGATCGTCGAGCTCTATATCAATCAAAGTGACAATCAGTTGGAGCACAACAATATGCTCCTAGGCCCAAATACGCAACAGTTTCATGCCAATGCCAATAGCTTGATCATCACAATATGCAAAATCATGTAAATCATGGTATAATGAGGCTAGCATCACTAGTCCCTAGGCAAACAAGGTCCTTTGCCTCAACATTCTCTCCCACATCAAGCCCCATCTTGGACTAAAGAATCTACCTCATCGATCTAGAGCTACTAACCCAGATACAATGGCAACAATAATTAGCTTGAAAAGTGGCACCCGACCTTTGTAAAACTCCAAATCAATCTGGCCCTCAATTAGTATAAGGTCCTCCATCCCTATGACATCGTGACATGCATTAGCACCAACATCTACATCATAGATCACATGATTGCCATGTATCAAAAATCACAAGATCCACCATACGTCCTCTAATGTCATGGTCACCTCGCCAGTCGGAAGGTGAAAGGACAAGGTATCACTGTGCCATCTCTCGTACAATGCACTCATCATCACTAGGTGAGTCTGGACAATGGAAGCATAGGCTATGTAATAGAGACCAATCTCCCCCAAATGCTCCAGTTGTAACTTAGATAAATCACCCAACTCGCTCAAAACCAAGGGTCGATGCTCACACGAAAACACAAGTTGGATCACCTCCTGCACCCATGAAGCACACGACATCAAAAATTTGTAAAAATATTTGACCCCGTTTGGAGTTTTCGACCCCAAAACAATGAATGTGTCACTTTTTACAAAAGCGTCGCCATTTGTAAAATACCAAACAATAACACTGGACTCTTTGAAAATGCCAAATCCATCATAGCATCGCCTTTTGCATAAGCGTCGCCCTTTGCAATTTGACCCCTATCAAACCCTAATCTCAAATTGGGTAAAGCGTCGCTATTTTCCATTGCATCACTATTTGAAAATCTGAACCCTAAACTCAAATTGTGAACTACGTCACCATTTGCACTAGTGGAGTTGTTTGACCTTTTAGCATCGCTGACTAGCTATTTTGCATATTGCTATATAGCGACGCTAGGGACTTTGACTCTTTAAAGCTTAATAAATACACTAAATAATCAAATTTCAAAGTCGGGTTTGGATTACATACCGGTGGTCCTACGGCTAGAAGTCTTTGGAACACACAAACTCACTCAGAAATGTGTCAAGGAAGCACTCCTTGCACCATTTTGTAGAAGGGTTAGAGCTCAAAAAGACTAGTTTTCAAAGTGTGAATACACAAATGAATGGAAAGTGACTCCTCCAAGCTTATTTAAGCATTAAAATTAGGGTTTTTTGCCCCAATTTAGCCATCAAATTAGGGTTTTTCTCCCTCGCCACCATTTTTTCCCATCCGAGGCTTATTTCGCATCTTTTTTCTGTAGTTCAACATCCTGGAACCTTTCTGGATCCTTTAGGAAGCTCATCATCTTTTTTCGTGAGATCACCCAAAAATCCAAATTTTCGTCCGATATCTCGAGGGGGTAGTATACCAACACAATTCTTCTCGCTGGGGCAGCAGTGGGGTATTTGAAAAAATCATTTTTTTTAAAATTTCGATCTTACCGGTGTTATTCTTTGAACCAATGCAATAGGTACCTCGTGTTAAAATTGATAGCATCGGTCAAATAAACGATTGATCACCATTTAGTGAGTGGTAGAATGTTAAATAAAGGGACACATCCACTCATGGGATGTGTCTCCCACATTGATACTTATATCAACTCTTTCTTCATTTGGGAAACATGGAAATATATAGATGTTTACCTATGAAGATCAACATTTAAGGAAATTCAGATCAACATTTAAGGAAAGAAGAATTTAATCATGCTTTAACATGGCATCAGAGCTGATTTAAGGAAGATCCGATTAAATTCAAGTTAGATAAGACAATAGCATTGTTTAATTGTTCATTCCATGGCTGCGTAGCTTTCAGCTCTCGCTTGTCACAATCATAATCTTTCTCTACCATCGGATATGAGTTCTGGCGAAATCATTCAGAAACGAAAGTTGGTCAATGCTGTCGAGTCTGCATCAGCGATTGAAGCTTGAGGGATGGACTCTCTTAAAATGATTAATGCATGTTTTGTAATCATTTTGAATGCTTGCCTTACTTGCTGGGACCATTCCTTATATACACCCGTATATCTCTCAAGGAGCATTGGTTGGTGTCATCTATATCACATATCTGGCACAAGGAGATTGGTGGAATATGCATATCTCTTACAAAAGAAGATATTTGCTATTCCTATGAAATCACGATGTTATCAGGTGATTTCAAATATTATATCAAATTAATAAGATGAGTCTTAATGCTTCAAAGAATCGATATCTATCAACTGACAAGCATAGGAAATTCTAAAATTATATTGCCGTCACTTAATGGTTGAGGGAAGTCGGGCCCAATATAGGACAAGAGGAAAGTCGAGCTCATGAGAAGACGTCGATAAATAAAGGTTTCAGGAGCTGCTTTAATTATTCAAAAAGGAGGAATCAATATTTTCTTTATAGACACCTCTGGAGTATGAAGTTTTGATCATGTAGATGATGATTGGCGTCAATGATATATTGAAAGTTGTTGAGAAAATTATTTAGACAAGCCGCTAATATTTCATGTCTTCATCCTGAAAAAAAAAAATTAAAATAAAATAAAATAAAATAAAATGTGTACCGATGCATTCGTGAGAGAGTAGCGTTGAAGACTAATCTGTGCAGTAGCTGAGTCTAAGCATATAAGAGAGTTTATGCGGCCTATTGAATATGAAAGATGAGTATACGTTTTTTGAGTCTGAACGTGATGATATTAAGATGTTTTCTCTGCACATGAAGTTGAAATGGTTGAAGATGCAGCTATAGGAAGCCACAGTTTAATTGCTGATCATCATGGCCCCTTTTATCAAGTGTGTGGACCCTTTTCAGGTTTGTGTGGTTGTGAATTCAAGTTTATGATTCACGCAGGGGATGTTAGTATGAAGAATGGGTGGTTCGAGGTTGCTCAGATATAGAATGGGTTGTGTGATGTGAAAAAGAATGAATTCTGAGTCAACTGACATTATTTGTTTCTGTCTTTGCCGTATATGATTCTGGCCACCTTCACATCTGGGTCGGTATTTTCACTTATTCTACAAATGTGAACCTTTTCTTTTCATGATATTATGTGGTTCAACATAAATATGAAGATGGTGTGATTGCACATGTTTTTTGAGAGTTGGTTTTGAGAAATTACCAGCGGTCTGGGAATCGTACTATTTAGGAAATACTAACACTGACTTTCATGGAGTTCTTTGGTGGAGTTCTCTATCTAGCTGTGTAGACTTCCTTTAGTCAGCATTTTGTGCACAGGAATCGAATCATGGAAAATGGTCTTTGGTCATCTGGGAATGTTTGAGTTGATTTCTATAAAGTTTAGGCAAGACAAGCTTTAAACAAAGGCTATATGGCAGTGTGAAGAGGATTGAAAGTGTTGTCATTAAGATAGTGGAGGGGCAGTGCCTTGTAGTGTGATAAGAGTAGATGTGTTCATTCTGATATTTGTTGTTGTTATAATTAGAGAAGTTTCAATAGAAACCAAGAGTTTGCATTGAGAGCAACAATGATCGATGCCACTGCAAAGGGCGAAGAGAGTAGATATTGTGATCGTTGATATCGATTCCTCATTTTTGCATACAGGATTCTAATTTTAAATGAGATAAGTATTGCATGGTTGAATAATGTTCATGAATTTTTATGTAGTTATTAAATCATTCTATAACATTGAGATAATCAATCATATATGCCTCTACAAATGGTATTTTTGTTTGAGATAGTTGAGTTTCATGAACTGTTAGTAATCTCTTCTTAATGCTTTTAGGACGAATAAAGAAATGTAAGAGATTGCTTCCAAGAAGAGCTTGATGCATCCTGTAGGTTGAAAAATGGAGACACTGCTTGCAACCATGAGACTGTGTGAATGGCTGAAGACATCTTTTGAAGAGGAAGAATTAACCTTCAGAGGGAGCTCTATGTATTGCTGAGAACAAGTAAGGGTTGTAATGTTGCAAGGCCAGATGCTAAATCCTTGAAGTACCTCTTCAGCAGTTGAGATCAGAATTACTCAAGTCAGTCAACTTGGATTTAACATTGGTAGCTTCGCAAACCTATTCATAATAGAGTGATCTAGGATGAGGCTGAAGAGAACAACCCCGAATCTCTACAAAGGTGTGAGTTGGAAACCATTTCTCTAAAGCAAGTATTGTGGGCGATTTTGGACGAGGAGATTAGGAGGTTGATGCAAGTACTTGGAGCTTCAGAGGGAGTCACATCATTACTTGTTGTAATGCATAATTCTTTGAGATGGAGAGATATGAGGTGAAAGCCCTTGTTCATCTTCGAGACTGAGATGAGGCATCATGTTGAGAGACTCCATGATGACATCACGTTGAGAGACTCCGTGACAAAATATGAAAATTGAAGAAAGCCCTATATGGACTTAAACAGGTCCTTAGAGCCTGGTATGAAAGAATCGATAGCCATCTTTTGGACTAGGATTTTCCAAGAATGATGCAGATCCAAATCTCTATTTTAAGGTAATTAAAGGTGATATGTTAATACTAATTTTATATGTTGATGACCTGCTAATAACAGGAGAAGATCACCTTATTACTCAATGTAAGAAAGACCCGACTTCAAAATTTGATATGAAAGACTTGGGCATTCTACATTATTTCTTGGGGTTAGAAGTTTGGAAAAAATCAAATGGTATCATTTTAAATCAAGGAAAATATACTATTGATATTCTGAAAATATTTGGGATATTAGACTATAGACCCATGCCTACACCTATGGAAACCAACTTACACAAGTTGAAAGAAGCAGCAACAAAATCTAAATTTGTAGATCCTACTCTCTATAGACAATTGATTGGATCATTAATGTACTTGGTTAACACCCAACCATATATTTTCTATGCAGTGAATGATCTAAGCCAGTTTATGTGTGAGCCTAAGGAAATACACCTTATTGTTGTGAAGCATATATTGAGATACCTTCAAGGTACTATTGGTTATGGTATTAAATAAAAGAATTTCAACCTAGATTTATATGGATACTCTGATTCAGATTGGACTAGAAGTGTAACCGATCAGAAAAGCACATCAGGATGCTACTTTAGTTTAGGTTCGACTATGATCTCTTAGATTAGCAGGAAACAGTCCTTAGCGGCACAAATCTCAATAGAATTTGAATATATTGCAACCTCTATGGGGGAAAGAGAAGCAGTATGCCTTCGAAAATTGCTTGTAGGATTATTCGATGAGTCCTTAAATCCTACTATTATCCACTATGACAATCAGAGTTGCATTAAGCTCTCTGTAAATCCAGTATTCCATGATAGATCTAGGCATATTGAGATCCCCTACCATTATGTAAGAGACATGGTAGAAAGGAATGTAATCCAGTTGGAGTATATTAGTACAAATGATCAAACAATAGACATTCTCACCAAACCTCTCTCTAGAGTCCAGGTTGAACACTTTAGGAAGAAACTTGGTATGGTTGAAATGTAATTTGATATTATGTTTGAAATTCAAATTATTTAGAAGTTGTACTAATATATTTAAAGATGTTTAATGTGTAAACTCTTTTGTCATGTGTTCCATGACTTCATGGGCCCTCTCCCCCTGTGTACATTATTGAAAGGTGATGATCTTTCTAATAATGAACACTTGTATGTGACATTGTAAAGTGACGACTCTACAATGATGAGTTGAACTATCATGTGACTTGATATTTGTGGACATGTCATGATAGTATCTCTTGGACACTTTGATGGATATCATGGGACTTGATGTCATTTGAAGATCATTGTGATCATTAAGAGATAATCATGGTGGATAATTATATATCCATGGATATGCCATGAATTATTATGGTAGACATCATGTGACTTGATGTCAGTGCACATACCATAATGAAGATGTGTTAGGAAGAATGTCATGTGACTTGACACTTTCATAAGCATACCATATCTTCTGATATCATGAGTTAGGTGATATCACTTTTACTTGGTGGAAGTTATCTTCCCTAGCTAAGAGGGAGTGTTGAATAATGAAGATGTCTTATGAAGAATGTCATGTGACTTGACACTTTCAGAAGCATACCATATCTTATGATATCACGAGTTAGGTGATATCACTTTTATACTTGTTTGGAGTTTATCTTCCCTAGCTAAGAGGGAGTGTTAAAATTGATAGCATCAGTCAGATAAATGATTGATCGCCGTTCAGTGAGTGGTAGAATGTTAAATAAAGGGGCACGTCCCTTGAGCTGATGTGTCTCCACTTTGTGGAGACACATCTGCTCATGGGACGTGTCTCCCACATTGATACTTATATCAACTCTTTCTTCATTTGGGAAACATGGAAATATATAGATGTTTACCCGTGAAGATCAACATTTAAGGAAAGAAGAATTTAATCATGCTTTAACACCTCGCTTCAAAGAGGGGAAAAATATAGACACTCGAAATATCTTGATCAATATCATGCACTTGATCCTGATTAACTAACGTCGATTCTTTCTTAATCATTTTCACACTAACCAATTAATTGAATAATCTTTATTTAATTAATTAAATTTCCTCCTTAAATTGGATAACACACTTTATCGGATTATTTCATCATATCCTAATGTTCTTCCTTTAATTAAATAAATCAATTTTATTTAATTAAAATCCTAATGTTCTTCCTTTAATTAAATAAATCAATTTTATTTAATTAAAATAATAATGTTCCAACATCCTCTCATTCGATTTAAATAAACCCAAACATTTAAATCCAATGTCATAAATCAAACTAATTTAATCTAAGGTAAGTAATCCTAAATTAATTAACTCCTAACACTAATCCCCCATTCCTCTAGCTTTTAACTCCACCCTAGCGTAATTCAACCTTGGTCAACTAACCAAGTTGCACATGTAAATTAATTTATTTGATTTACTAATTACCCTATTTTTATTCAAAATGGCATATTATTTTGAATATTCCATCCACTTGACTTTTCCCTCCCAAAGAACTCTTGTCCTCTTCTTACACAAGCCACCTTGGCTTTTGTGAACCCTTAAACCTGGAAATGCACAAGAGCAACAAACATGATTAGATGTTAGATCAAATGCATGTACACAAGCATGAGAGATTCCCCATGAAATCCACCTATTTAAACTACTATTAGGAAATGAAGAATAAAAACTCAAATAATCACAAAAAACAAATCCTAATTTAGCCAATAGATTGATGATCCCATGGAGGAATTGGTGCCAATGAAATGTTGCAATTGGCCCTTTCCCAATTCCTAAGTTGCAATGTGAGTTGATCTAGAAATGCTCAAATCTCCAAAGAGATTTGAGCATAACCTTGATGCAAATATGAAAATGATGTGAGTGTTTGGATGAAATGAGAAAAATTCGATTTTAATTGAAGAGAGTAACTTTGCATGAAGATTGTGGATGATGATGGATTTGAGTATAGTAAGTTTACTCAAATTGTGGATGATTGAATGAGAGGAAGAGTCTCTCATTTATATATTTTTAAATTGGAATAAGAGTGAAGTTGAGCAATGTGGGATCATTCAACATCCAATGGTCAAGTGCCACTTGTCAAGATGTGAATGGTTGAAGATTGAGCACATTTTGATCAATGTGCATGATAAATGCAATGAGATTCAAATTTGAATTTGAAAGTTGGCAAGTTTAGAGGGAAGGGAAATGGAGTTAATGTCACTTGGCTCAAGGCTAAGGACATGTAAGAGATATTAAATGCCTTGTTGGAAGGACCAAGCTCATTTGAATTTGAATTCAAATTTGAGAGAATATTCCTCTTTTATGCAATGTGAGGGAAAATAGATGAATTAATAAATCAATTAAATTGATTTATTTGTGCAACTTGCATTCTCTAGAGGATTTTAATGAGAGGGATTAACTTAATCATGTTTTGATTAATTTAATGAAGAATTAGATGATGTGACAATTTAGACTTAAATTTATGAATTGATTTAAATCAAATTGAGAGGAAGGGATTAATTAAATAAATGATTTGATTTATTTAACTAATGAGGAATATATTAGATTAAATCAAATAAGGTTTAATTTATTTAATTTAATAAGATGACTTTAGAGAATTTTAATTAAATAAAATGACTTATTTAATTAAGCATAAATGTAAGGTTAACTAAATTAAATTGATTAATTTAATCAAAAGGAGGTGATAGACCTGATTAGATGAATAATGATTCATTAGATTAAGGGATAGAATTATGATGAAATTTTGAGAGTGCCATTTGGGAAGAAATGATGTTAGTGATCGGGATCAAGCGTGCCAAAATGAAACTGTACGTTTTCCATGTCTACAGCTTTAAATAGCTCTTACACCTCTTCTTACACAAGCCACCTTAGCTTTAAATGGCTCTTACACATTCTCTTAGACAAGCCACCTTGACATTCATTCTTTTTACACATCCCATCTCCCAAGATGTGCGCACAAATGTGTGAGCACATCTCCTTCAAGATTCATTAGCATGTTGACAAGTGGCATCGTGCTATTGGTCCAAATTTTAATCCCACATCCTCCCCATTCTTCACTCTTCAACTCTTCTTCCTTATAAATAGAGGCCTTCTCTATTGATTGAGGATCAACAACTTCAAGCATTATTACTATAGCCATTTGAGTTCACAACATTTCATCTTTTTCATCCATTTTAACTAGATTATAGCCATTTTTCATACTTGGAATCACACATTTCATCCAAAGCTTATCAAGGGATTGGGAAAGGGTTTCTTTCCACATCAAAGAAGCACCAATCCCCCTGTGGGATGCTGGTTTGAGCATTGAGAATAGTATTTCATTAGTAGTTTATTTGATATTTTACTTTATTTTCATGTTCTTATGTTTAAATGAATTTCATAGGGAATGCTTAATTCCTACTTGTTTATTGACTAATGGTCACTTGTTTGTTCATGTTTGAGTAGGTCTAGGAAAAACATCCACACTTTAGTCTAGGATCCTTAATAGTATCTCCTATAGCAAGAATTTTCCTTGGATGAATGGATTCCAACATTGAAACAAGCCATGAGTGAACAACATCAAAGTTAGAGCCTTTTGCAACTATGTAACAAAGACTTTTTGGTTTTGCTGAAATAACACAAGTTACAAATTGTGAAAGATTCATAGCTATTTTTCCACCACATCCTTGAATCTATGCAAATAACCTTCCTCAATTGATATATGATGTTAAGTTGCTTATGTAGAATACCATATCACCAAGATGACCATGTGCTTCTCCCCATGAACAATAATTGAGCTTTGAAAATGTAACAAAACCACATAATTTCTCTATTGTTGCTTCCTTTTATGCTTCTCATGGATGTCCCCAACAATAGAAGTTGTTATAACAGGTACCATGTGATTCATTTTACTATTGGGTATAGGTAAATGACCATTTGAGTCATTTCAAATGAATTATTGCCTTCAAATGTAACATTGCAACACATATAGCTTCATAGTTGTGTAAAGCATGTCGGGTCCCCATGTGGGCCCGACTAAAAAAATATTTCATTTTCCAACAAGTCTTACCTTCAATTGATATGAGACAACTTATGAATGCTTCTGACATGAAACAAAGAACTGGGTTGTTATTAAAATATGTTTTCAGGCATATTTGCATAGTGGTCAAAACATGCTAGGTGGGCTCTGGAATCGCCCTGGGAAATCAGTCAAACGACCTCTTGGAGCTATGAAAATTTATAGGCATGTAGAAATTTGACCTGAGAATGGAGTGCAACAAATGACTCAACAAAAAAGGTTTCGAGGTGCAAGATATTCAATGTCAAAGTTGCTCAGTCAGACACTTTTGCATCTGCACCTGTTCAAAACCAATTATGGCTCAGCAAGTCACCACTTCGAAAAAATACCAAATTAAATCCTGGGGAGCTGCCAATAGAAACACAAGATCATTTAGGCCCAGTGAGCATGTGTGCAAGAGGGCTTTGATTGAATCATGATTCTTGATGAGATATTTAGGGTCAAAGTTGACCACCTTGAAACATGTTAGAAATGCAAATGTAAAATCAAAACAAACTGCATTTGCTTTTGATCTCGAAAAAATATCAAATCTAATCCTGAAGCTCTGAAACCGGACAGGGGATCATATGAATGTGGGGGAAATGGAGGGAAACAACCCATTCATCATGAAAATAATCCAGTTGTAAAATATAAGCTCGAACAGGAGGCCACTTCACAAAACTGAAAGTTTTCAAACAAAAAAACAGCACCAGAACCTTCTAGCTTCGCTTTTCAAAACACCATCAGAATTCATCATGGGGGGCTGAAAACCGACACACATGTTCAAATATGTCACATGAGTGTGCCTACTAAGGGGTTCAACATGAAAATCCATAGACACTAAAATACGACCTTCCAAAGTAGGTCACTTAGGTAGATTTTTCAAGGGCACTTCTGAATGTGCGAAGGCAAAATTTTCAACATAGGCACTTCAAATTTGCAAAATTTGAAGGTGTCACCACAACATTCCAAAACTTTAACTCTGGAAATTTCCTTTGATATTTTTTCGTTATTTCCAAATATGAAAATGGGTTTGCTTGTTTTACATGTAATTATATATATGTATATTTATATATAGATATGTTCTTATATATGTATATTTAATTGTTTATGTATATATGTGTTTGTTACTACAAAATATGAATATGGTATCACTGGTTTTCATTTCTAAGATATTATGCCATGCAATTATATTATTTTGTTCTTCCATGCACAATAGTGTCTGCGAAATGCTTTTTTTAATTTCATTGTTACTACCAAATATGGAAATGAAAACAACTTAACCCATTATCATATTTGGATATAACTATAGACACAAAAAATATACAGATTGATCCTATACACCTGATCTTAATCTTACTAACACCAGTTCGTCCTGAATCATCTCCTCGGCTAGTCATTTAATTGAATAATCTTTATTTGATTAAATTAATCATATTTCCACTCTTAATTAAATAAATCAAATTTATCTGATTAAGTCATCTGCTTCTATTAATTAAATAAATCATTTTGTTTAGTTAATCCTACAGTCCTTTTAATTAAATAATTCACTTTATTTAATTAATCTCTAAAGTCATCTCCTTTAAATTAAATAAATTAATCTTTATTTGATTTAATCTAACACCACCCTCTTTAATTAAATAAATCAAACTTTATTTAATTAAATCTAAATTCATATTCCTCTCAACTTTGATTTAAATTAATTCAAAAAATCTAAGTCAAATTGTCAAATCAGCTAATTTTCATCTAAATTAATCAAATCCTGATTAATCCTAATCCTAATCCATCAAATCCTCTATATTTTGCAACTTGCACAAGTAAATCAATTTAATTGATTTAGAAATTCTTTTATTTTCTCTCAACTTGGCATCAATGAGGGAATATTCCTCAAATTCAAAAATCCCTCTAAAAGGGATGAGTACATCCAACAAGGCATTAAAAGCCTCTTACATGTCCTTTGCCTTGAGCCAAGTGGCATTTACTCCATTCCTCTCTCCCTCCAACTTGTCATTTCACAAATTTCAAATTCCACCTAACCATATTTATTTGCACATTCATCAAAATGTGCTCATTCCTCTTCCAATCACATGTTGACAAGTTGCCTCTTCCTATTGGTTGGTCTTTTTTCCCACATTCACCCCTTTTGCCTCTTTTTCCATCATTCTCTTCTATTTAAAGGAGGCTCTTATTTGAATTTTGGATCCAGAACTTCATGCAACATCATTATCTTCAAATTTTTGAGCAATTTCCATCCATCTTCATCCATTTTCATGTTTTCATAGGTAGGTTATGAAGAAATTTCATCAAGGAGCATCAAGTCATCACCATTGATCATCAAGTTTGCAAGGAATTGGGAAAGGGCCATTTTTCACATCAAAATGACACTGATTCCCCCATGGGATTGGGAGTTTGTTCATTTGAATAGGATTTAATAAGCTTTGTTATTGTGTTCTTCACATTGTTTTCTTGTTTTAATGTTTCAAATGAATCTCATGGGGAATGTTGTTTCTAAATTGCATAATGAGATAATTATATGTTTGTTCTTTATGTTTGTGTAGGTATAGGAACACCATTCACAATAATAAATAAATATTAAAGGCAAATTGTAGAGTTAAAGTTTGTGCATAACAACAAAATATTAAAGGAAGTGGCAAATTGTATATATATATGTGGATATACATATATGTATGCATATATGTATATACATATGTGTACATATATGTATATACATATGTGTACATATATGTATATATATATGTATACATATATGTGTATGTGTATGTCCCACTTTCCCATCAACCCACTTTCCCAGCAACACAACACTCATGGAAAATCAATGTGTTAAGGCCACCATAATCGCCCAAAAAGCAAGCAAGGATTGGACGCCATGAATACATACAATCTTTGAAATTGAAGCCATTGAAACAAGTTTTCAAATTTGAAAAAGGAGGACACAAATTAAAGATTCCATACCAAACCAACATTGAATATATAAAGAGATTTACTAATTCAAAAATGTATTTCTCAATCAGTTCCAATCTCCATTTACCATGTCTCACTTCCATATTCATATCTACATGGAACTGCAGACATTCAACTCCCCAAACAAAAAAGTGAAGTTGTTCTTTTAGATGGAGAGTGTGAAAAATGGAAGGAACGATGCATAGCCAAGGGATATGCTCAGACTACTTTTAATGTGGGGTGGATGCAAGACCATAAGCATCAACAACATTACACTCTCCATCACAATAGAACAAATTCACTTTTTAATTAATTCTTTAAGCCTTTGAATGCCAATCTGTTGTCTGCTATGCAAAGTGGGATAGGGGGTGGGTTCGATTGGATTTGGTGGTAGGATAGTCTTGGCTCTTTGTTGTTCTTGTTCCATTGGATTATAGGGGAGTGTGGATTATACAAATTTTATATTTTGGCTGCATGTTTTAATGCTATGAGCCATTAACAAGCAATGTGTGTATATATATGTACACATATATGTATATATATCTGTATGCATATATGTATGCACGTATGTATGCATATATGTATGAAATATATGTATATATATGTATGCATATATGTATACATATATGTATGCAATATATGGCTTATATGTTTGTGGTATTAGATGTGCTTTGAATATTCTATGACATGTAAGACTACTGATAACTATTTGTGTTTGAGACAAATATAAATCAATTATAATACAATTTTGGTGGTACAGTGATTCAAGTACCCTTGTTGACTTTGTGGGTGAAAATTGTTTTATAATCTATTGTATAATCGTGTGTTCATTAAACAATTATTGCTATTCTTATGTACACTCCTGTTTAATGCACACCCCTTTCACATTGTCTATCTCTATATGTATTTGAATCACTTAGGGGAATTGGTTTTGTGAAGGCTTCCAATGGCTCCCTATGCAAAAATTCACAATTAAAATGGAATTATGGACCAGTGCAATATAGGTTACCATCAAAGGAGCGTTCTTAAAATCAAGTCTCCCTAATTCATTATTGAATGCAACAATACCCATGACTCTATACAATTTCTGACATGCATTATTGTGCTTACCAAGAATATAGAATTGCTAGAATTGATGAAGCAGAATATATATTCATATATATGTATGTATATATATACATATATGTGTGTGTATATATATACATATATATGTATGTATGTATATATATGTATACATGTATGTTCATGTATATATATATGTATACATACATATATATGTATGTATATATGTATGTATATATGTATGTCTATATATCATAGAGATTATGGTATATTTGGCTGACACCTTGTCATTTTGTGTCTTGTTCACTCAGTTTCATCGGTGTGCAAATAAATACATGTTCAACTCAGCCCATTGTTCCTTCCAAGCTTCGATGCTGGTGAGTTGCAATTGAAAGGCATACAATTTTGTAATATTCTTTGTGTATTAAGCTAAGAACTACCTACATTTGTGTGATATTCTTTGTGTATTTATTGATCGATTATTTCATTTATTCTTGCAGCAAGTGGGATATAGGTGAGTGCAACAAGACACATCATCGGGAAAATCCCTACTATATAGGTGAAGTTTCTAACCTCACTAAGGCTCTACCATTGTCTCCTATCAATAATTATTTTTTTCGTACTATTTATTTGATTTGTAATGGATGTGTTGTCTTCCCTAAGTTGAAGTTTTTTTGTCTCGCTGATTTTGATCAGATTTTTTCGTTTTCCATAGTTTGAAGGAATTTTGTGGCTTTCTTGGTGCATCTAGAATGTGCTCGATGAAGTGTATGGCATCTAGGGTGTTTATGAACACTTCCAAATTTTTTGTTCTTAAACACACTTACTTTTTCAAGGAAAATATGCTTCTTTCTAGCATCACTCTGACTTTAATGGGTTTAATTTCTTATGCTTCTTATGTTTCTTTCCTCCCATGGCTAGCCAAAATATGTCCTCATTGAATTGCTTGCAACGTGACTATGCCACTTATGCTTTTAATATGTATATATGTATATATATATGTAGATGCACATATGTACATACACATATATATGTATACGCATATATGTACTTTTATGTTTATGCATAATTGTACATATATGTGCATGCATATATGTACATATGCATATGCACTAAAGAATAGAATAATACAAGTGCATAGCATAAAACCTTTGAAATTAAACTACAAAGTTATTATGCACATACATATATATGAACATAGGTATGTATGTACATAGATTAGTGCATGTACATACATATGGACATCCACTATGTATGTACATGCAGTAATATATGTACATACGTATATATGTATATGCACAATGAATGATTGTGCAATGAAGAATAGACGAATACAAGTGCATGGTAGAAAACCCTCCAAAAGAGAACCAGTGAAACCCTTTCCATATTTTGTAGTAACAATGAAATATGAATTATTGTGCAATGAATAACTAAATAATAAGGGAAAATAAAACAAGATTACATCACAATTGAAAGCCCATGTGATACCCCAAACTATAAATCCAACAAGTGTACTAGAATCACTGTACCATCACAAATGTATTATAATTGGTTTATATTTGTCCCATACACAAATAGTTATTCATAGTCTTACATGTCATAGAATATTCAAAGCACATATGATACCACAAACATACAAGCCACATTGCTTGTTAATGGCCCGTAGCATTAACACATACAACCAAAATATAAAAATAGTATAACCAACACTCCCCTATAATATCACCACTTGCATTACATCACCAACAATATTTGCATACATCTAATGGCACGAGAACAACAAAGAGCCAAGACTATCCCATCACCAAATCCATTATATTATACAGAAGAGGTTGTTGCACTTTATATAATCTATACCATGTAAATGATGTTGTCGGTGCTGTGTACATGACTATATGAAGATTGAAGTGATATTGTTAATGGTTGTTAATGCATAATTTTGTATACATGCAATAGTTATGTGAATTGTGCTGTACATTTTAGCCCAATCAAGCAATCACCATAAACAAAGTTTCAGTATAATTAAGCATAATTATATTAACAAGCAATTGCACTACACTGCCAACATGGACATCATATTGCTAAGTAGGCCCATAAACATATCCATTTAAAAAAATAATAAATGAATCCATTTGATATCAAATACATAATATGGGTGTGAACCCCTAAACTTGCAAATGCACAAGAGCAACAAAACACATTAGTTGTTAGATCATATGCACACAAACAAGTATGAGAGATTCTCCATAAAATCCATCTATTCAAACTAAATTAGGAAAAAAGAACACAATATAAGAAACTGAAATTTAAACTAAATCCTAATTAAGCTAATAGCATGATGATCTTATGGGGGAATTGGTGCCAATGGAGTGTTGCAATTGGCCCTTTCCCAATTCCTAAGTAGCAATGGTGTGTGATTGAGAAATGGTCAAATCTCTAGAGATTTGAGCATAACCTTGTTGCAAATCTTGAAAAGTGATGAATGGTTGATTAAAAATGGGCAAAATTGGTTCTCAATATGAAGAGAGTAACTTTGCATATGATTGTGGATGATGATGGATTTGAGTATAGTAAGTTTACTCAAATTGTGGATAATAGAATGAGAGGAAGAGTCTCTCATTTATAGATTTCCAAAATGGAAGAGAGAGTGAAAATAAGCAATGTGGGATCATTCAACATCCAATGGCCAAGTGCCACTTGTCAAGATGTGAATGGTTGAGGAATGAGCACATTTTGGTCAATGTGCATGATAAATGTCAATGGATTCAAATTTGAATTTTGAATGTGACATGTTGGGGGGAGAGAATAATGGAGTTAATGTCACTTGGCTCAATGCACAAGGACATGTAAGAGGTCTTAAATGCCTTGTTGGAAGGACCAAGCCCACTTGGCCTTTTTGAATTCAAATGAGGGAATATTCTCTTTTGATGCTTTGTGAGGGAAAATAGAGAATTAAATAAATCAAGGTAATTGATTTATTGTGCAACTTGCATTCTCTAGAGGATTTTAATGAGAGGGATTAAGTTAATCATGGTTTTGATTAATTTAATGAAGAATTAGATGATGTGAAAATCTAGACTTAGATTTATGAATTGATTTGTCAAGAATTGAGAGAAAGTGATTTATTAAATAAATAATTTGATTTATTTAATTAAGAAGAAACATGTTAGATTAAACCAAATAAGGTTTTAATTTATTTAATTTAATAAGAAGACTTTAGAGAATTTAATCAAATAAAATAATTTATTTAATTAAACAGATATGTAAGGTTAATTAAATTAAATTGATTAATTTAATCAGAGGAGGTGATAAACCTAATTAAATAAATAATGATTTATTTAATTAAGGGATGATAGGTGTTGATAAGCTGAGAGTATGATTCGAGATGAAACGATGTTAGTAGGATCAGAATCAGGTGCATGTATATTTTACGTGTCTACAATAGGAATGTGCATAATGCTGGCAACAACATTTACATATTATAGAACTGAAATTTGTACTGACATTGGAGGTTATAGCATTGAACAAACTTATTTTTCAAAAGAGAATTTAAGTATTAAACTATGTATCATTATACTACAAATTATCAGTGTATGCAACATGGTTTAATACTAAAAATTCTTTGGTGAAAAAGAAGTCTCTCCAATACGTAGTTGAACCAGTATGGCTGCATAACCAAATGAACACTCAAGAATTTTTGAAAAATAAAAGGAATGAGAGTGAGCTAGATATGCAAGAATTTGGATCATTGAATGAATCTTGATCTCCTATTTACTTTCCCAATAGTCCGAGCAAATGCGAAGGGATGCGTAAGGCAATTTGGTCAGTGGAGGTAACGAAGGAGGCGACGAGCGATTAATGCTGTAAACTATTCATTTACGGTGGCAAGGATGTCATGGACACGTGGCTGTCTAATCCACTATACATAGATGTGTTCACCAATTAAGGAGGCAGATGGGCTCCACTTTGGAGTGGAGGGAAAAATGGGCCCGTTTTGGACATGTTAGAGTAAATGGTGCTTGATGGGTGGTGGCGTGCTCGATTTTTTCAAAATAAAATATTGGGCTTGATGCACAAGTGGTAGGGTGATGTGGTGGGAAAATTTATGTGGTTAATATTAGGGTATTACAGTCCCCAACAACAAAATTAAACAACCAACAATTGAACTATATATTGCAGCCCAAATACACAACAAAAAAGTAGCCAATCATTCATATACTTGTAGGGATGGTCCCTCCCAACATCAATCAAGCATGCCAAGATAAACATATGGAGATGTGTTATCATCTCCTACTTCTACATTATGAGTTGTCCTTACATGATTTTCATTTACATTTGTAAATTGAGTGCAAATTGCATGCAACGGTGGTAAACAACTATTTTCAACAGAGAGTGGAGTGTAGCCTACATTTGGGCTAACACTCAAATCAACATCAACGACTACAAATAGAGGGATGCATATGTTCAATATATCCCAAAACAAGGCATGGCTGTGTGCTAATGGGTTTGTAGGACTGCTTATATGTCTTTCTCATTGCAATGACCTATGGGCCCAGTTGATTTCTCTTTCCTTCCTATCTTGTTTCTTTTGAACCTTCTATTGCTCCATCTTCTGCTGCCTTTCCTTCTTATCTTGTTTCTTTTGAGCTCGGTCTTGGTCCCTCTTTTTCTCTCTTTCCTTCCTATATTGTATCCTTTGAACTATCTCTTGCTCCTTCTTGTGCTCTCTCTCCTTCCTATCTTGTTTCTTTTTAGCTTTGTCTTCCTCCTTCTGCTCTATTTCCTTACTCAAATCTGCATAGTAATCTAGCAATTGTGGTATGGAAAATGTGGCAGATGGAGAAGGCAATGAATAAGTTCCTTGATCTTCTACCCACTGCAATACAATACCCAATTTTTTGGCTCCATCTACCAACCAAGATGGTTCGGTAGGGGCCAAGGGAAGACTTAAACTGTCATTACCCACACCATTAGCTCCCTCTACCAACCAAGACAGTTGGGAATGGGGAGATGGAAGACTTAAACTGTCATTACCCATATTCATAGATCCATTTGCCAACCAAGAAAGTGGGCTATGGGTTGAGGGAAGAGTTAGGCCATCGTTATGTTCCTCACATTGGTTGTACACCATGTCATTTGTTTGATGATTAACTATTTCATTCATTGTCAATTCCCAATGTCGTGATGTTGTTGTCTGCCTACCTGATGGAGCAGTTACTACCACAACTGTCTTCGCTTGTACATTTTTTTCTTCTTCAGGGGGGAATGTAACCCCTCTTGTACATGTAGGCCACCTTGTTGTGGCTCTCTTCTTCATTGGCGTGGACCTCATATCAACTTTATATTGAACCTACACACAATATTTAGCCATGTTTCAAACAATGATAAGAACCACCATTGAACACCCTTAAAGACAGAGTGATGCATAATTTTTTTTATCTTTATTGTGTTACCTAATAGTTTATAATGGTACATTTGGTAACTATTGAAGTTTTATGTGATCATACTACTTTGTTTGAATTGCACATGTTTAAAATAGTTTTGATTGAAATGAAAGGAGTTGGTCTTATGCCATACTATTGATTGGAATTAATAATGTAGATAACTGAAATTCATTGTCATTCATCAACATTTAAATAGCATAGAACATATTGGCATTCCTAGACATATAGATGATATATGAAAACATTGAAATTGAACATTCATAAATAGTATAAGTCGAAACCCTAGATAGTGAGTTAGAAAGAATATGTTGCAACAATGACATTGCCCTTCAAAAAAGTGACCTGGCCTTTTGCAACAATCACATAGGGTTTAACAATCACATTGCAAGGAACTGAAATGCATTGACATCCATAAACAATGTAAATTGAAACCCCAGATATTGAGTTAGATGGTAATGGGTGAGAAACATTTACAGTGTAAATAACTGATTTATATACCCAATCATATAGAACATTAAAAATACCCAGGAATTGAACTAAAATTACTTGACATTCATAAATAGAGAAAGTTGAAACACCAGATATAATTGTTACTGACTGGTGCTCGAAAAATAGTTACGGTGCATAGAATTGATCTATATTGGCAGACATATTGAGCATAAGAAAACTCCAGCAAATGAACTTAAATGACTTAACATACATAAACAGTGTAAGTTGAAACCATAGATATTGAGTTACAGGTTTGTGGGTCACATACATTTTATAGTGAATAAAATAGATCTGTATTGGGAGGCATAGAGAACCTAAAAAGAACCCCAAAAATGAATAGAACTCCTTGGACATTCACAAATAGTGTAAGTTGAAACCCCATATGTTGAGTTACAGGTTTTTTTGAGAAACATTAACATCACATACAACATATTGTCGTTGGGACATAAAGAGTTTATATGAAAAAGCAAAGGTACTTACTATATGGTGAAAATAATTTGCATAACATTGAACAAATTGGCATTCATAGGCATAAACAAGAAGTTTGAGATTTTCATTCATAGGCATAAACAACAAGTTAGTGTAGAGTACCTGAATGTTGATAGCGTGTTGCTGGTGCTGCTTCTTCTTCTCCTCTTTGTTCGTCTGCCTCCAGGAAAATGTAAATGGAAATGCAATTTTGAATTTGAAAATCTCTTTATATGTTCAATGATGTTTGGTATGGAGTATTTAATTTTGGCCCTCCTTTTTCAAATTTGAAAATATGTTTGGGTGCCTCCAATTGCATAGTTTGTATGTATTTATGGCATGCAATGTTTGTTTACTAGTTAGGTGATTTTGGTGGTTTGGTGGTTGTAGGTGGCAAAAGAGGAGATTGAACCAGTTGGTGTGCGAATGGATTTGACTAATGGGACAATTATGAATGATTTATTTTCCTTTCAGTGTTGTATTGATGACATAGTGGGATAAGGAGTGGGTTCGATTGGATTTGGTGATGGGACATTCTTGGCTCATATTTTTTTCTCCTCGTGGAACTTATCTTAAAATAGTGGTCGTGATCTAATGCAAGTGGTGATAATATAGGGGAGCGTGGGTTATACTAAGCAAATATTTTGGGTGCAAGTTGTAAAGCTACGGGCCAGTAAGAATCAATATGGCTTGTATGTTTGTGGTGTCAGATGTTCTTTGAATATTCTCTAACATGTAAGACTGTGATTAATTATTTGTGTTCAGGACAAATATAAATCGATTATAATACAATTTTGGCGGTACAGTGATTCAAGTACCCTTGTTGACTTTATGAGTGAAAACTATTTTATAATTGCATAATAAGGCAGTCTAGTCTAGGGCCCACATGGGACTCATTTCATCCCCAATATAGGCTCCCACCCTATCGGGGGCCCCTCTCCCCTAGTTTCTTCTCTCCTTTATTGGGTAATAAACAAAGTTTTTGCTTATGGTGTGAGAGACCAATAGAAAATTTGTATATATTTCTTGTGTCATACTCTGTTCTAGCATTCCATATGATCATACAAATGTCCAAATATTCTCTTGGTGGTAGTGTACCATCATACGTAGGAATTAAATGACAACCCCCTTCTTCTTACAAGTATCTTGTTTTTATTAATATTTGTAACATGTACCATCTTGGAATATTATCCTTGTGTGTATTCCAATAGCTTTATGTGTTACAAACTAGTGTATGCTATAATGCTTCTATATAAAATGTTCTTTCCATTTATTCTAAGTACATGTGAAGGTATCCTATACCTAAGTATTATGGTAGCTTAGTATGTGAAATAATGCATGAAATATGGTTCAAATGGCATGATTTTGGGTGGTGGTTATCGCAAGGGATTCCACTATGTGTGGTGTTATTTTTGTTGGAATAGAGCCATTTGCAATAAAATGCGGTGAGTTTTGTAATATTTTGTGTCATGTTTTTTTCCTCTGCTTTTTAATATTTTAACTTTGTGTAGACACTTAAAATTTTCTTGACTAATATCATGCATCTGAATTTGATTGCTAACACCATTTTTGTCTCTATTCAACCTATTTCATCTATTTAGTTAAATAATCCTAATTATTTAATTAAATTCATCGTTTTCTTCTATTAATCAAATAATCAATATTATTAGGTTAATTCACCCTTTTCATATTGATTTTCATCCTGTTTAATTAAATAAGTGAATTATTTAATTAAATCCCTCAAGTCCTCTTATCTGATTAAATAATTTGAATAATTTAATTAAATGTCATTAATTCCTCTTTTTAATTAAATGAGAAAATTGTTTAATTAAATCTTTTAATTCCTCCATCATGCACAATTAAAGAATATCCTAATTATTTAATTGACTAGTTTCTTTCATCCCTCCAATTTCTCCCACTTGCAAAGGAATATTCCTCCATTTCAAATTCAAACAATTTCCCTCTCAAATGGAAATATCTCGCACATTCCTCCTAAATTTTAAGATTTATGTTTCTTCAAATCAATTTGAACCATTGATTAAATTCATCAATCCATGTCAACTTTCAATCTCCTCCATGGATTGAATTCTTGATCCATGCCAATTCCTCTCCTTAATTTTCATCGATTAAAGAAATTGATCTTGACCATTGATTCACTTAATTTTCCTATAAATAACCTCCATTTCTTGAGTGATTCATCCACATTCATTGAGAGCATTTGAATTATAGTAATTTTCATAATAATATTTATGAGAATTTCATCCATTTTCATCCATTTTAGCTAATCTTGCATCCATTTTCCATCAATTGCATTAATCTCCAAGCTTGTTTCAATCAAGGGATTGGGAAAGGGCTGATATTCCACATCAATTCAGAACCAATCCCCTAATGGGATGAGTCTTGATTTATTAAATTAGGTTTCCTTTAAGCATTTCTTTGATCTTTGTTGTTTTAATGGTTTCCTAGCTTAGTATTTTCAAGAATTTCATTGGGAGCATGACTTAATTAGTTAAATCTTGGTTTAATTCTAGTAATTCAATCATGTTTATCTTAGTTCATGATCATGTTCTATGTAGTACAACCTTGGTGAATACTTATCTTGCTTATGAAGGGTAGTCTCAAGTAAAACAATGGCTAGGACATATCAAGTTCTTCATACCTTTTGCATGTAAGTCTCATTACTTTGATGGCTTCTCCTTTCACATGGTCAAACAAGGTTTTCATATGTCGAGTATGAACAAGGATACTCATATCTGTTTACATAGTCAAACTCCATCACATTAGATACAAATCCATCCTGGTTATCAATGCCTTGATGCATTATGTCTATTAAATGCTATATCAAAAATAAGGAATAATATGATGAAGTATCCCAATCTTTGAAACAAGAAAATCATCTCTCTCATTGCTATATCTAATAAAGTCTCAAAGAATCATAGGCTTGTTGGATGTCTGAATAAATCTCAAAAGTAATGGTTAATCAATCCATCCTATTCTTCTATCTTCTTTTTATGTTAACATGGTGTCATAAAAGTCAACAAAAATAATAAATGCATCCATCCTGCATCCACAAAACATCAACATACATACATCCTGCATAATCATTATCATAATCATAACATACACATATCATAACACATGGCAAATGCACAAAAAGAAGTGCATCTATCTCATAGCATGAACATCCTGCATCTTCATGACATATCATACAAAAAATATACTAAAAAAGAAAACAAGTCATCCATCGCATTTGCATCCATATCATAAACCATATGTTGCATACATCCATATAACATCGCATCGTGAATCATACACATCACATAATGTGCATAATAAATATCTGCATCCATAACATAACATAACATATCCATCCATATGAGCCAACAACCAAGGTTCAAACCTCGCGGGGTTGTTCTCTACCGTGTCAATAATGGAGTTTATTTACCTTGGTGTTAAGGGGAGGCTCCTTGGTGAACTGGTGGGGATTCTTGCTTGTACTGCCAACAACCAAGGCCCAAACCTTAATATATTTTTTGAGAAGGGGTGACCCTTTAGTGAAATGGTGGGGCTTCTTTCCTGTAGAGCCAACAACCAAGGTTCAAACCTCGCGGGGTTGTTCTACCGCGTCAACAATGGAGTTTATTTACCTTGGTGTTAAGGGAAGGCTCCTTGGTGAACTGGTGGGGATTCTTGCCTGTAGTGCCAACAACCAAGGTCCAAACCTTAATATATTTTTAAAGAGAAACTAAAAAAAATATTCTAGATGTAGAAATAGTGTCCTTTCAAAAAAGCTCGAGATGTGCGAAGGTGCGGATCGCGGCTGCGATGGCGAATCTGGGTGAAAACTGCTTGTGGGGGGTGCGAAGACACAAAGGAATAAGCATGCGACAGGCTCCAAGAAGATTGAGGACTGCATTCTCAAGGGGGATGGGAGGTGTCAGTATGCCCTACGCTCCAATTCTTCGATGGAGAATAACCCATCTTAGGCTCCTCTGATGCCCTCGATGGACTTGGCTCCTGTGGGATCAGTCCTGGCTGATGCGATGCCTGGTGGTGGGCTTGAGACCCCTATGTTGGATTCCCACTGCCTCACTACCTGCAAAAACAAATCAAATCCATATCATATATGCTCAGATTTTTTCCTGTAGGTGCTTTGATGGGCTAACCCTAGTTCACCCTCAAGGTCTCCGTCGTTGGGTATTGGATCTACGATTCCTATCTCTGATTGCAAGAACAGATCTAACCCATGTCATGAGTGCTCAGCTTTTTGTTTGGAACAAACTTGATGGGCTAAATCTTGCTTGCCCTCTCCCAGCTCTCCGCCTACTCCTCCAGTCTCTCCCTCCTTGGAGACTTCCTCAGACTGCCCATCCTTTTCTCTAGGTGACATTGAGGTGTTTATATTCGATGATCTGTTGGATTTTAGCCTGATTGATGAATGTGTGGATGCGATCACTTAGGATGTTGGAAATCGATCTTTGGTATTAAGGTGCTTACACAGATGCCCTAATGTGGAATTTTTCATTGAGTGGGCCAAAACTACCTAGAGAAATTTGTCCTCCCCCAAGATTGAATCTCTTGATTTTGGTTTTTATCTGCTCACTTTCGGCTCAACAACAGACTACAATTTTGTTCTCAAGAATGGTCCTTGGTTCTTTGGTTCTTTTGGCATCTTTATCTCTCCATGGTCCCCCTTCTTTGATCTTGCCACCGCTAAGATAACTGACATACCTGTTTGGATCAGACTCTATAACCTGCCTTTGGCTTTCAGAAATATCGATATGATCACTAATCTGGTTAACCATTTTGGAGCCTTTTTCAAGCTTGACACTGAGGCAGCTACTCCTGGCTGCAGATTCTATTGGGTTTGCGCTATGGTCGACATCTCTAAACCCATTTATCACTCTATTCGGATTCATTTTGCTTTTGGCATTTGGACTCAGTTTTTGAACTTTGAAGGATTGCCTTTTTGTTGCTTCCATTGCAACATGATGGGGCATAAAATTAAGGCTTGCTCATGCACTCACCAGGCTAGATTCAGATATGTTAGTCTTAAAAAATGGGTAAAGAAAGATGGCTCTCCTAATGCTAATTTTATATGGCAAAACCATGGTAAGTTTTTTGAAGCTCAACCTTCATCTCGGTTGAACCCAATTCAGCCTCCTGTGCCTTCTCCTCAGCAAGATAATATTGCTCTAAATGACCCTCAAGAGGCCTCTCATGGGTCCAAAGAGGATGACTTTGAGTCCGAAGGGACCTTTCCATTCATGGAAGAGCTTGACGATTTCAACCACGATTTCTTTGAGCCCGATTTTGTGTTGGAACTGTAAGCTCTCAAAAATGAATGGTACTATGGAGGAGAACCATCATTTCTGGACCTCAACAATGGAGCAATTTCATATTTAAAAGCAAAAACTAGAAATGAAACTATTCTAAACTACCAAAGATAATCAAAATGCTTCCAAACAAAAACCAATCTCCATTGGCATCCTATCACCAAAGTCTTGTTATGCACTTTTTCTCTCAGATTTTTGCAAGCATAGATGCATCAAGAGGCTATTTGTGAATGGATTAAGAAAAGCTGTGAAGATATGTGCATGTGCAAGATTCGTGTAGGGGTCAAAATGAGAAGAGAGTCCTGTTTAAATAGGAATCTTTAGGGTGAATGCAAGTTGTGGAAGGAGTGTGGGATAAGAGATTGGCTTGGAGGAAAATATCCCACATGCATGAGATGGGTAAAATAAAATATTGAAATGGATAAATGCATGTAGGTGGTAAATGAATAATTTAATATTTGTGATATTTTAAATGAATATGCAAATGCATGAAATGTGTAAATGCACTAACGTATTAATATTTTATGGTGGATAAATTATTATGAAAATGGTTTTAATGAAGTGATTATGGACATGGGTTTTATGAGTATAATATTTGAATGAAAATGCATAAAATATGAATATGAGATGAATGGATAAATGGAAAGATTATTAAATGATTTAGTGATATTTTAGTGATTTATGCCTAAATGGTAAATGATAAATGATCAAATAATTTTATGAATAATGCTTATAGATGCCTATAAATGCTTACGAATAAATGGTTATAATATATGGATAATTGAATGAAATGTGAAATGATTTAAAAATGATTACGAGGACATTTTTATGTGTCTACATTTTGCCCCTCTTTGAGACAACGCGGCTTGTCACGTTGTTTCAAAGAAAAAAGATTGATCAACTGATACATGCCCTAGAGATATCCTGATAAGGATTATGATAAGAATGATATGCCCCCTCGAGAGATTGATCAGACAAATTGTAAGAAGATTAATCTCTCGATAGATGTGACCAAGAAAATGATCGGATACTTGATATTGCGCAAGTGATAAAGTAGTGATGTACATTTGATGGAAATGCACAATTGATAGGTGTAACTGAACAATTGATGGAAATGATCAGTATAGCCAGGTTGATGAGCTGGTGAAGCTGATTGAGATTGATGCTAATGCAATACAAGTTGATAGAATGATTGGTTGATTGATTAAGGGGACATGAGATTTGGAGATGCAAGTTGATTGATTTCTCTGCGACAAGAAAGATGAAGAAAATGAAATGCAATAAATGGAAGATGCCAGATGGGAGAAAATGAAGGTGATGAAGCCTCTTGTGCATTTTAAGTGCTTTTATCATCATCGAGCTTATTATGTCACAAATTAGTATAAGCGTCTAGATAATATGAGCCTCTAGACGACCTGAATACTGTTTGTGTTTTTATTTAGTAATGAAGTATAAGCATCTAGGTATAAGAACCCTAGATGACCCGAATACTTATTGCATGGAAGATACTATTAGACAAGGAATGCTCTCATCCACACTAGACTCATAGGTCCTCGATGGTTTTAGACAACCATTTCTTAAGATGAGTCATCCTATGAATAAGAAACAATCCATAAACAACAAACAAGTGAACATGCCCCATCATCGCCTCTCTAGTCCCAGGCATCCTAGAGAAGCTAAAAGACATGCCGCCAAAGATAAAATCATAAAACAATCAAAGATAAACAAACAAACAAACATGGATCATGCTTCGATATGGAACTGATTCTTGGTACGGTTGTGTGTGTTTGGTTGGATTTGCAAGATGGATTGGTAGGTATGCTGCAATATTTGCTTGATTGTTAGTTGTGATATAGTTTGATTTTGCTGAAGTTCAAAGCTATGTGGTGAGCTGAAAGTATCATTGTTGAGTGATTTTTTGAAGTTATTTGATTTTTTAGATTTTTGGAATATTTGAATTTTTTTTGGATTTTTTCAGGACATTGTATGATTTTTATGGATTTTTTCAGGACATTTTATGATTTTTTTGGATTATTTTAAAGACATTTTACGATTTTTTTCAGGACATTTTATGATTTTTATGGATTTTTTTCAAGACATTTTATGATTTTTATGGATTTTTTTCAAGACATTTTATGATTTTTATGGATTTTTTTCACGACTTTTTATGATTTTTATCGATTTTTTCAGGATATTTTATGATGGAGAGAGATGGATCTCAAGCAAGAAGATAGAAAAAGAGGGTAGTTTCTTTGACCGCGAGTTGCTCAATATCCTAACCCATGGCTAAGGTTGAGGAAATGCCCCAATGAGGAATATGACCAACCTAGTACGCATGAAAAAGAGAGCAAGTGAGGGGATTGTTGAACAATTCACAAGCCATGGTGAGTGTGAAAAGGATATTATGAAGTGGAGGGTAAATGAAAAATGGGATGAAAAGATCAAGTAGAGCTCCAAAGGAAAGAGGAGCAAAGCCTCTACACATGGTGCCAATTTCTCGGTTTTCACCATGGTACTTGCTCAAGGCGCCACCGAAGTGGTTTTCACCATTGAACGAATTGATTTCTCTTTACTTTTTCCATTTTTTCCTTTTTTTTTTTTCAGGACTTTTTCCCATTTTTTTTGTATTTTTTTAGGACTTTTTCCTAGCTCTTTGAAGCGAGATATAGAATTGATAGATGCCATATCCATAGACTACCTTGACGATGCATCGATCCTGTGTGGATGACCATGCTGGATGAAAGTACCCGATCGAGATGAGGAGTACGAGTGGAAAATATGAAGGATGATAGATGTGGTAGATGAAAGAGGTTATGGTAGGATCCCTAATGTGCACACTATGTGGGCCATCAAGCTTCAACCAAAAAGGAGCTTGGGCAACCAATGAACTAGAATACGTGAAGGGGTCGTCATCAAAGGTCCATTGAAAGACATCACCGATGGTGTGATATGCTAGATATGTGAACATGGATGGGTGGAATGGAATATATGGTATGAGTGAGAGTGACGTGGATGGAGACCTTGGATCAACAAATTCCTTTTTTTATTTTCTTCCTTGATAGATGCCCCCAGTTATTTTTGATGGAGAGGCATAATTGGAGATCGACTCTTTCTTACTTTCACTTTTGACTTTTGTTTTTGCTTTGTCCAATAGATTTTTATTTTGGCTAGAGGATTTGTCTTGATCTTCTTCTTTTTTGGATTTGACCAATAGCTTTTTATTTTGGCTAAAGGAATTTTCTTGATCTTTCTTTCTTTGCATGCTTTCTTTTGATTTTGGATCTCCATTTGAGAAAGATGCGTTTACCTTTGATTCTTGAATTACATCTTTTTTATTTTCTCTGGGTGATACCTGTTGATCCATGTCTACAAGGTAGATGGATGTGGGTGAGATGGTTGAGGGGGATGGCATGATAGGAATTTTTAGTGGGAAAATGGGAGAGGTGATGCCATCAACGAAGTCTTTGGGACTATCCTTTTCAATACTGCTAACATCAAAGGAAGTTTGCATATCCTTAATGACTTGGAAAGATGTCTTAGTAGATGTGACAATAGGAGATTCATATCCTAGCCTAGGGCAGGTAGGATGGAAGGATGATGATTGTATATCCTTGGTAGGGTCATGATTAAAGAGTGGGTTATCATAGATATCCTGGTTAAACATGGGGTTATCATAAATATGAAAAGATTGAGTGGAAGCAAATATGGCAAATGCAGGTGTATCATCAGGATCTCAAAAGGTTTCAATCCAAGCATGGTCATCTTTTTATGTTCCTTCTGTAGCTGTCTTGATATTATTGTTGGAATTTTGACCCTCCTCGATGACATTAGCAATTTCTTTTGTCGGTAAATTATCCATACAATATTCTCCACATCCCATATCATGGATTTGGACCTTGGGGTTTGATGGTGCGATAAATGAAGTGGATGCTTTTAAGGACTCAGGATCAACATATGCTTGAGAAGAAGGTGCTTCACAATTGCTTGGGATTGTGATTTTAGTTTTAGGGCTTAGATTATGGCAATATATGAAAGGGTTGGGATCTCCTTGTATTATGATTTCAACACCATTGTGTGGGAATTTAATGCACTGATGGTATGTAGAAGGTATTGCTTGCATTGCATGAATCCAAGGTCTTCCAAGGAGGATATTATAGGTCAGTGGGAGATCAAGGACTTGGAAAACCACATCCTTTACCACAGGGCCGAATCTGATTGGTAGAGTAACTGATCCTTTAGATGAGCGTTCCTCTTTGTCATATGCCTTTATGGTAATCTTATTCCTTGGATCAACTGCATTTTTAGAAAACCCCAATTTTGTGATCAATTCTTGGGTACAAATATTAAGACCTGCTCCTCCGTCTATTAGAACTCACTTGATCTTGGAATTATTGATAAGGATGTCAATGTGTAAAGCTGCATTATGTGGTTGTTGAGGGGATGAATCATCATTTTCAATAAAAGTGATGGCGTAAGGTGAGGTGATATGTCCCACCATAGCTTGGAATTGGTCTACATGTAGGTTTGTAGGCACTGTAGCAGTAGCAAGCGCTTTATCTAGAATAGCCTTATGCTCAAGAGATAGGCGTAGCAACTCAAGTATGGAAATTTGTGCGGGAATTTTTCCTAAATGATCTATGAGGTTGTACTGTGAAGCTGGTGTAGTAGGCTTTGAATTAGGACCTTTAAGGGTGATTGTGCCTTTGCGGGTAGTAACCTTGTAATCAGGTGTTTTGTCTTTTATAATGAAAGTGTTTACATGATTATCAACCTCACTGATGTTATGTATGGTATAGTCATACTTAATAGTAGTATAGTTTACACCATCACCAGATTCAGGGGCCTTTCCTTTATCCTTGTCATGCTTGGGGAAAGGGTTTTTAAACACCTCACGATCAGAGTTACCCGAAGGAGTGTGTCTGTCAACCACTATCTTATCATCATCGATAAGGTCTTGTATTAGATGTCGAAGTTTATTGCAACTATTAGTCTTATGTCCTTTGTGTCTATGATAGTCGCAAAAGTGATTCTCATTCCACCATGGGGGTTTGACTTGTGGATTATATTCCTTTATTTCAGGTAGCATTATAATATTGATTTCAAAAAGTTCTTTTAATGCAGATTCAAGTGATTGTCCCAATGGTGTAAAATTTCATTTAGGGAAACTTCTCTATTTTTCTTTTCCTTTATTTGAAGATGAACCTTTGAGGTTATAAACAGGTGATGATGTTTTAGTTGTTTTTGCATCAACAACTCCATCATTGACTACATTCTTGTTCTTTACCCAAAAAGGTGTCTTGTTGTTTGAATTTGATTTTTGATCTCTATCATTATTAAGTTTTATGGTTCCATCATCAATGAGAGTTTGTTCGATTCGAAATCCCATTTCTATGGCATCATCAAAGGAATCCAAGCATTTGAGGTGAAGTTCCCTTCCAATTTCTTTGTTCAAATTTCGATAAAAGAGGTCAACCAATTCTTGATTAGGAATGACATAAGGTAATAATTTTGTTAAATGTCTCCATCTTTGCAAGAATGACACAAAAGATTCACTTGGTTTTTGTTTGGTGTTGAAAAGGTTTGTCATGGTCACTTTAAAGTCACAATTGAAACTATAATTGGAGACAAATTTATCAGCCAATTCTTGAAAAGATGTGATGGTCGGGGGTAATTGTGAAAACCATTCCATAGCTTCTCCTCCTAGACTGTGGGGGAATAATCTCATAATGTATGTTTCATCAACTACAAATTCCATGGTAGTAGCACAAAATTGTCTTAAGTGATGTTTAGGATCCCCTTTTCCATTATATTTGTCAAGTTTTGGTATGTCCCAATGGTTAGGAAAAGGTGGCATTGGTATGCTTGGATCAAAGGGACAAGGACATATATCTTCAATGGAGAACTTATGAGATGATGATTTACGGTTCTTAAGGGTGTCCAATTCTTGTCTCAATGTTCTAAGCTCATCCAAAATAGGATCATTTGTAGGTGTGGGTTTTGAGGTCTTTGAAGATCGCTTGTAACCTGGTTGTAGATAAAAGGGTCTATGATCTTTGATTCTACCATTGTTGTTTGTTTTGGGATGTTTAGATTCACTAGACTCAAGTTGGTCATTCATTGTGAGGAGTGACATGTCAAAATCAGGAGGCATTTTGATTCCTTCATCAACAAGGGCTTTGAAGTATTGTTGTGGGTTATGTTTGACTACCTCCGTAAGAAGTTTAGTGAATCTATGATCCTTAAGTGCTTCTTCTATATCGTATTTGGTTATTTCTTCATCATCAGTTTCATTTGTTTCTCTAGTTGCAACACTAATGTTATCTTCACCATCAAAGTCTCTTCCCCAAGGGTTCCCTTCTTCGTGAAACATTTTTTCTCTTGTTCTAGGGGTCATAGTTGATTGTTTTGATTTTCAATCCAAGGTAATGTATGAGACCTAAGACTAGGATGAAATGAAAAGGATATGATTCTAAGATGAGATATGGAAGTGGTAAGGTATGGTATGAAAAGCTAAGAATGCAAGAGCTCAAAGGAAACTCTAGGTCCAAAGTTGGTTATGATGTAAATGATTTACTTGTGTTATGATGGATAGACACAAGGACCAAGGATCAAGAGAGGGTATGTAGGAGATAATGGACTCCAAAAGGATTGCCCTACTCAAGGATAATGGTATGCTCCCTAACTCAAGGATGATGAACCTCAAGTGATATGGGTGATAGATAGCCAATGGTTTGATTTCAAGACCTAGGAAGAGTAGCCTAAGTGCAAGCTAAGGGTTTTGTTTGATCGATGATGAATATGCAAAGGACTAAATTCCTGGAACATGCAAAGGTTAGGTGAGATGGTTTTGATATGCAAAGGGGTTGAACATGCAAGAACTAGATGGAGTGTTATCTATATGCAAGGACTATGTAGTGTCATCTATGTATGCAAGACTAGTAATATGCAAGGACTAGGATGAAAGGGATATGAATATGTATGGATATGAAAAGTCTAGATGGAATGCAAAGTCTAGATGGAATGCAAGGACTAGGTGGAATGCAAGGATTGAAAGATCAAAATTGAAGGATGATGAACCCAAAAATTCCAAGTGATAGGTTCATGTTGTATGTTTGTGTTGTTGGAGCCTTTAAGGTTTGCAAAGTTTGAGATGTTGCAAGTTACTAGGTGTGATGTTTGTTTGAGGTCTATTTTGGAACACACATGCAAGACATAGAAAAAAAAGTGTTTGAGTTAACAATACAAGCACAAATCCTAAGGTTGGAAAGGACAATATCTGCTAGATTCCACGTGGGTTTCCCCAGCCGCATATTCTTAGCGTGTGAATCCAGAAGCTTGGCTGCACGGGCTCCCCCTTACAGTGCACTCACTTCTCAGGCCAACCAAGCTTCCAACCCCCATGAAACTCCCATGGCAAATTGATCACCTCTACTAAAAATTGCGAAGATGTGGATGTCTTCACACAGACCGGTGTTGCGCTAGCAAATAGAAGGATTTTGGAAACTACACAAAGGTTTTTAGTTTGGGACCCCCGTTCGAGTGGCCATACATGGGGCACAAGATTAAGCTCCGTTTAGGAGGCACTCTAGCCTAAAGAGGTTACGCTCAACAGGGTTTTGGGGAGTACTACTTGGTCCGTATGACATATCCGCACTTGTAATCCTAGGCTTTCCCTTAGGATTCACATTTATATACCGGTCGGGGGTAGCTTGGCTAAAAAGCTCCGTTGCCGGTCTGAGTCACCTTGGGGTGAGTACTTTTTCCCACCAAGGTAGACCCAAGTTCTAGAGTCAATAACCGTTTCTCTTGCACCCAGGATCGCACAAGTGCGCAAAGGGAGATGATACTTCGATTATTGAATTGGGGTGACACATAAAATAGATGGGTCTGGCTTTCTGATCACCTAGTTTGCACAAGGTGAGAGCATAATCACCTACCACCGTCAAGCATAGCAAATAGTGTTCATTGAACCCCTAGTTAAGCCTATGTGAGAAAAGACAATTGTTCATTTTTAATGCACCAATTGAAGTGTTATCTAATCTAAAAGATAATTGGTTTCAAAATCATGTCTTCGACAAACGTCCTGCATAACAATCTCATTAGTAGTTTCATGCCTCCTTTCTTCGACAAGTGAATGTTTTGATTTTCAATTCTTTGCCAAACGAACCTGCAAGAGAACCCAAATTAATAAAATTAGTCCCCCAATCAAACAAAAATAAAATAAATAAAATTAGCATTTACCCTAGAATCTAGTTTAAAATAAAATAAACTCTAAATTATTGAGTTAAATCTAAATTAAAAAAATCAAAATCTAGATTCAAAGACTAAATCTACATTAGAGATTAGATCTAAATTAAAATTAAAAGCTAAATCTAATTTAAACTAAAAGACAAATTAAGAGAAAAGTTAAATTAAAAATTAAAAGCTAAAGTGAAGGTTAGAATCTAAATTATAATTAAAGTTAATTCTAAATTAAAATCTAAATTAAATTAATCCTATGTTCTAAATTACAAATTAAATCTGAAAAATAAAAAATGTTAAATCTAGTTAGAAAGCTAAATCTAATTTAAAAAATAAAAATAAAAAAAACTAAAAGTCAAAAACTAAAATCTAATGTCAAAACTAAATCTAATTCTCATAAAACTATTTCTAATTTAAAAGATAATTGATCTAGAATTAGAAATTAATCTAAAATCAAAGACTAATCTACAAATAAAAACCAATTTAAAATAAAGAACTAATTAGAATTAATCTAAACTTCAAACTACAAGATTAAATCTAAGTTAAAGATAAAAACTAAAACTAAAACTAAGATTAAATTAAAAATAAATCTAAGATTAAAATAAAACTAAAACTAAGTTGAAAATAAAATAAAAACTAAGATTAAAATAAAACTGAAACTAAATTTAAAATCATGAGTTATTATGCTCTGTCATGCGCCATGTTGCAGTAGTTTTAGAAATTAAAAACAAAAATAACAAACTGGAGTATTTATGGTGACAGCTGAAATGGGAAGCATTCATGCATCTTGGCCTGTAGCATATCAAAATATTAAAGCACATTCTTCCAGAATTCATAAAATGCTGTCAAAAGCATAAATAAATTAGGCAGATAACTATTTCAATTTACAGCAGACCATGAAAATCAAATTTGCAATCCATTCACAGTTCTCAGCAAAAGCCTACAAAAATTTGCAATCATGAAAAAAGACAACAATCTCTTCTATTCTCTCATGACGACAACATTAGCAATGTAAGTAACCATCAACAGTGCAACCAAACAAATGCTGTCTGGAATGAAAAAAAATTTGACTGGAAATATTTGAAGAGCAGTGATCACATTTTTTTATTTAAAGCTATTTTTTTAAAGTTTTTGTTTGTTGTAAATGAATTCTTTTACCCCCAAAACAATGTCTGATACATTCTTCATGACCAAAGAGCAATTTTAGAGATGTTCTAAGCATTTCAAACTACATAATAGTGAGAAAAACATGGCAGCAAAAATAAAAGCGTGATTTCATTTGTTTTTCATGCTTCTCCAACAAATTTGATGTTGCTGATATGGTTTCAAACAACCCAATCAACAGCAAAAAAAATTAGACAACAATAAGATGAAGAAATGATTGCTCGTTCACGTCGAGTTCACCATTTTGTAAGCTCTCAAAAATGAATGGTACTATGGAGGAGAACCATCATTTCTGGACCTCAACAATGGAGCAGTTTTAGATTTAAAAGTAAAAACTAGAAATGAAACTATTCTAAACTACCAAAGATAATCAAAATGCTTCCAAACAAAAACTAGTCTCCATTGGCATCCTATCACCAAAGTCTTGTTATACACTTTTTCTCTTAGATTTTTGCAAGCATAGATGCATCAAGAGGCTATTAGTGAATGGATTAAGAAAAACTATGAAGATATGTGCATGTGCAAAATTCGTGTAGGGTCAAAATGAGAAGAGAGTCCTGTTTAAATAGGAATCTTTAGGGTGAATGCAAGTTGTGGAAGGAGTGTGGGATAAGAGATTGGCTTGGAGGAAAATATCCCACATGCATGAGATGGGTAAGATAAAATATTGAAATGGATAAATGCATGTAGGTGGTAAATGAATAATTTAATATTTGTGATATTTTAAATGAATATGCAAATGCATGAAATGTGTAAATGCACTAACGTATTAATATTTTATGGTGGATAAATTATTATGAAAATGGTTTTAATGAAGTGATTATGGACATGAGTTTTATGAGTATAATATTTGAATGGAAATGCATAAAATATGAATATGAGATGAATGGATAAATGGAAAGATTATTAAATGATTTAATGATATTTTAGTGATTTATGCCTAAATGGTAAATGATAAATGATCAAATAATTTTATGAATAATGCTTATAGATGCCTATAAATGCTTATGAATAAATGGTTATAATATATGGATAATTGAATGAAATGTGAAATGATTTAAAAATGATTACGAGGACATTTTTATGTGTCTACAGGAACCACCCCGAAAGCTTGGACTCTTTCAGACTGCGAGCAACAAGCTTAAACCTAATTTTGGCGGCTCCATTAAGAAGAAGGGGAGAAAGTCTATGGCTGAAAAAATACGAATTGAAGGTAGGGAGGCTGTTGAGGAGGGCTCTCAATGGGCCATCGATGATCTCCTCTCTCAAACTAACAAAAGATCTTAGTTGCTCTCTATGGTGGTTTTGTTGTTTTGTTGTTTTTAAGTTTGCTCTCTTAGACGATTTCTTTCCCCCTTCGTTGTTGTGAGATTTGTGTATCTCATTTCTCTTGGTTTTCTAATCTCTTGCTGCCATATGTTTCTTCTCGTGGCAGACTTGTAACTTTTATTCATTATGATTAATTTTATGGGAGTGGGCCCATCCCACAGTTTACCTAGCAAAAAAAAATAAAAATCCATCCATACATGATCATAAAGCATGACATAAAATAAAAAATCATATCATAAACATCATAATCATTGCACATAAGGTCATCTTGAATATATATGTCATCAAAATCAAACTATCATGATACAAGATCTAAATCAATATGTGATATCATCAAAAATGAATATACATGAGGCTATCAAAATCATCTAATGAATGGATGTACATAAAAAAATCATGACTATATATCAAAAATGTGGATACAAAGCTAGCCTCGGCTTTGTTTGCCATCGTTCTATGAGGGAGGCTGAGAGGGTTATCGATGACTGCTACTCGAAGGTTGATGAATTGATGGTGCACATCCCGAACCACTAGAGGCATGCATAACATCTCTGTGGTATAATGTCCTATAGTATGTAGCCTCGAGCATAGCCTGACCGTACATGGTAGCAAATACAACCTATCCCTAGGTCTAAGTGGTAGCAACCTCTAATTGCTAACTACGACCTATCTCTTGGGCTAGCTGGATGGTCAACTGTTGAACTTGTTGATGCATGACGAGCAGTGTCTCACTCTTAGCAAGCAATATCTCTCTCTCTAAGGGTCAGGTCCCTCTCTGTATTCAGTGCCTGAATATGCGCATCTCTGGGGTCTAGCTTTTATGGCTATTGATGCTGCTACTAATGTTGATGTGGTGGTGGTGGTGGTGCCTATCGTAAGGGTTGTATCAATGGAGGCTACCTTGGAACCTATCCTAGTCTAGGTTGCTACTCTACACTAGGCTATTGTCCAACATCATGCTACTGTCCATCCTATTGCTTCCCATCACCAGGCACCTATCCATTGTGCCTATCATGTGGAGGCTGTTGAGGTCCTCTACCCTCTCCTCATCCTTTAGCTCTACCTCTAACCTATTCCCCAACTGGATCTGTAAGCCATATTGGGGCATGCTATAGGAACCAAGTATCATAAGCCGGAGTGGTTCCTACATTGTAGGGACCTCCTACGTAAACCCATAGTCATGGGACAAGCTATCTAAAATCATCAATCACAACCTGAGGTGAAATATTCTACCCCCAGTCTATCTCTCTAGGAGTCTGTGCATAAATAACTCTGTATGTTGGAGACACTACATCATGTACCTTCTAAATTGACGTGCCACCCAATTAGGAAAATTTCTCTTGACCATATGGTGCTCACAATCAAGCATATATGGTCTACCTTGCATAGAACAACTAGTCTTGATCGTCATACCACAGGTATGCCTATATCTAAGGTCTGCATCTGAATACTATCATGTCATATATGACACGCCTCTAGTATGCGATCCTCATAGTTCTTGTGTGGTGCAGGGTGGTCATAAATCTGTATCTATATACGACTGGATGCTCCTCATTAATGTCTACTAAAGTGATGATTGGTTTGAGCACAAAAATGTGCTCCCAAGCCTAGATGTGAAGTAGTGTAACATCGACTGCTAGACTTCGTCCTCACATGTAAACAACCTGGTGCATGTCGTGACATAAAGAAGCAGGAATCATAGAGCCCCGGGCATAAAGAGTCATCTGATGTACCATCCCCTCCCAAACAAGTCCCCAACTGAAGCTGAAACCTCTCCCCCATCAATATGGCACAAGTACTCCACAAATCAATACTTCGATAACCAAAATCAAATGAGGTACCTATCCTCGGTACTATTGCAGGTCAATCTGGTGGCTATTTACCCAAAGGGTATATGTATCAAGAACATCATAGATCGCATCCATCCCAACATTGACATCATATATGATTTGATCTCCATGTATCAGCACTCACAATATGCACCATATGTCCTCCAATGTGATCGTGGCCTCACCAGTGGGAAGATGGAACAAAGAGGTCTCACTGTGCTAGTGCTCAACTAAATTTTTCATCATGGCTAAATGTGTTTAGATCTCTGGCATATGCACTACAAACCCCAATCTAATTGTGCCAAGAAATAATTTCTCGTCGTCACCAAAATGGTGAACGTGAGATAAAATGTTGGGTCTACGCTCCCAAGACATGAGTGGTCGAATGGTCTTCTGCATGCACAAAGTGAACAACATCAAAACAACTAAAAAATGATAAAATTATGAGTTTAAAACCCTAAATATATAATTGTGCCCTTGTTTTACAATTGCGTCATGACATTCAATTGTGCCGCTAGAGAAAAATCACCTATTGCGATCCTATTCTACAAGTGTGTCACTTCACTACAATTGTGTCACTGAAGCAAAATACTCTATTACACCACTATTTCATAATTGCACGACTAACCTACAATTGTGATCCTAAACCTAAATTAATCATTGCATCACATTTTTTTAAATGCGTCATAGCAGCGCAATTGCTTCACCAACCATGACAAAGGCATCACAATATTGTGACACAATTGTATGACCTAACTAAACTCAAAATTAAAGCAAAAAAATATGGAAACAATTTTTTTTTTTAAAGTGCGTACTGGGGGTCCTATGTTAGCGGGCTGCTAGAACTCTCAGACCTTGTCTATGAGGTGTTGGGGGGAGCACGAGATCAACCATAATGTCAGTGGATTAGAGAAAAATAACAACAAATCTCTAAAGAAAAATGTGCAAATGGTTTGAAAGTCACTCTTAAACTCCTATTTAAGCCTAAAAGTTAGGGTTTTTGACCTAATTGAAGGGGGGAGTGTGGATTTTTAATCTTTTTGATCCAGTTTTTGAGCTATGAAGCCCTTTTGAGCTATTTTTAGTGTCTTGAGCCTATTTTCGTGTCTGTTTTGAAGTTGAACCTACCTAATGCTTTTGTCACGATCTCGACCTAAAAATCAAAAATTTCGCTCGATCTCTCAAGGGGGCAGTATACCAACATAATTCCTTCCACTGGGGCAATAGCGGGGCATCTGAAAAATCATGATTTTTTAAATTTTTGATCTAAGCAACAACGTTGATCTGAAAAGCTCCAGCCTTTGAACCAATGTAACAAGTACCTCACTTCAAAGAAGGGAAAAATGTAGACACTTAAAATTGTCCTGATTGATATCATGCATCTGAATTCGATTACTAACATCATTTTCATCCTGATTCAACCTCTTTCATCTATTTAGTTAAATAATCCTAATTGTTTAATTAAATTCATCATTTTCTTTTATTAATCAAATAATTGATAATATTAGATTAATTCACCCTTTTCATACTAATTTTCATCCTGTTTAATTAAATAATGTGAATTATTTAATTAAATCCCTTAAGTCCTCTTATTTTATTAAATAATCTGAATTATTTAATTAAATGTCATTAATTCCTCTTTTTAATTAATGTGCAAATCATTTAATTAAATCTTATAATTTCTCCATCATGCACAATTAAATAATTTCCTAATTTTTTAATTGACTAATTTCTTTCATCCCTCCAATTTCTCCCACTTTTAAAGGAATATTCCTCCATTTCAAATTCAAACAATTTCCCTCACAAATGGAAATATCTTTCACATTCCTCTTAAATTTTAGGATTTGTGTTTCTTCAAATCAATTTGATCCATTGATTAAATTCATCAATCCATGTCAACTTTCAATCTCCTCTATGGATTGAATTATTTATCCATGCCAATTCCTCCCCTTAATTTTCATCAATTGATTAAGTAAATTTATCTTGGCCATTGATTCACTTAATTTTCCTATAAATAGCCTCCATTTCTTGAGCAATTCATCCACATTCATTGAGAGAATCTGCATTATATAGTCATTTTCATAACAATATTTATGAGCATTTCATCCATTTTCATCCATTTCAGCTAATCTTGCATCCATTTTCCATCAATTGCATTCATCTCCAAGCTTGTTTCAATCAAGGGATTGGGAAAAGGGATAATATTCCTCATCAATTCAGCATCAATCCCCCAAATGAGATGAGGTTTTATGTATTAAATTAGGTTTCCTTTAAGCATTTCTTTGATCTTTGTTGTTTTAATGGTTTCCTAGCTTAATATTTTCAAGAATTTAATTAGTTAAATCTTGGTTTAATTATAGTAATTCAATTATGTTTAGCTTAGTTCATGATCATGTTCACACTTTATTTCCTCTCTAAGACAAGGATTTAAGACTTCTTCACTATCCATGCTATAATTACTAATTTTAATGTCTATTTCTCTTTCAAGATAGGTTCTTTTATGGGTTTTGGTTTAGGTAATTTTTCTAGTGAATGCAAAATTTTGGAGTCCTCATCCTTCAATGCTACCTCTACTACATTTTCTATATATACGTTAACAAAATTTACACCCAAGGATATGTGGACTATTCTATCATCATTTGTAAAATATATATATTCCTTTCTTGAATCTACAATATTGTTAGTGTTTACAAACCACTATAACCCTAATAATGCATTGGCATTATCAAAAGGTTCAATTATCTTAATGGTTTTAAACTCTACAATTTTTTTAATCCTAGTATAATAAATTCTACATTTTCCCAAGTTCTTATGGTTCTTATTGATGAATCATCTATTATATTAACATTGCACGGGGTCTCACCTAGTTTCAAATTTTTTAGTTATTCCAAGACTCGTTTTTGGAGCATATTAACATATGATCCTAAGTCAATCATCGCCTATTTTATTTTTTTACTATTTTGATTAAGATAAAGAAAAGAAAGGGATTGTTCCCTTACAAAACAACCATAAAGGCCAAGCAAAAGGATCTCATGAGAAGTGAGAAAACCAAAAATTGAAAAAACTACAAAAGAAGGACCTACAAAGAACTAAACAAAAGTAAAGACCAACAGAGAAATAGAAACATGGGCAGAGAAAGGGACTAGCTCGAGACCAAAACCAACTATTGTTCATCCGACAACCAAAGACCCTTGATGTATTTCCATTCATTGGCCTAGAATTTAATCTTCTATTTAAAATACAAAGCCTTATGCTTCTTGTTATCATCATCAACAAGAGGGGCGGTAGAGATTTCCCCTAGTTTTCCTTTCTTCCTAGTCTGAGCGATAGTCAGAGGTTCATCAACAACTCTCTTTCCCTAATAGTTTCTCAGCTCTTGTTGAAACACTTGAATAGTGATAATGGTGTTTTTCATAGTCTCTTTGCTATACTCCACAATCTCCTCAAGGCTGTGAAGGGTTTTCTCTTGATTGCACTACATAGTTGACACCTCCTCCTAGAGTTTAATTCTATCTTCAAAAATCTTTATGACAGATTTCAGCTCTTTTATATATTTCTCCATATTGGCCCATCTTTGAAATGTCTTGTCTAGTATAGACAATAAATTCTAGTGGCCAAAATCCTCCACTTTGCTTGACTAGTCCTGGGACTTGTTAAACACAAACAACTCCAACTTTTAAACTTTGGTTTTTGTTGTGATTAATTGGGACAAAAACCATTTCAAGATATCATTATGAAATTTCATAGCTTGATTGATTTCATTTTGTAGACACTTAAAATTGTCCTAAATGATATTACACACTTGAATCTGGTCACTAACATCGTTTCATCCTAAAATTCATCTTCTTTTTGCTTGTTTAATTAAATAAGCCTAGTTATTTAATTAAATGCATCATTTTTATCTATTAATCTAATTAATTTAATTAGGTTAATTCACCCCCTTTCACATTCAACCTTTCATCCTGTTTATTTAAATAATGCAAACTATTTAATTTAAACACCTTATGTCCTCTCATTTAATTAAATAATTCTAAATTATTGAATTAAATGTCATTTACATCCCCTTTTCATTAAATAAACTAATTATTTAATGATAATCCTCATATTCCTCAACTCGCACAATTAAAACTTAGTTTTAATTAATAATTACTAATTTTCCTCACCCATCCACTTGCATAGGGAATATTCCAAAGGAATATTCTTTTATTTTTCTCCAAAAAATAGAATATTTTTTCCTAACAAACTCTCTAACAACTTTGAAAGTGTGTTTGTTTGAATCATTGTGAGCCCTTGATGCTTTCTTTGATCCATGTGATCTTTGATTCTCATCCATTGATGAGAATCCTTGATCCATGTCTTCACCCTTGATTCCATCTTGACCATTGATTCTTCATTGTCTCTCCTATAAATACCTCACCATTTGAGAGAAATGGATCCACTTCCATCAAAGCAAAGTTATGTTTCCCATTTAAATATTATCTTTGTTCATACTTACACCATTATCAATATTTTTCATCCTTTTCATCCACCCATAGCATCATATTATCAATTTTAGCTTAGTTTTTCAATTTTACAATCACACATTCAATTTAATCCTCAAAGGAGCACAAATTTTACAATCGGAAAATTCCAAAATGGTGTCTTCAGGCAACAAAATAGGATTGAATTATTGGATGGGGAAATTAGGGAGACTTGTAAGGGGGAGCAATGGCCAAGGAAGCTTCTTGGGGAGGAGAGGCAATGGGGGAGTCTTCCATAGAGGGATAAATAGTAAGAGGACCTTTACGAATAAGATACCAAGAGGAGTCCAAGTTATTGGAGATAGAAATTTGAGGAGGATCAATAAAACCCACTTTTTTCTTACTAATGGGGTGGGGTCCTTTGAAACAAGGGTTTTTCCTTTAGAGGCCTAGGGAGTTAGACTGTGTAATTCTAGGAAGGTGGGTTGGGGTTAATAAATTTTCATAGTCGAAAGAGGAAGGATTACAAGATGAAGACTCAGAGGAATTATTAAGGACCAAAGTTGGGTTAGTGACCCTCAGGAGGGAGGAAATGGAAATGGAAAGGTCGACATTGTAGAGGTAGAGCCTATAAATAAGACCTTGGTGAAGAGGTGTTTTCTTTCCTTTTTCTTGGATAGATTTCACAAATTGTTCAAGGGAGGAGAATAACCAAAATGTAAAGTTCATTTTGATGTTATGACATAAATGATTTAGCATGGGAAGTGTTTAAATCTTCCTCTTAGGGTTAGAAGGAAGATATCTAGTATTTAAATGTAGATTTGATCAATAAAATAGAGAAATAAAACACAAAAAATTATAGTTGAAATAAGACAACATAGATAATTTAACGTGGTTCACCCAATCTGGGCTACATCCACAAAACTGTAGCCATCCAATGATTTTATTATCAAGTGTAAAAAATATTACAATCTCATGAATAATGCAATGCTACAACTCTCTAGTATAGCATGATAAATCGCCACATACCAACAATCTCCCACTTGGAGACTGATCAAGCTCCACTCCAACACAATCTCCCACTTGGAGACTAATCCTGGATGACAACATTGCACTTACAACTCCCACTGGAAATAAGCACCTTGGACCTTGCTGCTCTGTTATACTTTTAACCATGAAGACCAATCAAAGCTGAAGAGGAGCTCAACTTCTCCCTTGTTATTGCCTTTGTAAACATATCCACTGGATTGGAATCTATATGTATCTTTACATGTCCATCCTCCAACACTAACCAGATGAAATGATATCTCAGCCGTATGTGTTTGGTTTTAGAGTGCAAGGAAAAATTATTTACAAGATGTATAACACTCTGGTTGTCTGTAAATAAGTGATTTTCAGCCTATTGTTTTCCCAACTCTTCCATGAAAAGTTGCAGCCATATCATCTCCTTTGCTGCCTCTATTGCATCCACATACTCTGCCTCTATGGTGGATAAAGCAACCACCTTTTGTAACCAAGAAATATAACTCACTGCTGTCCCACCAACTATAAATACATAACCTATGATACTCCACCTGGTATCTATGTCCCCTACAAAATATGAGTTAACATAGCCTTTTAAATCAATATTGGAGCCCCCAAAACATAAAAATTTATTGTATGTACCTCTCAAGTACCTAAGAATCCATTTTACTGCATTCCAATGCTCAACTCTAGGATGACTCATATACCTGCTAACAACTCCTATGACATGTGCAATATCTGGTCTTGTGCATACCATGGTGTACATTAAACTACCTACAACTAAAGCATATGGTACCTTGGACATTTTTTATTCCTCCTCTTGTGCCTTTGGACATAGATCCTTAGTCAATTTGACATGACTGGGCAAAGGTGTGTTGACAACTTTTGCATTCTCCATATGAAATCTTTGCAACACCTTTTCAACATAATCAGCCTAAGATAAAAACATTTTTTTGTTTTTCATATCTCTTGTAATCTTCATACCAAGGATTCATTTTGTTGCCCCCAAATCCTTCATAGAAAATGAATTTTCTAACTATTGTTTTAACTCCTTTATGTGATCCATATTAGACCCCACTACAAGCATATCATCAATATATATACATAAAATAATGTAGCTATCTTTATCTAACCTCTTAAAGTAAACACAATGGTTTGAATTACACCTATTATAGCCTTGCTCAGCCATAAAACTATCAAATTTAAGATACCATTGCCGAGGTGCTTGCTTCAAGCCATATAAACTTTTCTTCAATCTGCACACTAGTTTCTCCTTACCTTTGACCTCATATCTTTGTGGCTGTTCTATATATATGTCCTCTTCCAAATCACCATGGAGAAAGGCTTTTAACATCAAGTTGTTCTAAATGCAAATATTCAGTAGCCACAATACTTAAAATAGTATGAATAGAAGTCATTTTAACAACTAGAGAAAATATTTCATCAAAATTAATACCCTTTTTCTATGCAAATCCCTTTACAACTAATCTGGCTTTAAATGTTTTCTTACCTCTATCCTCCTATTTCGTCCTATAAACCCATTTGTTTGGTAAATTCTTTTTACCTGCAGGCAACTTGCACAATTCCCAAGTTTGATTTTTTCAGCAAGGAGTTCATTTCTTCTTCCATTCCATGCTCCCACTGAACCTTAGTATCCACCTGCATAGCTTCATCATAACATTATGGTTCACCAACATCAATTAATAAAATAAAATACAAAGAGGGAGAAAATATTTCTGGAGGTCTACTTATCCTTGAAGATCATCTAACATTCACTGGAGTTTTTGGTATTTATTGTTGTTGTTGCTGTGGAGTATGAGGAACCACTGAAACATCATTGTTTGGAGTATCATCCAACACTGCATAATAAATTTCTTTCTTCTCATGCTGCTGCAATTGATCTTTGTACAACACTTTCCCTTTGAATATGACATCCCTACTTCTCATGATTTTTTTCTTTTCAAAATCCCAAAGCCTATAACCAAATTCATCAATGCCATATCCAAACAATATACATTTCTTTGATTTTGCATCAAGCTTGGTTCTCTTTTTAGAATCTACAAGTGCAAATGCTTCACAACCAAAGGTTTTGAGAAAATAATAACTCACCTTTTTACCTGTCCATGCTTCCTCTGGAATACTATAACCCAAAGGATTAGAGGGACCTCTATTAATTAAATAAACAAAACTGTTTACAGCCTTTGCCCACATGTTTAAAGGCAGCCCAACATGCAATCTCATAGTCTGTGCATGCTCCATTATTGTTCTATTCATGCACTCAACCACTCCATTTTCCTATGGAGTCCTTGGAACCATTTTTTACCAACGAATACCATTAGAGGAACAATAATCTTCAAACTCTTTTCTACAATACCCACCACCATTATCACATCTGAGACATTTTAAATTTTTACCCGTCTCATTCTCAACCAAGCTTCTCCATTTTTTAAAAGTTTCAAATACATCAGATTTCTGCCTAAGGAAATAAATCCATACCTTCCTAGTTGCATTATCAATGAATGTAACATAATATTGAAAGCCACCAAGAGAAGATACTTGAGCTGGTCCCCATACATCTGTATGCACAAGATCTAATTTCTCATCTTTCTTTTGTTTCCCATCCTTGAGAAAACTAACTCTCTTTTGTATTCCATAAACACAACTTTCACAAAAATCCATTGTTGGATGTTGTGGTTGCATTGCTTATATGTGGTTTTCATTGATGTCAACACTATTAGTATTGATGATGCTTAAGGGCTGTATATGTCGAGGATATTGAGAAAATTATAAAAAATAATATTGCAGGCAACCAGTGAAGCTGAGAAGGTCAGAATGTTGGAAAGTTCTGTATGTTGAAGATCTAAAGGTTCACTTCAAAGGGTTTGTTGTTGAGACTTTCTAGTATATTTTCTGAAAGTTTTAGAGGTTCGCATCAAGATTTGTGGAAGTTATGAAGATATGTGTTCCTACAGTTATTCAGTTTCTGTAGATGGTGTTCTTGGATGAAGGGGATGAAATTATGGTAATTTCAATTGTTGTGCATATATCTGTGATGTTCATGGATGAGTCTAGATCATACTCTATCCTTGCTGTATGTTCACATTGATTGAAGTGTTCATGATCATAGATGTTTCTGATGTGTACTTGAGTTTTCATGTTCTTGGCTGACATGATGGTGGTAGCGTGTTGCGGATCCATGAAGATTAATATTTTATTGTTTGGCATGTTCTAAGGTGTTTTTTTGGGTGCTCACTATGTTGTGACTGATTTGTGTTGGTGCACATTAAAATTTATTCATGTTTTGAGGCTGACAGTTGTAATTTATTCTTTATTTGAGGCCAACTGAATAGTGGATGTAAATCCATGTAGCGGATATATATATATATATATATATATATATATATATATATATATATATATATAAGTGATTGTTTTCCTCATTTAGAGGCAATGCTTAGTGTGCAAGAAATGTACACGTGTGAATAAAGGTCAAATCATTCAAGAGAAGAGCAGAGTGTGAAGAAGTTTGAGCAGAGTGTGGAAGAGTGTGTAGAAGTTTTTGTGTGCCTAATCAAAACTGTAATTAGGATTTTGTAGAAGCTATTTTCTCAGTTCAACTTCATCAAATGGATTTAATTTGATTATTTTATGTAAGGCAGTGAGCCTTCCTTTGAGCATTGTGCTTTAGGTAGTGTGCCTGAATGCAAGTGCATTCCTCTTTTATTCTTCATTATACTTCTAATAGGGTATAATCTTGTGGACTAACATCCACCATGGTTTTTCCCCTAACAGGGTTTCCACGTATAAAATTTGGGTGTTCATGTGTCTCTGATGTGTTATTGATTTATGCTTGCACTATTAATTATTAGATATGAGATTTAAGATTGATTAATTTTGATTTTGGAAATAACTGATTCACTCCCCTCTCAGTTGTATATCCTTGTTTTTCCAACAATTGGTATTAGAGCTAGTTCCTATGAAGAAGCCTAAAAACTTGAGTTGATCCGAGATGAAATCATACAAGAAGGATAGTCCTAGATTCAATGGTACAAACTACTCTTTATGGAAATTCATAATGGAGTGTCATTTGAAGTGTATTGGAGAACCTTCTGGATGATCACACATAATGCATATACTATTCCTCAGAATGGTCCGTCCTCTGAAGATGAGATCAAGCAAGTAGAAGCTAATACTAGGGCTATTGAAGCTTTGTTGATTTCTTTGATAGATTCAGAGATGACAAATGTGTTAGGATTGAAGACTGCATATTAGATCTGGAAAAAATTGGAAACATTATATGAAGGAGATGCGCTAGTGAAAAGTGCTAAGCTACAAAGTTTAAAAGGCAAGTGGGAAGACATGAAGATGAGTGATGAGAACATCCTCTCTTTTTCTCAAAAGATAAATGAATTGGTGGTGAGCATTAGATGTGCCAGTGGAACCTTGGATGAAGAAGAAATTGCGGCTAAGATACTTAGATCTGTGCCTCCCTCCTATAAAACAAGAGCTCATGCTATTGATGAACTCAAGACAGTAAAAAATATTACAAGAGACATGTTGATTGGAAAATTTGTTGCCTTTGAGTTAAGTGAATTTGGTGAATCTACTTCTATGACCGAGTTTGCATTCAAAGCTACTGTATCTGGAAAAATCCAACAACTATACAATCCAGGAGAGAGTTCCAAAAGGAAATTCAAATATGAAGATGAGATGAAAAAGATTGAAGATGAAGAAAAAGAATTAGAAGAACTGGAAGCACTGATTGTGAAAAGAGAAGCCAAAGGTCATGGTAAGTACAAAGGAAAGTTACCTATTAAATTTTTTTCTTGTAAAATAGGTCATTTTGCATCTAGATGTCCTGAAAGAGTTTCAAAGTACAAACTTGAGAAGACTAGATTTCAATGGAAATGATACTATGTTGAAGAAGGTGTAACTGATGAAGAATCTGATAAATAAACTGGAAATTAAGATGAATGGGTATTTATTGCTATCAAAGAAAATGGTTAGGTGTCCACTAAATATACTAGTAATGTGAATGTTGAGAAATCTCTTGCAACAAAAAATGAAGAAAAGGATGAGTGGGTAATTGATAGCGGATGCTCACATCATATGACTAGTGACAAAAGCAAGTTCCTAAGCTTTGAAGACTATGATGGTGGTGTTGTAAGATTTGGAGATAACACTTTTGGTGTGATTCGTGGCAAAGGCACTATTTATTTTGGTGGTAAGAACAATACAGATGATGTTCTTTATATAGAAGGCTTAAAGCATAGCCTGTTAAGTGTTGGAAAAATGGTAGACAAGGGTTACAATCTACAATTCAAGGATGGTAAGTGCAAAATAAGGGGAAGTTCTAGAAATATGATTGCTTTAGGTACAAAGACAAAAGGTAATATCTTTCTTTTGAGTGCTGCTAGTGAAAGTTGTCTAATTTCTCAGATTGATGTAAGCTAGTTATGGCATAGGAGGCTGTGTCATGTGAACTTTGATAATATTGTCAAGATAAGCACTACTCAAGCAGTCAGAGATCTTCCTAAGTTAGTGAAGCCTACTTACACTATATGCAAGGAATGTCAGATGGGAAAGCAGACAAGAAATTATTTTTGGAGCAAACAATATAGCTCTAATGGAGTACTGGATTTGATACATACTGATCTATGTGGTCCATACAAAATTAGAAGTCATGAAAGGTGAAAGGTATTTTATGTTGCTCATTGATGATTATTCTAGAATGATATGGGTTGCTTTCTTAAGAGAAAAACATGAAGCATTAGAAAAGTTCAAAAGTTTCAAAGCTATGGTAGAGAATGAGATAGGTCAAAAGATCGTGTCTAAGGTCAGACAGAAGTCATGAATTCACTTCCCGAGAATTCAATTCTTTCTGTGAAGAGCATGGAATCCAAAGCCAGTTATGTGCTCCTCGAACCCCTCAACAAAATGGAGTTGATGAAAGAAAGAACATAACCGTTCTAGACACTGCTAGAACCATGATGCTGGAAGAAAATGTTCCTCATTTCTACTAGAGAGAAGCTGTAAGTACTGCTGTGTACACCATTAATAGGGTGAATGCCAACAATAATTCTAGTAAGACACCTTTTGAGCTATGGTTTGGTTATAAGCCTACTATCAAGTATTTCAAATTTTTTGGAAGCAAATGTTACATCAAGAGAGATGATGATATAGGCAAGTTTGATGCTAGAAGTGATGAAGGAATCTTTTTGGGTTACTCTACTAAAAGTAAAGCTTATCGGTGCTTTAATAAGAGGTTAAAGAAAATGGTTGAAAGTACAAATGTCAAAGTTGATGAAGATATTGTTAGACCATACAGATGTAGTGGATATGATTCAGATGATCAACATGATAATACTAACGATGGAAATAATGTCTAGACACAAAATCAACTTCAGATTGTTCCGGTGAACCAAGGGAATCAAGAGGTAGAAACTAGCAGAAGTGCAAAAGGGAGAACACAAGAACAAGAAGTTAGAGAAAATCCTAAAACTCCCAAATATGAAGGCAAAATCACTCTGACAGTCAGATCATAGGAGATAAGAGAAAAGGTGTGCAAACTAGAAGAAGAATTTTGGAAGAGTATTGTCTAATTTCCAAAACTAAGCCTAGCAATATCAATGAAGCATGCAAAGATGAACATTGGATCGAAGCCATGAAAGAAGAACTAATGAAGATAGAGAAAAATGATACATGGGATCTTGTTCCTAGACCTCAAAACAAAAATGTGATTGGAACCAAGTGGGTGTTTCGAAATAAGCTGAATGAGCAAGGTGAAGTGGTTAGAAACAAAGCAAGACTAGTTTGCAAAGGGTACTCACATATGGAAGGTATTGATTTTGAAGAAACTTTTGCCCCTATTGCTAGAATTGAAGCTGTAAGATTATTTCTTTCTTATGCTACTTTCAAGAAATATTGTCTATCAGATGGATGTAAAGTCAACATTTCTAAATGGTGAGCTAGAAGAAGAAGTCTATGTTGAACAACCAAATGGATTTCAATTGACTGATGAAAAGGACATGGTATGCCGATTGAAGAAAGATCTATATGGACTTAAGCAAGATCCTAGAGCTTGGTATGCTAGATTGGATAAATACTTATTGAAGCTTGGATTCAATAAAGGTACTACTGAAAACAATCTATATTTCAAGTTGGATCAAAATAAAAAATTGATCATTGAAGTCTTTGTTGATGACATTATTTTTGAAGGTGGTGATGATTTTTGTATGAAGTTTGTTGATTAAATGAAAAGTGAGTTTGAAATGTCAATGATAGGAGAGTTGAAATTCTTTTTAGGACTGCAAATCACTCGCTTAGATGATGGAATTTTCATATCTCAGTCTAAGTATGAAAAATTACACAAAATGATGATTCTCCTAAAGCAAATCAGACAAGATACAAGTCAATGATTGGTGGATTACTCTATTTGACTTAGACCACGCCAAATATAATGAATGTTGTATACATGGTTCCTAGATTTAAAGATGATCCTAAAGAGTCTCATGTGACTGCTGTGAAAAGAATTTTTAGATACCTGAAAGGGACAATTGATCTTGGTCTTTGGTATCTTAGGGATGATGATCTTATCCTAAGTTCTTTCACTAATGCTAATTGGGTAGGAGATGTGGATGACAAGAAGAGTATTAGTGGTGGTGCATTCTTCTTAGGGAAGAAATTGGTATCTTGGCTAAGCAAAAATCAGAATTCTGTTTCATTGTCCACTACTGAGGTAGAATATATTGCTACTACAAACAATTGTACCCAAGTATTATGGATGAAGCAAATATTGAGAGATGTCAGAATTGAGTATGAAGAAACCATTGCCATATTCTGTGACAATTCAAGTGCCATTAATATTTCCAAGAATCTAGTGTTGCATTCAAAGAAAAAACATATATCCATCAAATATCACTTCTTGAGAGATAAAATAAGTGACAAAGAAGTTAGACAAGAGTATATACCTACCAAGGAGAAAATTGCAGACATCTTTACTAAGCCGTTGCCTAAGGATACTTTTGAGTACCTCAGAGGAAAGTTAGGGGTGATTTCCTCTCCTGATCAGAACTAAGATGCAGGTCTTTGCATCAGTCCGTGAATTCATAGCCATATCTTATTCTGAATTGATGTTGTGGTGGCTGCTACTCAGGAGGAGTAGTCAGATGATTCAAATATGTGATAAGAGAATGTGTACCTTTTCCATTGATGTCAAATGGGGAGATAAGAGCAATGTGAAAAACATGGGAGAAGAAGGAAACATGTGCACAATCTCAGGGGGAGATTGTTGGAGAAGAGCTAGTTGGGTTGGTAGCATTATTTTTCACATCATGTGTTGCCATCAATGCCAAGGGGGAGATTTTTGGATGTTGTGGTTGCATTGATAATATGTGGTTGTCATTGATGTCAACACTATTAGTATTGATGATTCTTAAGGCTGTATATGTCAAGGATATTGAGAAAATTGTAAAAATTAATATTGTAGGCAGCCAGTGAAGCTGAGAAGGTTAGAATGTTGGAAAGTTCTGTACGTTGAAGATTTGGAGGTGCACTTCAAAGGGTTTGTTGGTGAGACTTTCTAGTATGTTTTCTAAAAGTTTTAGAGGTTCACATCAAGATTTGTGGAAGTTATGAAGATATGTGTTCCTACAATTATTCAATTATTGTAGGTGGTGTTCTTGGATGAAGATGATGCAATTCTAGTAATTTTAGTTGTTGAGCATGTATATGTGAAATTCATGGATGATTCTAGATCATAATATATCCTTGCTGTACATTCTCATTTGATCAGAGTGTTTGTGATCGAAGATTTTTTTGATGCATGCTCGAGTTTTCATGTTCTTGGCTGACATGATGGTGGTAGCGTGTTGTGGATCCATGAAGATTAATATTTTATTTTTTCCATTTTCTAAGGTGTTTTTTTGGGTCCTCACTATGTTGTGATTGACTTGTGTTGGTGCGCATTAAAATTTATTCATGTTTTGAGTCGACAATTGTAATTTATTATTTATTTGAGGCCGACTGAATAGTGGATGTAAATTTGTGTAGCAGATATATATAAGCGATTTTTTTCCTCATTTAGAGGCAATGCTTGGTGTGCAAGAGATGTACATGTGTGAATAAAGGTCAAATCATTCAAGAGCAGAGTAGAATGTGAAGAAGTTTGAGCAGAGTGTGGAAGAGTGTAGAAAGTTTTGTGTGCCTAACCAGAACTATAATCAGGCTTTTGTAGAAGCTATTTTCTTAGTTCAACTTCATCAGATGGATTTAATCTGATTATTGTAAGGCAATGAGCCTTCCTCTAAGCAGTGTGCTCTAGGCAGTGTGCTTGAATGCAAGTGCGTTCCTCTTTTATTTTTCATTATACTTCTAACAAGGTATAATATTTTGGACTAACATCCATCATGGTTTTTCCCCTAACAAGGTTTCCACGTATAAAATCTTGGTGTTCATGTGTCTCTGATGTGCTATTGATTTATGCTTGCACTGTTAATTATCAGATATGAGATTTAAGATTGATTAATGTTGAATAAGTTTGATTTTGGAAACAACTGATTCACCCCCCCTCTCAGTTGTCTATCCTTGTTTTTCTAACATCCATATTAACACATTTCAAACCTGGTAAAACATTCTTTGAATGAATTACTTTCATACCTTTTGCACTCATATGCCCAAGTCTATTGTGCCATAGTGTTGATTTAGAATCCACAACAACTATATGATTTTCTGCCTATTGAACTGCAACAACTATTCTTGAGCATTGATTTTTATTTACAATAGCTAATTTAGAAGGAACAATATGACCTGTACAAAGATATAAGGTGCCTACTTTCACACCTTTTGCTACCACTAAGTCACCTTTTGTAACCTTCCAATTTTTATCACTAAATGTAACAACACAACCTTCATCATCTAGTTGTCCTGCTGAAATTAAATTTCTTCTTAAATTTGGAATGTGCCTTACCTCATGTAATAGCCAATGATTCCCATTCTACAACTTAATCTTGATTCTTCCCTTTCCAACAATCTGATAGGGTTCGTTATCTCCCAAATAAACTAGCTCAAAATCCCCTTGGACATAATCAAGAAAATAATTTCTATGAGGCATAGCATGAAATGAAGCCCCTGAATCTAACACCCAAGAATCATTAGCATTGTCAAGGGAGAGAATCAAAGAATCCTCATCAGATTTATTACTTACCACATTTTCCTCTTTATTTCCTTCCTTTTTGTCTCCTTTATTTTTTCGAGACCAACAATCTTTCTTTAAATGACCCAACTTAACACAGTACCAATAATCCCTCTTGTCTCTAGATTGGGACCTCTTGTCCTTTGATTTTCCTCATGACTTCCCACGACTACCAAAATTGATTCCTCTCTCCTTTGTTCTACCCCTTCTTTCTGCATTCAAAACACTGCTTGATGTGGATGTTCCACCTATGATTTTCCTACGAATTTCCTCACTCAAAATAACACCAACAACATCATCAAATTTCAATTTATTCGAACTAGAAACATAATTGCTAACAACCATTACCAAGCTATTCTAGCTTTTAGGCAAAGAACACATAATCAAAAGAGCCCTAACTTCTTCATCAAAGTTTACATTTATAGAAGTTAATTGACTGGTAACCATATTAAACTTATTTAAATGATCAACAAATGACCCACCTTCTACCATTTTCATATTAAATAAATGCTTCATAAGAAATACCTTATCGAAGTGAAAGTATTTTCATATAACTTTTCCAAGGTTTCCATCAGCTCTAGAGTTGTCTTTTACATATAGAAGGTGATTCCATGCTAATCATAAATGCTTGTAGGGAAAGAAAATTATATAATTGGAATCTAAATTATACCATGTAGAAAATCTTGCCTCTTATGGACAAATTCCAAGCCAATGTGATTTCACACACCTATAGAGAAGGGAATAAAGTTGCCGATTTTATAGCAAAATTAGGATGTGCGGATAAGGAGATCACGGTTACAAATAAGTTAAAGCAACTGTCTGATTTTCCTTGATTAATTCAGTTAATTGAACAAGAGGTAGAGTTAAAGGTGATAAGGGCTTGATGAGATTAGCATTTGCAGTGTCTGCATGGTTTGGGTGATCATTTCAAATCCTATCTCCAACTTTATTGGCTTCGCTAATGGTTTTCATAAAAGGTTGCTTCATCCAAATTTGGCAAGATCTAATGAAGATTTGAACTCATTGTTAAAAGTGCCAACTTTTTTCTTCATTAATCGTCAATGGGAAAAGGCATACTATTCTAAACAAAGGATAGGATATTTATCTACCACGTTGATGATGTACAGTCTTGCAAGCACTGAGGATTTAATTCCTTTAGCAAAAGTAACTGCGGTGTGGGCCCCATCTGAACAGAAATCAGGCCGAGGTGACATTTCAAGCAACCGTAGCCTGAAAAAGGAAAGAGAAGCATCTCAAAGGGAATCTCTGATAGGATGCCATGTGGCGGTAGTGGGAAATTTGTGAGCGGTATCAAAAAAAGGTGAACAAAAGCCCGAAAAAGGTAACTACGGTGTGGGCCACATCCAAACAAAAAGTAGGCCGAGGTGACGTGTCGAGCAATCATAGCTCGGCAAAAGGAAAGAGAAGAATCTCAAAGGGAAGCTCTGATTGGACGCCATGTGGCGGCAGTTGGAAAATTTGTGAGCGGTATCAAAACAAAAGGTGAAGCTGCGAAAGAAAGAAAGATCATGAAGGAAAAGAGCGGGGCTGGTTTTGTTGGGGGCCTTTTTCAGAGAGAACACTTAAAACACTGCCAGGGTTTTGTCAAAATATTTGAAGCAGTAAGGCTAGGTCTGCAAGTTAAGGATGGTGGCATTCTAGTCAAGGTTTTGAGGGAAATGTGTAAGATTTGCCTTTTGAACTAGCACCGACGGTGATAACAGAGGCTAAATGGGATGCAACAGAGGTTTTAGGGATCAACATGGTCATCCTGCTAGAGCTCATATTTAGGAGGGAAATGAGGATGATGAACCGTTCGTGGGGTATGATTTTTTGCCAATGATTTGGGTCTGCAGGGTTTGATTGAAGGGTAAGGTAAAAATTCAGTTCAGGGTGGTGATTAGATGGAAGAGTGAGTGTCAGAGCTGGCACAATTTTTGATTGTTTGCCTTCTAGGGTTCTGTGGACGTGTCATTATTTATTATATTCTCTTATGCACGGGGTTTATGTATTAATTAGGTTTTGAGTATAAATCTTTATACTTTGGGTGGGGTAATAATACCAAATTGTATATAGTTGGAAATTGGTAGATTATTAGGTAGGGTATATAGGTTTTTAATATGGCTTTTCAGATTTCTCATTGACATTTTGGTCCGTTTGTACATTTTTTGGGGCTATAACCAGAGGTTTTCTCCTTGGATCTTTCCTGCCGGTATGCCCCCCAAAGCCAGGATTTTGTATTACCTATCTATTATGCTATTAATAATATCATGGTCTTCCACTCTTGCTTAAAAAAAAACTCTAGAGTTGTCTTTGCTATTGTAATATTAAACACCACCGATTATTCCAGGCATAAACGAATACTGCCAGGTGCCTTTCTGTCCAAAATATCCCAGTCCTCATCATACATTGTTGAGGGTTTCTTGAACTTCTCAACCTTCAACTTACCCTCATCTACCATTGTTCCCACTCAACCGTGAGACTCCCACTCAACTGTGAGACCTTCCTGTAGAGGATAACCGAACACAACCTTTCTCTAATACCACTTGTTAGGGTTAGAAGGCAGATATCTAATAGTTAAATGTAGATTTGATCAATACAATAGAGAAATAAAACACACAGAAAATTATAGCAGAAACAAGACAACACAGAGAATTTAACATGGTTCACCCAATCTAAGCTACATCCACAAAACCACAACCATCCAATGATTTTATTATCTAGTATAAAACATATTACAATCTCATGAATAATTCCATGCTATAACTCTCATCCCAACCACTTATAACAAGATTTTTAGAAGCTTCTAGAAATTAGGGTTCTACAAAGTCAATTTTTGTGTATAGTATAGCATGATCAGTCACCACATACCAACACTTCCCTCCAATGTAACATACCTCATGAGGACTTCATCCATATTCTTTCAAATCCCAAGGAAGTCATCCTTATTGAACCCATTTTATAGTTGATTTACCTTCTCCCCTTTTTTGAGGAAACATTCTATTTCCTTTTAATAATGACCCTTAGGTTTTATAGGAATGCAAACCCTATCCAACAAGAGACTCTTGGTCACAACTATAAGCTACATGGAGACCATAAAGGACAAACCTATGACTTAAACCAACCCATGTTTCCAAGAGTTGGAAAACCATGGAAAGAATAGGGTTATGCCTTTTCATTGCCTCAATAAAGGAGGCGAGCTTCCCTTTCTGCAAAATAGGCCAAGTATCTTTGTCATTCCTTTAAATTTCACAAGAAGAGGGATCCTCCTAAACCGGATGATCTCCCACTTTATCTGTTACAATAGCAGAGGATAGAGGGATAAGAATAAAATGTGGGAAACAACATATGTAGTTATCAGTCGTAGGCACAACTAACATATAGATAAGATTAGATGAATGGGAGTGGTTTTCCTTCATGCAATTCGAGACATGCTTATTAAAATTATGATCTCAAGAGGGATTCATATTAATTATTAATTTGAATTGCATTATCCTCATTATTGATAAGCACTCTCACATAATCTAGGATCATTAAACGATCTTCCCAAATTTTAATCTTTCCCATGAACACACCTAGATTTTCTATCCCATCCACCACCTTGTTTCCTTCAGGAAACACATGACTAAATTGATAGTTCCCAATGTGAATAATTTGAAGGAAAAATATGGTGATGAGATCATGTAGAGGAAAACATAGAGACATACCATTTAATATCATTACAGTGTTACTAGAATCTCCTTCAATTGACATATTGGTGATTTCTCTATTTGAGCAATTTGTAATCCATGGAGAGCAGTTGCCACTTCAGCAAAACTAGAAGCTTGTCATCCAAGATTAACAACATAAATGAGTATCACCTTACCATTATGATCTCTTGTAGTACCACCCTCACCCACCTAACCCAGGTTACCTTTAGCTAAGCCACTAAAGTTTAGCTTCAGCCATTCAAGATCGGGGGGACCTTATTTTTCTATTTTTAATGTGTGCATTGATTATTAATAATTCAATTTTCCATGACCTATCTATTTTTGGAATTTTTCTAATTTATGGATTTTGAGTTGTTTGTTTATTCCAATACTTACATAATAGTCAAATTTTAAATTAAATTATTTTGTCATGTTAATGTGGCTAATTGTTTTAGTGTGAGAGCTTCTCTTTCTCAGAAGTAGGTGTTATTGTATTTTAATTTTTTTGTTCTTTCCTTATAACATGTTTATCTTCTTCAACTATATTTTCATGTTTATATTTATTCAAAAAATTTCTTCATCATCATCATCATCATAATTCTCTATGTCATATATTTGTTATTTTGATTTTGCAGTATCTTTTCCATTCTTATTACCATTGTAGTTTTTTCTTACCTTTGTATTCTACTAGGTATTTTTATTTTGGATCTATTTTCTCTCATGGTATTCATTTTTTGAGGTTTCTTCTTCATAAAAGGTGTCAAAGTTATCTTTATATTTTTTTTGACATCTCCTTTCTTATTGTAGTACTTTTTTGGAGAATTTTAGCATAATTTTGGCGCCCCTAGTAGCATTAGGTCCTTGTAGCTCATAATTATTTGATTGTGGTGGAACATAATTGAAATACTATTTGGGATCTTTCATAGGTAAATAGGTCATGGTTTGTGTTATCACAAAATATACATTGCTTGTTCTATCTAACCAACATTATGTTGTATAGTGACCCCGCTTACCACATTTGTAGAAACTAGTGTCTTTTATTTGTCAGTTACTTCTACCTCTTTCTCTTCTACCCCTATATTTTCTAAAGTATCTTCTATCCATGTTTTAGCTTTGTCGACATGTGTTTTAGAGTATTTTAATATTTCTCTGGTTCCTCTAAATTGGTACTTTATATCCTTAGTCTTGATTGTATGGGGGTCTCTTTGTAAGTCCCTTAATGTATATCATATTTTGATATGTGGTTCCTGCTAACTCAGACCAACTACCACTACACCAAAAGCCTAAGTTGTTAGTGAGGGAAAAATCAAAGAGGTTAAGGGGTACCAACAAAGGTTGAGGGTTCCACATGAGAACAATTTACCCCCCAGTCAAGAGGTCAATGGACTCAGTCGACTGCAAGACAAAAATAGTGTCAAGAGTGGGAGTCAAACCCTCCCCAATAGAGTCACTAGTTTTGTTAACTCAGACCAACTACCACTACACCAAAATCCTAAGCTATTAGTAAGGGTGACATCAAAGAGGTTAAAGGGTACTGGCAAGGGTTGGGGGTCCCACATGACAATAGTTCCTTTCTTTTTTTTTAAGCAAATTGCTACCATAGGGGTAGCTCCTTTTCATTAATAAAAGGAATCATTACAAATTTTCATGAGCAGAGAGAAAAGAAGAGGATCCTTATGGCCTTGTGTTCTTTTGAGATCACACTAGCAGCTTAGAAAGGAACCAGCTCCAATATTCCTGCACAGGCCTTCCCTGAGGACTAATATAGTTTCATGCATATCATTTTCCCGAGTATTGTTCAAGTGAAATGGAGTTTGTTGAGCACCATAGTATTGCTTGCCGTTATGTGATATTGAGTAGCTAGGAAGTTAACCTCTACACCTTTTTCCATTCATCCTCTAGGAGTCTACTAGAAGCCACCAAACTTGATCATTTTCCATGTACTTGAAGTCTTATGTCATATGTATTGTGCTTTAGTTTGGTAGCTTACAGGGAAATCATTTCATTTGAGCCCTTAGCCAAAGTGAAACCTTTCCACGCCCTCCAGTTATTTGAGATAATGGACACCTCTGGCTGGTCGATGGCATGATTAGAGAGGAAGTCAACATCCATATTGGCTTCCTGAAACACATGTTTGATGTTGTACTCACTGATTTCCTTCAATATTTTCTGAATTTATTGAAGCCACATCATTGATTTCTAGCTTGGGGCCTTACCAGTAATAATGGCTCGGATCACATTCATCAAGTCACCTTCAATGTCCAAATTTGAAATACCTTTTTCTCTGCATAGTTTTAGTCCATTCAACAGGGCCTTAAATTCCACATCATTGTTTGTTCCTACAGGAAGTTTAACAGATCTGCCCCAGACCAATTTTCCATGTTCATTTTTGATTAAAAAACCCACCCCAGATAGACCTGGGTTCCCACGTGCAGCGCTGCCAAAATTTAGTTTAAGGCGGCCTCGATGGGGAAGAAACCACTAAGCCGTCTTCCTATAATTCCTATTTTTTATTGTGTCCCCTTTCAGAGGAATAAGATGTGGCCATATTTTGGACATTTGATCATCCCATGATGAGAATTGATGGTATTGTTTTCCAGCCAACCTAACGTTCACATGTTTGCACACAACCACTTCAATTTTGCTTAAGATTGATGCCATAGTCGAAGTTTTTTCTTTAAAGATACATGAGTTTCGTTCCTTCCAAAGGTGCTAGATCACTATTGCTGGAATGACATACCAGAGTCCCTACCAAACCACAAATTTGTGAAGAATTGGCCAGCAGGTGAACATTTCTTTTAATGTTTGTGGCCAAGGCCCATGATAGTTCAACTTCCCTAGGAAGAAATTCTAGCATTCCTAAGCAATATCACATTGTACCAGTAGATGATCAAGAGTTTCAGAATGATTGCAACATAATGGGCATCGATATGGTCCCAAAAAACCTAGCTTCATTAACCTATCACGAGTTAGAATATGATTCTGTATAGCCAACCAGGCAAAGGCACCTGCCTTTGGGAGAATATGGGGGCTCCAACATAGTTCAAGTTGCCACATACATTTCTCCCACATTCTATGAGTTACTTTGAAACCAATTTTAGGGGTGTAACTACCAGACTTGGCCGTATGCCAGAGGATTTCATCCACCCCAGTCCCTAAGACAATGTGTCTAGAAGACAACAATAGTTCCCTTTTTGTTATAGTGCTAGTTATACCATATATCATGTTATTCTTCATATTCTCTTTCTTTGAGTCTAAAAATTAATGATGGGAAATTGTCTATTTCATGGTCATCTTACTCTCTGTAGATGCCAAAATATAATTTTTATTTCTTTATTGGAGGTGTTTTCAAATTCACCCTCAACAAAATAGCTCTATTCTCTCCTTTCACAGCTAGACATTTATTTATTATATGTCCTTCCCTTGAGAAAAATGTACATTAGATATTTTCTCTATGCTTTTTGTAGACTTGTGTCTCATTTAGCAAGTATTTCTTGCTTAGGTTTTAACTATTCTAATTGTAGTGTCGAAAAATGTCATCGGTGACATTTTCACACTAGTTTAGCTCCTTCTTGATAAATTAAGCTTAAAATTTTCCTTGATTTAGATCTTGGGCCCTTGTAAACTAAATAAGATATATTCAAATTATGCCTTGTAAAGGTGTTGTAAAGTGTTGTAACCCATTTTCACACTTTTCTAAGATTTTATTAATTATTTGAGCCTAATGAACCTATTTAATTAATGCCTTTTCTTGGGTGTTGTAAAGTTTTGTAACACACTTTCACACTTATCTAAGGGTTTTATTTAATAATTGGGCTTTATTATGCTTTAATTGGCCTTAAATAACATCCACAAGCCTTAATTAATGTATAATTTTGAGGATAATCCTGACATTAATCATAACCCAATCATAATTCAGGTGTTTTTGGCTTGTGTGGCCCAAATTTAGTGATTTGGGACTCATTCACCACTTTGGGCAAATGAGTCCCACCTATATTTTTGGGTCCCGAACCTGATTTCACACCTTTCTAAGCACTTTTGAATTTTGGTCCCATACATTATGCCTAATGGGACTTATTCGCCACCTTGGGTGAATGAGTCCCATTTAGCTCAAAATTAAATTTAATTCAAATTTTTGGTAGGGTTTTATCCTCCTAGATTTGATGTTGACCTATAGTGTTGTAATTTTGGGAATTCTTGCATAATTAAGTATAAATACAAGGTTCTTTCACTCATTTTGACCTAAGACTTTCATGAGAGCATTACTATGGCAAGTTTGAGTTCACAAGAGCATTCAAGTGTTTACAAGAGCATTCAAGGGTAGAATTCTTCATCAATTGCTGTAATAATTCAAGATCCATTATCATGTCAAGGATATCAAGCATCAAGCATGCTACTGAGCTAGTGTTGTGATCTTGCATCCAAGATCCAAGATCAAGTATTGTTCTACTCCTATTGTCAAGATTAAGATCTACATCCTTCACGAAAATTTCATGTTGAGTTGTAGATTTACAAGACATCATTCAAGGTATCATTGCTCATGTTTCATGTCCTATGTTGCATGTTTCATGTTCATCTTTAATTATTTCATAATTTGGTTTAATTACCTAAAAGGGGTTTGACCAAGACAAACCCCCATTCACTAACAATCAATAAGTTTTGCTCCTCTTTATATGTGTGATTGAAGATCTAGGTGTCTTGGAGCATGAAGAATCATTGAAGATTAGGTTACAAGCTTGGAGAAAGTTACTGGAGTTGTCTCCTCAATTGCAAGGTTGTCATCTTCACAAAAAGTCACCTACAAGCCCCGAAATCAAAGTCTCAGACCCAAAAACCTGGAGAAGTAGATTAAGTAGATTGAGAAGAAAAAATTCAGACCTTGAAGTTCCAAAAAATCCAAACTGGACTTATTCGCCACAAGTGGCGAATGAGTCCCACTATAATTTTTTTTGAAGATTTAGATACCCTTTTGTCTGAAACTTTCTCTTGTGCAAAAATCCAAAATTGGGATTGATTTGCCCAGAATGGCGAATGAGTCCTACTAGGTCAAAAAGTTATAATTTCTAGCATTTCAGGACTCCTTCCAGTCATCTTCAAGTTTCCAAGTGCACATATTTCATCTTACAGTTTGTTATTATGTTTTATATGCATTTCTAGGTCATTTAATTCAAGTTTGTGTCATATTAGGGTTTTGCATTTCATCTTGCATTTCATTGTATTTTCCAAGTCTTAACTTGGTGGTGAACCCCTTAGTAGTAATTAATCAGACCTTAAGACAACCCTATTGCAATATCTCTTTCTCTTTTGCATTGAGATCTCTAGGGTTACCCTTAAGTGGAATAGTTGGAAGTGGGTGTGCTTTATGTCTTAAGCCATACGATAGCACTTCTCCCCCATTTTCATCGGTTCCACTAATTATAACTTCAACCTTTCTATATCCTTGTTCTCATTAACCTTTACCTTTCTTCTCCATGTCTATTCTTTTATGTGGTTGGATAAAGCTACTAACTAGGAGTATGTTCCAAATATACTACCATCTAAAGATATTTTGATTTCTAGAGTTAATCCTAAAATGAACCAATATATGTGTTTTTCTCTGATATCAATTCTTCTAAATTTATAGATACTTATTTGAACCATTTTTCATAATATTATATTGATGCTCCTTCCTCGTATACCAACTCTCTCATCTTTGTAACACTCTCAATTGGAATTTCCAGAGATTCAAATTTTGACAAAAATTCTACCTTGACTTCCTTCCATTCTTTATCATTTTGTGGGAAGGTCTCCCTATATACTAGTTAAGTGTTTCATTCTATAATGTTCCCAAAAAGTTGAATAACTTGTTCTGATCACTAACTCTACCTTTTCTTGATCATATTGATTCTAAAACTGTTATGCCCAAGAATTTTGCTAAAAAAACTTGACTAATTTTTTTAAAACACAATAATTGTGAATGGTGATCCTAGACCTGCACAAACACAAAGAACAAAGACATAATTAGTCCAATATGCAAGTTAGAAAAAAAATTCCCTATGAAATCCATTTGAAACATGAAAATAAGAAATAATATGAAGAGCACAATAAAAAAAGCTATTAAATCCTATTTAAATGATCAAACTTTCAATCCCATGGGGGAATTGGTGCCATTTTGATGTGGAAAATGGCCCTTTCCCAATTCCTTGCAAGCTTGATGATCAATGGTGAAGATTTGATGCTCCTTGGTGAAATTTCTCCATAACCTAGCTATGACAATATGAAAATGGATGAAAATGAATAAAGATGGATGGAGATTGCTCAAAACTTGAAGATAGTAATGTTGCATGAAGTTGTGGATCCTCAATCCAAATGAGAGCCTTCTATTTATAGAAGAGAATGATGGATAAAGAGGAAAAATGGATGAATGTGGGACTAAACATGAGCCAATGGCATGGTGCCACTTTTCAACATGCTAGTGGAGGAGGAATGAACACATTTTGATGAATGTGCAAATAAATGTAGTTAGGCAGATTTTGAAATTGTTGAAATGAAAAGTTGGAGGGAGAAAGGAATGGAGTAAATGCCACTTGGCTCAAGGAAAAGGACATGTAAGAGGCCTTTAATGCCTTGTTGGATGTACTCATCCCTTTTGGAGGGATTTTTCAATTTGAGGAATATTCCCTCTTTGATGCCATGTTGAGAGAAAATAGAAGAATTTATAAATCAATTAAATTGATTTACTTGTGCAAGTTGCAAAAGCTAGAGGATTTGAGTGATTAGGATTAATATTAACCAGGATTTGATTAATTTAAGAAGAGATTAGCTGATGTGACAACTTGGTTTATATTTTTGGATTAATTTAAATCAAAGTTGAGAGGAATATGGATTTAGACCTAATTAAATAAAGTTTAATTTATTTAATTAAAGAGAATGGTGTTAGTTTTAAATCAAATAAAGATAAATTTATTTAATTCAAATGAGATGATTTTAGAGATTAATTAAATAAAATGAATTATTTAATTAAAAGAGGGACTATAGTATTAACTAAATAAAATAATTTATTTAATTAATAGAAGATGATGACTTAATCAAAGTCAGATAAATTTGATTTATTTAATTAAGAGAGGAAATATGATGATTTTAATTAAATAAAGATTATTTAATTAAATGACTAGTAGAGGATATGATTTAGGATGAACTGGTGTTAGTAAGGTTAGGATCAAGTGTATAGGATCAATCTATATATTTTCCATATCTACATTAATTAAAATGAATCAATCTCTTTAAGTGTTTGAGGTATAACTAGTCAAGTACAAGTTATACACCTTTGCGTAATCACTTCTTATCTCAAGTGTGGAAGTTAACTTTAAGGAGTTCATTAAATAGTCTCTGCTAGGTCTTACTTGTAAAATCACCACCTTGCACTCTCCTAGAGTCATTTACGTTAACATAAGTCTTGGATCAATTATAATAAGTCTTGTGAGACTAAATTTTTAGACCAAGGGTCAACCATATTATAAATTTAAAGTGCTTTAGGTTCAAATATGTTTAATAATGACTAAACATTTGTTGAGTCCTAAGAGATTAAAATCCAAGTTTCATTTAACTTTGATTTAGTTGTTCAATGTTACGACATAATGTGGTTAAGTATTCTCATAAATTTCATTTTGGGGAGATTAGACATTAGTATATTCCATATCTTATTAACATAAATTTACCAATATATTAAACCCTATCTCCTTAAGGTAGTATAACTGAATTGAATCCATGTTATGCAAGGGGTCAATTAATTCTCATTAACTAATTTTAATATAACTTAGGGTAGATTTATTTTAATTTATATCAAAGGCCCCTCTGGGTCTCAAGATAAGATTTTTTTTATTATACTTTATCCACGTTATTATAACTTAATCATTAAATAGTTAAATACCTTCCTTATCCCCTTTCTTGAGATAAGACAACATCACCATGCTCCCTAAGTCAATTAAATTAAACTTAATTATGGTTTAATTTATAACCTCTTAATATAGAGGCAATTAAATCTCACATGCTTAATTTCAAGGATTAATCAATCCTATTAATTACAACAAGGTCACATCGCTAGGTTAGGTTAATAGAGATTTGTTTCCAATCTAATTCTTAAAGAATTAAATCCTTAAGTTTGACCTTTCCATTTTTTGATTCATTTATTGTTATTTAATTAGGGTACAATTGACACAAATCTTGAGGTGAGGTAGCACATCCTTTCCCATGACCTCCTTGGTTTAAATGGACCATTGTTTGGTTTTTCCATTTTTTGATTGATAAAATATAGCTAGTCCACTCTATAATTTTACCAAATCAAATATAAAATTAAAATATCATTTTAATTATCTTGATATGACAATGGTTTAAATTTAGTTTACCAATAGGAAAGCCCCATCCTATTAAAATAATTAATTTACTTAATAAAAACATTTTTAATTTACAATACTAGATCATATTAGGTTTATCCCAAGAATATTTAACATAAGTATAATTAATTAAATAATTGATTTCACAAAGGTTTTATATTATAGGTAACTTAGAAACACCTTTGGCTTCAATCACATTTAAGAGGATTAATTCATTTCATAATTTTTCAATTAAATTTAAGAGGATTAAAAGTTGCTTTATTAGATATTTATAAAGTGACTTTAAGTCACAAATTACTTAAAGTGAGGGTCCTAGCTACATAGGTCCCCATCATGGATCCAATTATGATTAAAAGAGATTAATTAATTTACTACTAATAAAATTTTTAATATATTAAGCACTCAATCTCCACCATAGGATAAGATTGGAAAGTGACCATTGGATCTTATGGTTTCACATTCTAACCCTAATATATAAGGATGCTCTATAAAACTCATCTTTCTCTCATTTTCACTTTATTTGTGTTTGAAGGTTTATAGAAGAAGAGGCCTTAATAGATTATGGAGGGAATTCATTTTCCCTTCTCATTTTTCCCATGTTCTTTTCCCTTCCTTTTTTCTTGTACAAGCTTTAGATAAGGATAAATATATTTTATTGATCCTTTTAAATACTCTTGTGTTGTTTCTATATTTGGAGTCTATTCAACAATATTTTATTAAGATATGCCCTTCTCTCTTCTATTAGTGTTTCATATATATTTATACAAAATAGAATACACAAGGTGTTATTTTTATTTCATACAATAGCTCATAAAACTTGTTGTTTTTATCTTACAAAATAACACATAGAAATTATTGTTTTATTTCACAAGGCAATTTATAAAATCATGGTTTTATGTTATGGAAAATCAGATAAAAGTTTCTATTTTATTATACTGAACAACATATAAAAATTTATTTTGTTTTAAAAAATGGTAACTTTATTGGAGGGGGGACATCGCCTCCCCTTTTAGGGGAGGTCACGACTATAATGGTCATGAATCCTCTTATATATATTAAGAGTATATATATACATATATATATATATATATATACATATATATATATATACATACATATATATATATATATATACATACATATATATATATATATATACATACATATATATATATATATATATATTATATATATATATATATATAAAACATATATATATATATATATACATATATATATATATATTGTTGAAATGAACAAGACAACTGAGAGGGGGGTGAATTAGTTGTAGAAGATTAAACCTTCAAAACCCTCAACAATAATTAGATCCACAAGAATTCATTAACCCTTATTCTATTAGTTTGATTAAACATGAAATACATATAACATAAACTAAAATCACAACACCATACACATGAGAACACCAAATTTAAGTGGAAAACCCAATGAGGGAAAACCATGACGAGGATTAGATCACAATATAAGTAATAGAAAAATTGGTACAAGGAGGCTCACTGCTAGAATAGGACACACTATCCAAAAGGCTCACAGCCTGGGCTCACTGCCACAAAAAGAAAAAAATAAGATAGAAGAAGAATGATACATAGAGAAAACACTTCTCAATGCAATAAGGAGTCCACCACAATTGCTTGCACACTTTTACAGTCACATGAAAAATATCAAATGCTTTTAGCTCATTAGCACCTTTAGGAACCCTAACATGAAATTCACACTGCTTTGCTTAATTTCACATCACTCACATCACTCACAATAATCTTGAATCTATATTGATTCTTACTCTTTCATCCCTCAACTTGCCTCAACACCATACATACTTATATCAACCTCTACCTCAATAACTTTCTCCAAAGTCGGCCTCTAGCCGTTATACATTCAAATTCAAAATAGGTCGGCACCTAAACATTCCCATGATGGAAAAGAATGAAAGGAAACCTACATAAATCCTTAATTAGGACCAAAATAGATCCCAACACACTTCAACACGCTTTCATAAGACTCACATGTAGTGTTAAAAAAAAGGTCGGCCAACACTCGTGCAAAACACCATAAAAATTACATACACGCTTCCATAGATCAAGACGAAAGTTTCATACAACATAATTCACTTGAAATCAATCTAGAAAAATCCATGAACTATATAAAATTTATCAAACACTTCATTCAAGCTTACATCAACAAATACTTTAACTCAAAACAACTAATAACCCTTAATTGCAAACTGATAAATGAAACTCTCACTATACTGCATCAAATCAAGTAAAAACTTGAACACAAAAAGATAAAAACATTATAAGCAACTTCCCAAATCTGCACAACCAAAAACCAAACAACAAAGAAACATGGAGCAAATACATTTCTCCCAGCCAACATAAAACTTCACTGAACAACTAGTTCACACATTGGTGAAAATATCTCATACTATACAATGATCCAAAAAACAAATTCTAAATATAGCAACCTCTATCAATAACCTGTAAGAACTGCACATGAATAACATCAACACATAAAGAACACAGAGTACAATACTAGAGCACACTATGAACATTTGCATAATATAGTTTACTTTGTTTATTAAATTTTCTCAAAAGCATCAAGTACCAGAACCATCATCTCAACTCATTACTTCATTCCAACTCATCTTCAGATTCTGCAACAAAAGAATAGCTCCATGTGCTCACAACACTTCCTCAAGGTCTCAACTACACATGCACAACCCGTTTTCCTCTTTTTCACAATTTCCTCAATATCCTCAATATCCTCGACATCTTCATCTTATATTTGACATCAATGACAACACCAGCCAATAGACTTCCCATTGACATCAATGACAACACCATCATTCTTGCAACATACATACATACATACATACATATATATATTCTTTGTATATATGTTAAATAAAATACATATTTCAAACATTACATAAAATGGAGTATGTAAATATAAATCTCAATTATATAACTGACTAACTTAATAAAATCAATTTTAGGTATTTTTCCCTTCTCTTTTTTTTTGAGTGAGAAGGCTTCTTTGTATAATATGCATAATATTTTTTTTTATGAAATTAAAATGGATTTAATAAGTTGTTTATATCCCTATTTGTACAAAAAAATTAAAATTAAATATATCAATTTGCTTATACTCTACTTTTTTTTAATCTTTTGAATCCACATATACCTTCCTTAATGACAACAAATTTAAATTGTTATTCTCATACTAAAATATGATTTACAAGAATTATTTTTCCTTTTCATTACTTTGTACTCTTCTTTATTAAGCTATAAAAGCCACCATCTTACTTTAATCCCTAATAGAAAGATATTAAAATATATTTTCATTTAAAAACTTGAAATAACATTTTTACAAGAACCCTTTTTCTTTAATATAGACCTCAAAGTGGAGATATTATTCCCAAAAAAAATATCCAAAGGATCAAAGAGAAGTATTCCAATAGGAGAAAAAAGTCTCTCCACCCTGCCAAACATGGCATCGTTAGGCCATTTTTAGACCCTAGCCATCCCTTGAGTCGAGAAAACAATTTTAAAACCTTTTTATCCAAATATTCCCACTCACATTCCTTAACTAAAACACCAAAATACCTATAGAACTCACTATCATTTACAACTAAAAAATAAACTAGAATTCCTTTATCATTGCACACATGTACCTCAATAAAGAAGGAAAAAACACCATTTTTATAAACCAATTTCAAAGAGAAATTTCTACCCATTTATGCAAACAACATTGAAAAAAAAGGAAATTAGGACTTATCTCTCTACACCATTTGTAAGGATGAAGCCTTCTCTTTTCCAAGCCATTGCAAGAACTGTTAGAGTTTCTAATAAACTCAATAAAACCGAGATCACTTGGAAAACCTGGATTAGCCTTCTATAAGGAGAAAATCAAACATGCAAGAGCAATTTGCATAAAAAGATGCAAATAATATTATTGGGAATAATGAATTACATGAGATAACTTACTTTTATAGAGCGAGATGAAAACCCTAAAAGGAAAACCTAACTAGGACCTAAGTAAACTTAATAAAATGTAATTAAATATTTAATTACACCAACACCCCCCTTAAACTTGCAACTTAGGGAGAATAAGAAACATGCAAATAATGCAAGGATGGATGCATGAAAGAATGAATGGGCCTTGACTACAAGGCCATGTTAGGTACCCATGTACATACACAATGCAAAAGAAATAGAGAATACAACCAAGTGATGAAAGATGGAGAACTCCATGAGACCACCCAAGTACACCATCTATCACATAGATACATTAGAAATACCCCCATAAGAGGGAAATATATAATGAAAGAATCTGGAAGCTATATGTATCTCGATGCTAATGCCGAACTATGACTAAAACTGATCCATAGGAGCAAGTACCATGTAGATTCTAAAAAAATAGTCATAAAATGAATGGCCCTCAAAATGAGATGTGACCCAATGAGAATTTTATGTGATTCAAGATCATTAACCATAGGCTCTCAATCTGAGACATGAACTGATGTGGACCAAAATTTCTCAAGTCATAAGCAAGATGTGGCCAAAAGAAACTATAGAATCCAAATACAACTCATGCAAGTTGTCATCAATATGAAGATGGGATCAAAGTGCATGCCATGTGACTACACTCTAATCCAATTATTATGCAAGCAACCTCCCTGATGGAACTTTATTGAAGTTCCTTTATTACAATACCCCAAGATTGTAAAAGAAGAACATGCAAAACATGGAGAAATCAAAGAGAAAATGAAAACATAAAGCATGCAAAAAGGAAAGATTGCATGCAAGGATTAATGTTCACATATACCTCCATGAAGAAAAAATGACCTCATATCTATGTAGAAGAGGACATAATCAACAATCTGACGTTGCTTGAATTGTAAAAATATGATAATCGAGGCAAAAGTTATGAATTTTTGAGAAAATGGATAAATTTTGCTAGTCGATAGTCAATAGACATGACCCTTCTAATTTGATTTCTAAAAAAATTACATGTTGCAAGCAAAAAATAATGGATACCTAGATAATATTTTGATGCTGCCAACAAAACCCAAAAAGTGTTTTTGAATCCAAAAACTAGAACACGTGATTTGGTAAAAAAAGTAAACTTCACTTATAGGGAAAATAACTGTGTGAGATATTTTGACAGCCATTTCTACAAGGTCAGCTCACTATCTGTGAAATCTAGTAGATACCCAGATGGTATTTTTTGGTTTCAACAAAATCTAGAAATCATTTTTCTCAAAAATACATGAAGCAAAAGATAATGGCTGTTGTAGATACCCACGAGCCTTCAAATATGCCCAAAAAAAAGGTCTTGGTCTAATTTCTCTCAGATCTCGAAAGGGGCTTGTAGATCAAGGCTCTCATACCATGTTAGAGTTTCCAATAAACTCAATTTAACCAAGATCACCCACAAAATTTGGATTAGCCTTCTACAAGGAGAAAATAAAAATTGCAATCTAGGAATTTGCATAAAAAGATGCAAATAATATTATTGGGAAGAATGAATTACATGAGATAACTTGTTTTCATAGAGCAAGATGTCAACCCTAAAAGGAAAACCTACTTAGGACCTAAGTAAACTTAATAAAGTAATTAAATATTTAATTACACCAACAAGAACTTGAACTCCCACCATCCAAAAATGCCAAAATATCCCATCTCTTCTTTTTCTCCCCAAAAACACAATTATGAAAATAAAATAAGAAGAATGAATTCCCCAAAATCTCCCCTTTTCCATTACCCAAACAGAGGTAAATATGAAACCTTAACTCAATTCCTTGAATGAGGGAGTGACACTTGTCACTCTCTCATTCATCCTTCAAGCATTTGTCTCCTAAATTGTATACTTCATCATCATTTATGAATACAAATTGATCAAGGATCACTTCTATTAATCTTTGTAGGCTTTCTATAATTGAATGTTTCTTTTATGGCTTCTATTCAAGTAGATTAATTTATTTGCAATAAATGTTGAATATTTTAGATGTATATTAATTTTTTTAAAAAGAGTTGATTGTAAATTCAAAGAGTATTAGTATAAGGCATTGTTACTAAGCTTTCATAAACCTAGGTTAAAATACTATTGTATGAGTTTTGAATTGCATTTATCTTGAATCTGTTGTCTAGGTCTAAGGCACCAGTCTGAATGAATGTTTCTAATTACAATTCCATGGCCATTTGAAAATTTAAAATCAAATTCCCCTTTCAGTTGTAAGTTATCTCATAATGTTATTTGCATGTTCTCAGATTTAGATTGTATAAGATCTCTGAGAATCTAGCCCATTGAGTGTGTTTCATTTGTAATTATTGGTCACATGAAGAGAACATATTTGTTTGCGTAGATAGGTAAAATAGACATCTTACATCTTGCTCTAATTAACATCAAATTCTGCTATTAATCAATTCAAATAATTTATTGATTAATTACCTAGATTCATCATATTTAATTAAATGAATCAAATTATTTAATTAAGTCCTTAAGTTCTTCTCATTTGATTCAATAAATCAAAATGATTTAAATAAAATGTCAAACTCCTAATATCATCCAAGTTAATTAATTTGAATTAATTAACCTCTAAACATAATTACTCATTCTCTAGCTTTTGACTCAACTGGAGTCAAATCTAAACTCTCAACTAACCCACCCACTTGCACCAATAAATCATTTCTTTTATTTATTAATTCTTCTAATTACTTTCAAAAAGGCATCAAGATGGAATATTCTGTCAATTTAAATCTTCCCTCCAAAGGACTTGTCCCTTCCAAAAAAGCATTAAATTCTCTTACACATCTCTTGCACAAGTCAAACTTGGCATTTAATGCACCTTTCATCCCCCCTAAACATGTCATTTCATCCAAAATTCAAATTTGAAATTGGCACATTGGCCAAGACTTGCACATTCCTCACCCTCTCAAATATTGACAAGTGGCATCTTCTCATTGGCTTATAAATGATCCCACATTCATCAAAAGCTCTCACTCTTCCAACCTTGAATCTATAAAATGCAAAGCATTTCTCCAAAACAACTACAACACAGTTTGAGAACACATCAACACATTTTATGCAAGGTTACTCTCTACATGTGAGAACTAATCTTGCTCTTCATTTGGCATCTTTTGCTTATCATGGATTGGGAAAGGGCTGCTTCCTACACAACTAAGTGGTACCAATCCACTATGGAATAAGTTTGCATTCATGTTTTATATGCTTTGTCTAGTTTTCCTTGCTGTTCAATGTCTTATTTAGCATGTTTAACTAAATGCAATATTTCATAGAGATGTTTATTTCTGTCATGTTGGTTTGTGAGTTCATTAACCATTTGCAGATTTAGCATCCACAAAATGGTGCTAGAAGGAGGGCCCACCCAGATCTTAGAGGCTGGAACCAGTAATTCTTTAGAAGAAATTATCTTTTATCTTGCATTTAGAGTCTTGAGCGTGACATTGCATTGATTTTATTACTTGTGTTGCTTGAGGGATAAAATGTACATTCTGTTTGTTTAAAAAAAAAAAAAACACCTTACTTCCCAACAAAAGATAGCTTGCACAATGGTCTTTTCTAACGTAAAACATCGCTTGGTAATGGACTGACTGGGTATGTATGTTAGTCACTTTCTCTCAACACCTTGGGGTTGGGAATTTACACAGAGGTTGGACGCTTTGTTGCTTGCATATGAAGTACGTGTTATTCTGCATTTATACTTGGTAAAGGTCATTTTGCATATGAAATACTTGGTTGGGGTCTGTTGTCGTTCTTCTTTAAATGGCTACTAAAATTGACTTCTTGCTGAAAATGTATTTTGATTGTACAAAATTAAATTGATTTAAATCCTGCAGGGGGTCGATTGAATTTCCTATCTTTGTGTATCAAGATATTGCATCTTTGTATGGCAAGATAAATTATTCGTATATTACATCTGCTGTGACATTTTTTTTCTCCTCTGTTAAGAATTTACCTTGCTCAATAGGTGTACTCAGGCTTTGTCTTCTCTATAGCATCGATGGACTAAACAACTCTTGAAGGCATTAAAGGCAACATTAATCTAGAGTGTTTAATATTGCTGCTCTTACTAATCAATGACTGCACAGGGTTGGTGTAAGAAGAAATCATTTATTTGTTAAATGCATTAAAATCATTTAATATCGATTTCTTTTTGTTACACGTCTCCAAATACACATTGAAATTACTCTGTTGCTCTTGGTGCTTATGAAATAAGATCACTGATTTAAAGCATCAACATGAGAGCAAGTATAGAATGAAAACCGATCATACATCATTTGTCCCAGGATCGTGAATAAAGAAAGCATCATAGCGGCATATCTCACAAATCGGGTGTCAAGATTCCACATTACCTGTCAGGCATTCATTTGCTGGGTGTGCCTATACTGTTGCCATTTGATATTGCAGGAGGCAGATATGGCATTAACGCCAGTTCAGATCACTGGTTCACTTACACAAATGTGACATGGTGCTAATCTCAAGTTGGGTAGCGAAGAATAAGCCACCACTGTATAAAGCACTTTTGGTACAAGATAATTCATATACAATAGCCATCATACGAGCATGTATTACCTCTTTGTGGGGCGCATCAGAGATCTCTAGCTGGGGCACAATCCTTCTTGGGAAATGAGTACTGCAAAACCTGCATTGGTCTGTCGTCCTTGCCCATTATAGACGCCTATGGTCATAGCTTATGTAGCGGACACATTATAAGTGATATTATCGTCCTTTTGAGAATATTTTTTTTTTAATCTGTATTTACGTTAGTAACAATAACGTGCTTTTTGATGTGAAGAATTCTTAAATGCTGAATTACGAGTGCAAGCCAATTGCTTTGTATTTTTTTGCATGCTGTTCAAAAGGAAAGATTGCAGATTTATGACCTATTGCATGAGTGTTAATATCAACAAAGAATCTCACAACAACTAGAAGAAGGTGATAGTTTCATAAATTCTTAATGTCGCTGAATAATATTGCCTTTACATTATACAAGTTGCATCATACGAGTCCATCTGTCCAAGATACGTATCACTAGTCTTATCAGCAATAGATCATTATGCATTGGTGGCAACGATAGGTGGCATAGTAAAGACAAGTGACCAAGTAATCTTCTAGAGATTTTGTTTCTAGAATTGAAAATACGGAGAAGCTAAGTCAGAATTGCCAGTTTGTTTATTGTTTTAGATGCTGACTTTGTCTATGGTACGTGTCAATCATTACTCAACCATATGATACAAATCATAGAGATGCAACGTTGAACATGTTTGATTTATATTTACTGAGTTTGTTGATTTTATGACTTAAGGATTCATAATATAAAAATAGGCTCTATTGTGGGTTGAAGTCAAACGTTGCCTATCAAATCCACAAGATACCTACAAATCTTTATCTCTCATAGGATCATTTTCTTGTTTTAACAAGTTTAGGAATTTTATTGGTTTGAAATTGTATTCATTATGTTATCATTGATTCCTTAAAAGTCATATTTCTTATTTGTGATAACTTTGTACTATTTGCAGGGAAGGTTGGCATTGAAATCAAAACTTGGAAAATAGCATTTTTTAATGCTTGTTTTAACAATCTTAGAGCTTCCATTTACTACCCTTTTTTTCTGTTTTAAACCAACTCACATTTCTTTTTTGGTTTAAAATTAACCATTTGACTTGATCTTTTTTTAAGCTTGGTTAAAATTGAACCTTAGACATTTACTAGATTTAGATTTGGGGTTAAAATTGGACAAGGCAAACTTCACATCTCATTTGGTGCTTTTAAAATGAATTCATCACTGCTTTGAGGTATAAAATGAACAAGTGTTTTCCATGTTTTACAATCTTTTTTGCAAATTAGCATCATTTAAAATGCGTATGCGCTTCTCTCGCACTTCACAATGATCTTGAGAATCAAAAGAATTTTGGTGATATTAAGTTGTTAAAAAGATTGCCTTCACATTTTGATTTGGGAACTTAAAATTCAACAAAACATCTTGCGAGTGTGAGTAAACTTATTGCGAGTGTTCTCCCTTTGTTTCTAAATGAAGGTTGATCGAACTACGAATATGTTTACGCACTTTTTTTTATCTTAGAGGGCCTACCTTGTGGGAAAAAGTACTCACCCAAGGGAACGACCCAACCGGGAACACGCTAAAGCCAAGCGACTTCCAACTGGTATATAAGTGTGGATTCTTGAGGAAAGTTCAAGAATCACGAGGATTATTCTGACGAGATGGAAAAAAATGGACTCTCGCCGACATTGGATAATCCCCCATGAACGGAATGCCTGAATTAAAACCCTTTGTTTAGAAAGAGGCCAAATCCTTGTCTATTTTCTTAGTGCAAAAGGTCATGTCCTTTGAAGCCACCACACGTTATACATGCGATTTTGTTGTAGATATGGAAAGTATGCCATGGGAGATTCATGGGTACTAATGCTTGGCTGACCCGAGAAGTGTGTGCCATGGAGGGGAGCCAGTGTGGTCAAGCATTTAGCCATCCGCACAAAATATGCGTAGTTGGATTCATCCAAGTGGGAACCCAACAAAATATTGTCTCATCATCATAGGGTTGTAAAGTGCTTGGAAGTGGAAAACACATTGCTTGGTTCCTAAAAACATTTGAAAACAAACATTCACAGGACCTTCAAATTTCAAACCCCTTTTAGGAAACAAATACCTTTGATGAATTTAAGCACTTTTGCTTTCCCTAGGGATCATATCCTTAGAGGTTTCTAAGTGCTTGGATTCTATCATCATTTATTTTCAATAAGGTTAAACATAGGAGACTTTTTCCCTATTTTCCATGATTTCCACATAATGGACTTTGTGGGATGAAAACGAAAGTGGGACATTAGACATACAATTTGAAAGATAATCAAGCAAGTGCTTTTGGTAAAAAAAGAACACACTAAAGAAAGATAAAAGATAAATTGGATTACACATGTGTTTTCTAAAGTGATTTCCTGCAAGATCAAAATCCCAAAACCAAAGTTCAAGAAGCTTAGTCTGAAAGCTCGTGAGGAGCGTCTTGAGAGAATTTTCAAATTCAGAGAAAGATTGGTTTACAAATTTTACAGAAAAAGCTTCAAGAAACAATCCTGAGTTGTATGTATTCTATTATCAACAAAATCCTGAACTTTTTGAAAGGTTTGCTTTCCTCCCATAGGAAGTATAGTGTATTCTTCAACACCAAGGTCTTGTAAGAAGAAGTGTTATTCTAGGTCAAGTCTAGGATCAATTTCAATCACTTTCATCCATCTCTCAACCATCAAAATCAGTCAAAAAATCACCTCACCAACAACTCTTGGAAACTTTGTAAACATCTTTTATGCTAAAATTTTAGGTGAAATCAAAACCACCTTGTTTGACTTAACACACCTAGTCAAACCATCATCTTATACACGAGTTTTCTCTAGGATAACACAACTTCCTAGGGTTTACGAGTTCATCTTGTTTGGCTTAACACACTTATCCAAATTATCAAATCATCACCTTGTTTGACTTAACACACTTAGTCAAACCATCCTCTTATGTACAAATCCACTCTAGGATAACACAACTTCCTAGGGGTTGCAAGTGCATTTATCACATTTTTGTTTGACTTAACACATTTAGTCAAACTATCAATCCAATCACGATCAATCAAAGTCCTAAAAAGTTTAACATTTCCTTCAAAGTTTCTTTAAGAGTTCCATTCATCCGTATCACTCATCTTTCGTTTATCTCATCCTCGTCATCACTTTGATCCTTTAATTATCCTAGTTCTTCGCTTCTTTGAACCTAAGGTTTAGACTGATCTAAATAATTAGAGGTTCATCTTTTACATTCTTGAAAATTGATCTTCATTTTATGGTTCAAACTCGATCTCAACACAAGAGGGACATGGAATATAAACTTGATCCATCCATCATGAGTAATCCAATTCAAACAAACTATCCAAGTCTCACAATACCAATTGATTACCGAAACTCACATTTATGCAATTCAAACATGGCATCATTATCTCCTCCAAACTTCAATGATACGAATGCAAGTATGCCCAATCTAAAGTTTGGAACACCTTTCCCAATGATAGATTTAAATCCAAGTTCAAACCTACAAATCTATCAACCTATTGGAACCATCAATTTTGGCAAAATTTGAGGGTGCCATGTCAAAAAAGTCTAATACAACACTCAAAAAACTCAGTTAAAAAAGTAGCCCAAAAAAACACATTTTGAAAAATCATAACTTTGAATCTGGTCATTTCCATGCAATGCCATCTTGCAGGTGTGTTCATCTAGAATATGTGAGTGTGCACATCAATTTTCAGCTCCATGCAATCGAATTTGACAAAGTTTCAAAGTGACAAGTTGAAGGGATTTTGAGAAAATATGCTGTCAATACAGTGAAAATTCTGTCATAATGGCCAACTTTGGAAAGCAATATTAAGCAACTAATAATATATCATGAAAAATAAATTGGTGCTTCAAATTATTCCCACCCTAATGTGCTTTCATGAAATTTTTTAGAGCCCTAGCAGTGCGTTTGATATTTTTAGAAAACTAAAACCAAATGGGTTTTACACAATTTGATGACTGCATTTTCAGACAGCTACAAAGTGGTCAAGTTTGATTTTTTATCTTGCGAAGAAAGAATATTGACTAAAAATCCTTTTTCATACGTGTTCATTTGACCTAAATAAACTAATCTGCAAAATTGCAGCTTCATAGGAAGAGATTTAATATTTTTTCAAGGAAGGTAAATTGGTGGTTTTCAGCTAAAAAATTGACAGTGGCAGGTTGCAGAAAATACTAAGTAGACCACTTTGAGCATTAACAGTTTTTTATTCTGATGCCTTCATGAAAATCCATTCTACAACTATACTCCCCTATCATAACTCAACATACTGGTGCATTTTTGTGGCTTTGGAGATCATTTGATCAATTTTTTAAAAGCAATTTTGGAGGCTCCCTAACTTGTTTTGGGATACAATGTAGAGTGTCAGAAAATAAAATTAGATGACTACCCATTTCATTTCAAGGTGCACCTTTGGTTTTAATGGATTAATTACAAGAAATAAAGTTCCATGGAATTCAAATTACTTGGCGTTGCACTCAGAATGAGTGTGAAAGAAACCTCCAAAAAATTCTTGAGCAGTCAAACTGGATGGCATCAATTTTTTGTACAAAAGGAAGTTAATCAATCTATGAATAAGCTAAATGATGCAAAATTTTGTTGGAAATGAGATAGTATATTTTAATGAAGATATTCCGAAACATACTCCAAGATCTATTGAGATTACAAGTTTTTTATTACAATCTTGGTTGCCTTCTACAGTTTGCACATCACACACACAGTGCATAAACCTGCCATTATCTCCCTCGATGACATTGGCAAGATGTTTAATTGAGAACAAAACTCTTACAAATCTGAAGAAGACACCGTATCATAGATCAAAATGTTGAAATGCTTGCTGCAGCAAATGGACCTTGAGAGCTCAATGATGAGATTCTTGCAATCAGATGGTTTATTCTCTTCTCCCGTCAGAACCAAGGAAATGTTAAATAAATCAAATAAGGGTTCATATTGTTATTGATCAGAGTTGCGAGTCACTTGGATATCACAATAGAAGAGGTAGGCGAGATATGAAGATTGGGATGAAGCCCAACAACGAAAGGATGAAGATTATGTCAATATTGATTCACATATCTGCTCAAATGGTTTGGCAATGGTGGTATCAACGAAGTGATTATTGCAACCTCGTATACCCAACAGGAATGGAAGGTATCAATGAGAAAATTATTGATAGCGCCTTGAATTTCTTGACATTCGGTCTATCAAAAACTCATAAATGGCCAAAGGAACTTTAAAGATTGGAGTATCTACGCTTGGGCATAGAAATATATCCAATTGCATTTGAAAAACTATAGTGATTTCCATAAGAATTCATCACTGTAATTAGTGGAAATGAATGGAACCAGTTGGGAAGCATCCTTGAAGTGTGAAAATAACTCTCCGCATCACAATAACCAGACAATAAAGCTTGAAATCAGTGTGGGAAAGAAGTCTTGAATTCATCGGAGTGAGATGAACAATCGGAGTAAGTTCTTCGGGTCTCACCGAGTATGCAAGTCACATTGATGGAACATATTGGCGAGAGATACCATATCAGCAAAAGTTGTTTGGAGTCTCGCCGATGAGAGTTTTGGAGAGTTGCACTAATACCCAAAAGATGAAGTTTTATCGGTGAAAGAAGTGAAATCGAAGAGAGTCTTCTCGCTACATCATGTCACACCGACAAGCCAAAAGGAGGGCCAGTTAATATTTTATTAAAAGGTTCAAGTTTTGGTGTGGTCCTAAAATGGGTAAAATAACATGTGGTAAATATTGCCACATTTATTTTGGGAGATTTTGTTATTAGTGAAAATATTTTATTTTCAAAGGGAAATAATTCCATCAAAAAATAAAAAATAAAATAATGGGTGATTGTTACCAAAATGGGTAAAGATATAGGGGAAATACAGGATACCAATTTTTTTACAAGGGGGATTATTTTTATCAAGCGAGAGATAATGGAGAGTGTTTTTCACGGAGGAATTAAAAGATAATTTAATACCTCGTAATGGGTAATTACTTTTATTCAAGAAGTATTCTATATCAGGTGAAGATGAGAAGATTAAATACAAAGTAAAATATTTTCACTAGGATGGGAAGCATTTTTCATGAAAGAAATCATGAAGCGGATAATTATTTTAATGAGAGAAAAAGCAAAGTTTCCAGCAAAGGATAATTACCAAAATTATTTTTCGCAAAGAATGCAAAATGGAGATTAAAGTTAAATGTTTAATTTGCCAAAGGCAAATAATTAAATATTTTAAATGAATATTTGCATTGAAAAGAAGGATTACACTCGACAGATGCTATGAGGGGTCGTAACCTTAAAAGGGAAATGTATATATGTAAGATGAAATAAATCATCAGCGGGGGGAGATAGTAGATTTAGGAGTAGGATAGGAAATATACTGAAATTATTTTAAAATGTTTATCATATAAATTTTACAGTGGATATCATGAAGCATGTATAAATTTTGAGGAAGATAATGGAAGACTTTTGATTTGGTGGCTTTATTCTGGTATCAGTTGTTTGTTGGATTTCCACAATTATTTGACTGTCTCCAATCTAATGTTTCCTGATTATTTAAGTTGAAGTATCAAGTATATGTTCAATTTATCAGTGCACATTTGTTGTATCCATGTGATTTGATTAATTGGGTTCTTCAAAGAAGAATTAAATTCCTTTCAGTAAATTACAGTAATCTGGGAATGTTATTTGGATCAATAAGAAGAATCAAATAGTTAGGATTGATATTCTGCCTCAAGTAGGGTCTGTCAATCATATTCTTACATGTTTATACCAGTTATAAACTCATATTTGTATACCAAACAATTAGAGAACTTGCTAGATAGAAACCACTCATCTAAGACTTTCATTTGACTCCGTTTTACCCAACAAGGCACTGGTCTTCCATATTTCATTATTTAATTTCATACGTTTCATTTAAACATCTATTAACTAAACACATTAATTTTTACCTTGATATTGCATATACAATTTATATCAAATTTAGAATATATCTCTCCACCATCAAATTGCCATTGTGGACAGTTTAGTCAAATAGGAAGCATAATTCAAGATCTGTGTCATTCATATAGGTGCACCCACCTAGGTTTAGCAGAGCCTTAAGAGTAGAAGGTTCAACTATATTGGTTGGCCTTGTTAGTTGGCCAATAACATTGTGAGAGCTTGTCAACCTCTCATGGTTCATTTGGACCAGCGTTTTTGAGACCCAACACAACCAAATAGTCAATGCATGAGTCTTATTCCAAACAACATTATCCCACCAAGTCCATACGTGCCGAATACAAGTTTACCAAACATGAGCATTTCAAACCCATACTTGGTGAACTTTGGGATAGATATGCTTGCAAATCAAACCAATGTTGTTCAAAATCCAAGCAATATGTTAACAACTTCAGATATTCATCCAATTCAAGGTAACACCATGCAAAATCAAAGTTACCTAAATCAAGGCAATATGATTCCCAACCACAACAATGTTCAATTTTGATCTATCATGCCGAATCTAAACATCACACTGAATCAGAGCATTATCCAGAATCAACTTGTCCATGATCCCAAACAAACACCACAAGGATGCATTTCAAAGCTACTTGCTAAACAACCAAGTCAACCATATGAAGAATGTCAAGGTCAAATCTTGTGAAACAAAATTACTACACTCAAAATTCTCATCGATTCATATCAACAGATGGAAACCATCCAAGCAACCCCAACAGTTAACACATCTACCATTTCTCAAGTGTCTCAAGGACCAAGAATCTCAATCGTACCATTCACCACTCAAACCTTGGCAATCAATGAGACCTTTCCGCTCACGCCAACAATCAACACCATCCCCAACCCACCACCACCACCACCACCACCACCGCCGCCGCCGCCGCCGCCGCCGCCGCCAAAAATCAACATGGAAAATTCATTCTCTATCATGTTGCAAGCTGCCTACCAAAAGGCACTCCAAGCCCAACAAGCTGCACAAGTTGCGCAAGCGGCTCAAGTAGCCCGACAAGCACAAGGTCAAGCTCAAGCCCAACACTAAGCTTGGTAAGCAGAAGCAGAATTTTGGGCATTATTGCAAGCAATCCATCAAAAAGTGAATCAACAAGTAGCTCAACAACAAGCCCAACAAAAAACATTGCTGGCACAACAATGAAACAACCAACAACAAGCATTGTTGGCTCAGTAGCAAACACAAGCCTTACTCATGCAGCAGAGCTTGCAACAAATTCCCACCAAAATTGTTGAAAACAATTATCAAGATCTATCCATTAATGGGCACATTGAAAATGTTTCCACCGCAATCAATGATCAAATCAACACACACCAAGAGCCACTTTTCAATCATGATCAAAATTCACCAACAATGCCCAACAATGATCCAATTCAAGAAATGTCAATATCACTTGGTCTTATGGTTGAAGACATTGAAAATCTCTCCACCATAATGGCTAAGGAAAATGATCAAAATCAATCTATGAATGAGCACATTGAAGATGTTTCTACCCCATCTGATGATCAACTCACCATACATCAAGAGCCACTTTTTAATGATCTATTTCAAGGAGTGTTGGAATTGTTTGATCCCATTGACATAATCTACAATCCATACACTAATAATCATACTTTAAATGTCTCTATATCACTTTATCAGTTAGAGGACATATCTCAAGAATGTATTTCAAAGCATGACAAACATCTTCCATCAAGGTCTAGCAATGGCCCTTCCAATGACATATTGACATCCTTTGACCTCATGATTATGGATAGTGAAGAAATCCCCAAAGATCAACATGATATTGATCCACTTCCCATTCCTAATAACAATGTCCAAGAACCCACTATAAGCAATCCATCCTTTGAAATCGACCCAGGTCAAGAACTTGATCCAAAGCATGTTGAAAGCAATTCCAACATTATCCAAGAACAAGAAATTGTATCTCCGAGATACTACAATGATCTAATGGGCACTCTTTTATCTATACAAGATGTCGCAATGATGATCACATCCATATAGCACATACTCCTCCATCTACCCATGAGATGATTTCTTTGGATGGACACATAGATGATCGCCATTCAAAATAAGAGTCTCATACTCTTACTGAGGAAAAAGAGTCTCATACTCTTAACATTTGTACACATAATCAAGATATAGAGAAATCCAGAGACATTAGAAACAAATCATGAAGAAGGCTTCTATAGAAGTTGTGAATCATCATGTGTAGACATATCAAAAGGCTTCTACAAAAGTTGCAAATCAGAAATATCCTATGGAGACATAGTAGAAACGGGTCACGAAGAAGGCTACTACATAAGTCACGAATTAGAAACATCATGTGAAAGCATACCAAGAATGAATCATGAGGAAGACTTTTACAAGGACAGTGAAGCATCAACACTTCTTGAAGAAGCATTACAATCTGATATCTCACAAAATCAAGCTAAGGATATCAATCGAGAAGTCATCCCACATATGGAAGATCCTATCACTTATAAAATTGGATCACTCACCTTTTTAAGGGAAAATTATCTTATCAATAAAGAAGTTGTCACTTTTGAAGATGCACCACAGAGCATAGAAGGATTAGCACCTTGTTTCCAAGGTAAATCATATCCTATTGCAGATAATTTTTTTCAGTAGATGAATTATCAAGGTAGAGGATTAGGCCTACATGAACAGGGTATCCTAGAACCAGTGTAGATTATTGGAAATCCTAAATGTCAAGGCCTTGGTTATTCGACAATCAAGGGATATAAACATATTAGGGATACATCTATAAAACTAGGGGCAACTTTGTCTCAAACAAACGTCAACATAGGGAGCATGAAGAATCCTTATGATGAAACCAATTTCAACACTCCAACCCGCCACGTCATGAATCTCCATCCACCCATCACCCCATCCACAAATTGGGACCAATAACAAAAGACAAATTCGAATCAAAGGACAAAGAATGCCATCAAAGAAAAAGTAGCAAAGCATGAAGGACAAATCAAATACAAGTGGATACCAAAGAAAACAAATAATGATTATCCCTATCAAACTCCATTAGTCGAAGAAACTATGGGGCAAAATAAAAAAGGGAAAAGTATCCATCAAAGATATCCACAAAGGAAAAAACAAGCTTCTCAAGAAACATACAAAGTGTATCAAGCAGTTGGTCCTAATTCCATGCACACTTCCATAGCCATCCATTATTCCTCATCTTCCCAAGTTTGGAGAGTCAAAAGTTCCAAACTGGCGACCAATCCATATTTTATACTTAAACACACTCCATCCAAGCCTCCATGCATGATATCCAATTCTCACATTGACCATGTGTTGGCAATGACCCTTCATCATAAGGATTCAGAAGGCACTCTATCGCGATGTGCGCACAAAGACAAAGTTAACTCCGGTATTGGCAAAGCAGAACAAATTTTTCAAAATTTGCTTTCAAGTGCATGTATCTTGGAAAAGCAACTTCTTCAAGCAGGATACCAATGGCATGTTATGAAAAAAGCATCAACATCAACACCACCAGGTGGTTCAACATCAGCTTAAAATCTCTCAGAAAATACAAAAAAATAAAAAAATAAAAAAATCCAAAAAAAAAAATTAGAAAAAGGATTGAAAATAGTCAAGAGAAAAATTGTCCTCTAGCGAAAACCATTTCGGTGGTGCTTTGGACAGGCACCATGATGAAAACCTGGCAAATAGGCGTCATGTGTAGAATCGAGCATCTACGTGCGCCATTTCAGGAGAAAGCATCTTATCGCAGTCATAATAAAGCCAACATTCCAACCATATCATCCATTCATCCATGAACCATTTATCCAACCCATTTCCATCTATCTACCTCATCTTGATCTTGATGAAGGTTTGGTGCACACTTTACATTTGCTTGTGGTAAACATCTTGACATGGGTCATTTTCATTGATCCTATCCTATCCAACATTATCTGGGCCTTGAAGCATTATCCAAATGAGAATCCATTATACAAACACCTTATCTTATTGCAAGGGGATTCATATCCATTCGTCCATCCATCTATCCAAGAATCTACCCATGGTCATTCAGACATTGCTAGACACTGGGGGCAGATATTTGCATCTTTCTTTGAGAATAAATCTTGATCTATATCCTTCACACTTATCTGGTGATTCGAACATTGGCAAACGTAAAATCAACTTGGTCAAAGAATTTGTGAGCCAAAAATCCAAATCAATAGCCCATGGCATATTTTGATAGCAAGATGATGTTCCTTATCAAGCTTTATATTTCATCGAACATCAATCTAAGCAATTCATATCAGTCACATCTAATGCACACATCAACATCACATCAAATCATCAAAGCTATTTTGTTCCAAATCAAGCTTCATCAATCTTGATCAATTGGATCCAATCAATTATCACCTTGTTTGACTTAACACACTTAGTCAAACTATCATCTTGTCCATGAGTTTACTCTAGGATAGCACAACTTCTTGGGGTTTACAAGTTCATTATCACCTTTTTTTGGCTTAACACACTTAGCTAAATTATCAAATCCATAATCGCCTCGTTTGACTTAACACACTTAGTCAAACCATCCTCTTTTGTACAAGTTTACTCTTGGATAACACAACTTCCTAGATTTTACAAGTGCATTATCACTTTTGTTTGACTTGACACACTTAGTCAAACTATCAATTCATCAATCCGATCGATCAACATTAAGCTTGGTTTCCAACAAAATCCCAAAACAAAGCACTGATATCATCACATATCCATATCCAAACTGTCAAAATTATGCAAAAATTCAAAAACATCCAAAACATATCAAAATTCAAAAACATCAGAAAAATAAAAAATCCAGAAACATCCAAATCGGTCAAAAAACTCAAAAACATGTCGAAATATCAGAAAATCTTCAAAAAAAAAATCATCATTGAGTCTTGTCAATATTTCATCTTATTGAACTACATCGTCTCTAAGCTTGAACATAGGAAAAGTTGATCTATGATCACCCCCCGAGACATCTAGGTCAGTACTTTAGGCATCCATCGCAATGGCAATCTATTTGCCCATCTAGTTTACGTTTTAGGATTTTAGGTGTCCATCGCAATGACATCCGTCTGCCCATCTAGGTGTCCATTGCAGGGGCATTCGTTGGTCCATCTTTTTCACATTTTAGGATTTTAGGCGTCTGTTGCAATGGAAATCCATTTGCCCATCTATCTCATCAACAATTAAGTCAATTGTCATCCGAACTATGTCATCTCTAAGCTTAAACATAGGCAAGGCCATCCTTGATTGGCCCCCGAGACACCAAAATCTAAAAACATTCATAAAATCTCAAAAATACCAAAAACATTGAAAAATCCAAAAAATCAAAACAACCTCAAAACAATTCAAAATCCAAAAACATCCAAATATTTGAAAAGACCAAAATGGTTCACCTGTCTCATCTCGTGTTATCACAATAATCACAGCTCATAATAAATCAATTTTCACCTTCATCCTTTGGTAAGGCAATCAGAAGCAAGTTTAGCAGGTTCCAAAGTGAACACCTAATCGTCAAAGTCTCAATTCTAAGTCACTAAGCAAGCAAGTTGGCAACTCAGAGTATCAATAGCTTATCACCCAAAACAGTCTCACCAAAACCCTGATCACAACATGTCCTAGGATGAAGCTTTCCTGTGATGGACATAAGCATCAAGTACCCCACAGTAGTTTAACCTTGGCTTGCGGTATGAAGAACATTAGCTTGTTTGTTTACTTTATCTTGGTCTTGTTTAGACTTATCTTATTTTGCGCTCATTCCAAGAACCTCTCGATGATGCCTAAACAAAACAGGTTTAGAGAGAAAGGAATGGGGCAATAATCATTAACTTTTTGTCTACTGTGCTTGTTGGACGTTCTTGTAAAATAACTTGGCGAATACTTGCTTTGTTGGGTCTATCCTAGCAAGGTTTCCGTATGTCAAGTGTGAACACGAGCACTCCTATCTGATTGTTGAGTCAAAGTCCATCACACTAGGTAAAACACCATCCTAGTTCTTAATACCTTGATGCATCGCACCTACATGTGTTATCAAACATAAGGAAAGTTATGCTCTTTATCTCTCCCATCCCTGGATAAATAATACATCATCATCAATCATCATCATAGCTAATAAAGTTGGTTTTTTGAACTTTTGCATCTTCTTAGATTCAAGGGTTGATTCCTCTCATTCTTCTATCCTCTTTCGTGCTAACAATACATCCATCTTGCATCCACATTCTCATTCTGCATAATCATGTCATATCATCAAAGGACAACATCATCCATCGCATTCATCTCACATACATTGCATAATCATTTAGGTTGTTTAGGATAATATAAATTTGTTATTTTAAGCATCTTCCAAACATCTCATTTTCATAATCATTTAAGTTTTTTAGGATAAATTTGTTATTCTAAACATCTTAACATCCCATTGACATCATCATTATTATATAGCATAATCATCCACACATCCATTTTGAACCTCTTTTTCATGAGATCGACCTCAAATCGAATCTTTTCGCTTGATCTCTCGAGGGGGCAACGTACTAACGTACTTCTTTTCGCTGGGGCATTTGAAAAAATCAGATTTTTTTTTTTCGATGTCAGCGGCATCATTCTTTGAACCAATACAACAAGTACATTGCTTCAAAGAGGGGCATGCATAAGATCTCTAAGAATCTAGCCCATTGAGTGTGTTTCATTTGTAATTATTGGTCACATGAAGAGAACATATCTGTTTGAAAGAAATATTTGACATTAATTATATGAAATCCAAATGAATATTGCATAGGACTACCCTCATAGGTTTTGTATAGAGCCTGAAGTGCAGAGGAGAAAATTGTCAAAATCCTTCTCCTGTTTGTTGGCCAACCCCTTAGAATAATTGAGCATAAGAATTGGCTATTCCTTTAGATTGTTTTAAGAAACAATTGAAATTATTCAAAAATAAACCAACACCTAATTTGAAAAATTTGAAAAATGATTTTTTTTCTCTTTTTGAAATGATAATAAGACTAATGCAACTTTTCACTTTTTCAACAATATGCATAATCCTAAATGATATAATTAAACACTTTCATATTTGTTTTTAGATTTCAACATGACCTAATGTAAAATTTTCAATGCCAATGTATGAATTAAATCTACCTTGCAACAACTAAAATTAACCCTATTTGTCTTTTAAATGTAAGATGCTATGTAAAATTTGATTTTTTTCAATTTTTTATAAAAAATATGTATGCATAAACGATGAATTCACGCAACCTAAGATTATAGTCAATTTTTAAAATGATATGCTTTGTATTTTAGAAGGTTTTAAAGTGCACAAACAATCAAGTTCACCAAAATGTTTGATTGGAAAAAAAGATCTAGATCCTAAATCACACTTCTTCTAATATGAAACATGAGGAGGATTAAAAATGATCTCAATACCCACTTGGCTACAAAACTCAATGGAAGTGCCATAATGGTGGATCAACATTTTAATCCTCTATGGTGGAATGATGTTGATATGATTAATTAATTATTAATTGATTGAATTTTATGATGCAATAATATTCCTACGTTATTTATGAAAATATAGCAAATTGATGAGATTATTGAAAAATATAAAATAGACAAAAAAATAGAGTTTAGAATTAAAGAGGTTAGACACAAAAGAACCTAACATATAAATTTGGGCCTAAAACAATTGGACAAGGGCACTTAGTGCTTTATATTGGGTAGCCTAGCTACTAAAGATCCGATTTCACTCTCAAGTTTCTCTTGGTCTACAAGTTCTCTTTTGGGATCACTATTAGAACTCCGTCTGTCACTAATACAATCCACTTTCCTTGACTTGACTTGTACGGATTGAATGCATGAATGAGCAACTAAGTCATTAATCTTCCTCCGATTCACTTTAGATCTATAACCTACACACATGAAAGAGGGGGAAGGGTTGTGCTGTATAGGGGCTTTCCCAAGTTAAACCTCATTTTTGTATTTCTACCTCCACAATGGATATGGTGATATAAGAGAGCTTACCTTGGTAGGGTAGAGGCTAAATAATAAACAAGCGATACATTGAAAATTGTGGCAACTCACCACTCAAATCTGCATTCCTTGATGGATTGAAGTCATGTACTCATCACCTTCAAGGAGAAATTTATGTTTGATTTTAAGTCCTACAAGTGTTAGTACTCACAAAACAAATTAACATAAAATATGGAAAAACTCACATAAAACATGATGCATGACTAACATGATGCTTGACTAAAATAAATACTGCTATAATTATGCTAATTCTACTCTTGACTACTCAATTGCTCAATTAATTGCCTTAGGATTTTCTCTTCAAAGTTGCTAGTTTGTTAGGATTGAAATGGTGAAAATTATTTGTATTTATATGTAATTCTTCTAATTTCCCAAAAAATAAATACCGATAGTCGACCAATTTTAGATTTTCAAATATTAAAATGTCAACACCGACATATTTGAATTTTAGCCAAAAGGGCTGGACACCCTAGTCCAAACCCATCCTTGTCAGGGCCTTAAACATCAATATTAAATAAATAAATAATTTATTTTCAATCCCATCTTTTAATTTTCAAATATATTTATAAAAAAAGCAAATTAAATGCATAATTAGGTCCAAGCACATAGAGGGGAGCTAAACCTAATGTGAAATTGTGAAGGGTGAAATATTTGACGCTACACTTATTCTACATAATCATAGTTTCTTATAGGTATAAGTATAATGGGGTTATTTCCCTAAGAAAATATGTCTTTTCCTACTTGATCTAGTTAAAACTATGCTTTGTATTCCTTTTATGGTCAATTGTGGTGAATTCCGAGTCTTGTTGAGTATCTTCTTTATCCTCTATTTAATAACCCTATATATGATGTTTTATCCATAAATATTATTTCACTAGATTTATATATATTATCATAAGCTTGAACTTACAATGGTAGTTAGTAATTCATTAAGTGTAACTCTCTAATTAGTAGACTTTGAAATTCAGACCCTCTTTGTGTAATTTATTTTGATTTAAAATGAATTTATGATTTATTCTAAACTATATAAATTATATATAATTAGTTATCTTATGTTATAGAGATAAATTTTCATTTATAGATACTAGTATTAGTTTTACATCCTAAATGGATTGTATTTTGAAAATTTTAGAGATATTTGAACTTTAAACTTTAAGTTGGATGTGCTAGTTGAGGGAGAAAATTTATAACTTTGGTAAGAGTTGGGGTAGTGAATGGAGATGTATTTAGAAAACTTATGAATTTATATTTTAAAAAATTTCAAGAAAAATTCTGATGACAATACATTTTTAGTAGTGGTATAGGGAATGGAAGCCCTCTTTCTATTCAAATAATGGAAAGTTTAAGGGATGGAAAAATAAAGGGAACGAATCAAGTGCAAAAGGAGGGTGGTGGCCGAGTAAAGGAGCTATCAAAGTGTCGAGAACATTCAAGTTTTACTCAGTTGAATTTTATTATGCTATTTCTAGTCAAGAGTTCTTGTTTCCTTTTGCTATGCCTAAGGTTAATATTGATGTGATTTACTATGTTTTGGGTTTGGCTTGAAATTTTGTGTATTTTGTGTTTTCCAATTCCTTATGATTATTTGTTAGCTTGCCTCTATTGGCAGACAGGGGTGCAATAAAACACAAAGTCACTACTTTGACAGGATGGACAGAATAGGGAAATAACAAACAATGCAGAGACTGCATAGAGACAACAAAACTAAACACATTTTTTTTTTCATACATTCCCTCTTCTTCCCAAAATTATAAAATCACAGAGTATATTCTCTTTTTTACACAACAAAATAAAACTTAAACTATTTGGATAGATGTCCAATACAAATGGTCTTACACTCACACCTGAAACTATAACTGGCTACAATCCTATAGTTGCTGCTATCACTGCGTTGTGTCTGCTAAAATTATTTGCACTGTTGCTATAACATTCCCTTCTTCTTCTGAATATTCTTTTGCTACTGTAGGTTCAACCCAATGCAAAAACTGACTTCTACTAAACTAATAGTTGCATTCTACCTTTTTTCTTTTTTGAAAATTCTCATGAGAATGAGCACTCAATTTCAAAATTCAAACTCACCTACCAAAAATAAATGTTGTAGGTTTACATTGGTAGGTCAGCTACAGGGAGATTATGTGGGGCAAGGGAGAAAAGTTTGCTACTGCAGATTATCCTTTGACGAAGGATTAAATATTTCCAACACTCCCCCTTAATCCAAAGTTAGTTGTCAATCTGCAATTTCCTTTCGGAGCTGATCTCCGAAGCTATCTACAATGCCAAGCCTATCCCTTAGGTGTTCAAAACTATCTTTTGGTAATGATTTGGTGAAGATGTCAATGAATTGCTACTCAGATTTGTAATACTATAATTCTATCTCACCTTGTTCTACCAACTCCCTTATGAAGTGATAATGAATCTTGATGTGCTTGCTTCATCCATGGAAGACCAGATTCTTTGTGAGGGCTATGGAAGAAACATTGTCACAATGAATGATTGTGCTATCTTCTTGCTATTGTTGTAATGTTGTCATGAGGATTAACACCCAAGTGTAAAGCCGAGAGGCTCAACAATCCTGTGAAACATTGAAATACTTTCAGGTTGTGGGTACCCTATATGAAAGTAAACCTCTGGATTATAGGCCAACTTCCTTTTTGATTTTCTAATTATTTAATGTAATTGGATGGCAAAGGGAAGAAAGTTTGAAATGAATACATAAACTAAGCTTAAAAACTATGGGTGATGCACCTAATTGGTATTTATGAACAGATTGATTCACAACTGATTATTATGAAATCTATTTTCATAACTCAAATTGGGCAATCTAATCACATAGGTGTTTCATTAGAAGGCCTGAAAATCCATTCTATATGAAGGAAAATGATGTTTTCAGAACCTAAATGAGAGGATAAATTAACAACACAACTTATGACCTATAAATAAAATTGTTTTTTTTGTGTACATGCATTCATGAATGTGACAAGAATTTAAAGGTTTTGAAATCAAACACATTAAATTCACATCTAAAACATTCAATAAATACAAAACTCCTCAATCTCAGAAGGATAATACTGAAATGAAATAAATGAAAAGAAATAAACTCTTCAAATGACAAACTATATGAACTTGAAAATGTTTTTGTCTATATTAATCAAAATAAAAGCTGAGTTACAAGATATTTCTCTTTATAGAATGCAAAGGCTAAAAAACAAGAACTAAGGAAAGAGAATAAATTTTTCCAATATATACAAAGGTATGAGAACTCCAATTCACTAAGAGGTGGAAGAAACAGTTCACTGAAAGTGAAAAGCACCTTGAAAATAGCTCCCATGAGAACAAGAGAAACTATGACAAAAGAGGGCCTACCAATGCTGTAAAATGAGCTTAAACAACTCAAAACACTCCCTAATTCTGAATTGAACTGAAGTGCAAGTAAAAAATGACTCCAATGTGCATGGAGGTGACACTGAAAGTACACAAATATCCTCCTCACGAGCAAATATGAAAACCATCAAAAAGAGGAGTCAACACTGCACGAAAAGAGCCTAAAATAGGCTCAACTCCTCCTCTTGATCAGTTAGACTGATGGAGACATCAAAATTGCATGTAACAGACCTCAATTGCACTCCAAAATGTGTTAGAAGTATCTTTAGTTGCACTGATTACACAATTAGTTAGCTCAAAAATTAGAACTTCAAATCATGCATCCTTTTTTCTAAGGATAAACCATTTTAAATAATGTTAAAGTAATCAATAAAGAATTACTTTTATATGTATGATGTAACTATCTTCTTATTTGCATTTGCATGATATGTATTAAAGAAATTTATAATTCATTGCTTTAATATTATTTACAATATAATCCCGCTTCAAAGGCATGCAAAAGTTGATGAATGGGAACATGAGCTTGGTGGCGTATGCAAAAAATTACAAGGTGTTTTGTATGAGTTTACAAAAGGAGTTTGCACTTTTCATATTGTGCATGAATATAAGTATAGGTATAATAAATACCAAATACATTAAATTTGAGATAATGTAAAGTCATTTTGTAAAAACATAAGGAAAAAGCCTTAAGAAAAAGCCAACCATTTTAGGGTAAGTGAAAACCCTAAATGACAATACTCATGGCTTCATTATCATGCATTTCATTTTGTAACCTTCACTATTTCTTTGCTGCACCACCAACAAGATTCTGAGCTCGAGCCTTTTGGAACCTTGGTTGCTAGATTTCCATGCTGAATTTGTGTCAAGGCTGAGTGGTAAGGCTCTGGTTATTGTAAAATGTCTGTATACTTTCTTAACCCTGTTTGCACAGTAAATTTCTACAAAATGTCAATTATTTGTATACTTTCTTAACCCTATTATGGCTACAGCTTTCATCATATGGTTAATGGAAAATTCTATGAAGTATTCATTGTTTCAACTCACTTTGCAAGAGAAAGAAAAAATTGTCAAGATATTGTAATAGGCCATGACTTTAATTTTCTATCTCTCTTGCTCAAAACTTGAAAATTTGTTTAGAAAATCTGAAGATTTTCTCTGAAACCATAGCTTGATGTCTTTTCTAAGCATGGGTTTCAAGTGTTTAGTGCTTCTATGCTTGGCCTTTTTAGCTTCTACTACCTTTCATTTTCCTAGAAATACTTTGAATATTAACTAGAATGAATGACCTCCATTATTTTTCCTTTGTAAAAAGAAGGCCACTGTATGTTAGGGCTGCGGCTTTCTTTATCTCATCTAGGTTTCTTTATTTAATAACTGTGTATTTGTCTTCCTTTTGAAGAAACCCTGAGAGGGTTTCATGCTTTATGTATAAAAGCATTTTCACTGCTTGAACATGGCTCAACCTATGATAAAGAAATGAATGATCTTGTTCTGCCTTCCTTATTTTTGGGTTTCAAAACCCATGCCCAACTGTAATAAACAAAGCTTAACAAGAATGGTGCACTTAATGCTCTATATGCATACACAAATATGCATCTCTATTCTAAACATGCTCTTGTTTTTGTCTCCTGTAGACTCATTTCCTTTAAAAATTCATGGAACAACCTTTATTTTGCTTGAATTTCTTTTGTCTTTCTCTTTTGGTTTTCACAATGCATATAGTGCTCCATATTGCTATTTGTAAATGCAATGTTAGATTGAAATGAAGCTGTTATTACTCTACAATTCACATGCATAGATATTGATCATTCTCCTAGTTGAAAACCCCCACAACATTGTGCCTTCTTGTTTGCATTGTCACTATGCATCATCTCCACTATTGTTGAATTTTTTGTAAGCATAACTTGGGCTTGTTTGTAGAATAATACTGTATAGCAGATTTAAACATTCTTTTCCTACTGTGGCTTTGATAACAATTATGACTTATGCATACTCATAAGAATAATTGAATGCAATATCTTTTTGCCATTAGGTTCTATTATTTTCAAACATCAATATAGTTTCAATCATATATATTTTATTTTGTATCAAGCCTTTTGAACCATAACTATTGCATAGGTGTGATTGAAATTGTATCAATGTTATTTTTGCAACTGCAAAAAACAATACTATAACATTGTCCTGACTTGCCAATCAAATCCTCAACATCTTTGCTAGCCTAGAGAAGATCTTCTATTTGTTTCTGCCCTAAAGGAAGTTTCTTTTATGACTACAAGCCATCATCTAGCTTTGAGGACCTTCCAACCAGGCTTGAAAATTGTGTTGCTTCCTTTATAATAGAATTTCTTGAGGCAACTAATTTCTTAGATTGTGAACAAGAAATCAACTCATCTGAGTTGTATACACGAGGTTTGCAGGACTTTCCTAGCAATTTATCTCTCATTTTGAGCATGATGATGCCTTTGCATCCAACATACTTGTTTCATCCTTTACCTCACATTGCATGTTCATTAATCTAGTCGAAAAAGTAGAAGCAACACTACCATTTAATGATGGACAACTAACTGTGATACTTGGAAGAGTATCTATTTGAAGATAATTTTCAGAAATAGACTATGAAAATGCAAATTCTACATCAATATCTGGAATATGTGTCTCTCTACACTCTTCTCTTTGCTTGTTATGTGCCACATGCAAGATATCTTGAATAGAAAACTAGTTTCTTACTGTTTTGAACTTGTGGTATAATGACTGAAGTCTCTTCCTATTCCAAGTTTCCTGTATGCTCTTTTATTCACAACTCAAGATATTTGATTAATCCTTGCATTCAATCCTCAGATGATGATCAACTATTACAATGTTCTTAACACTTAATAACTCAAGGTTGAATCTCCCTTAGTGTTTGATAACTCTTTTGAATGAAGAGTGAATGAAGACTTTGTTGTATTTGTTTCCACCATAGTGATTTGAAGGCTACTGCTATGAGTTTCTTTTGTGACAACAGTCGTATTTCATGACTATTTCGAATGTTTCATGACTCTCATGTATAAATAAGAGAGTGTCCTATTGATATGCTAGGCTCGACCCTTGTGGGAGCCCATTTTACTCCACATATCTGGTGAATGAAAATTGATCATGAACATAATGAACCTATTCATGCACAAAGAACAAACATGTTAGATAAAAATAGTACTTCTGGTGGTTATGAGTTCATTTCTCTTGGTTGATCTGGTTTTGAATATCTAATGTTTGAATTGATTTGATTGTGTTGGTTGTATCTAGTAATGGTTGTTGGCTATATTTTTATGGATGGGAAGTGTGATTAGGCTTATATTCGGAGCTCTAACATGACTTTTTTCCAATTTGTGTAGGTTCAATTGGCTTTGAAGCATGAGGAGAGCTAATGGCACTTGAGAAGAGGGTCAACTCAACAATGAGCCTAAAGGAAATGATGGATATATTTCTCTTCACACTTTCTTCTCTCTATTTTATTCTTCAAATGTATAACTTACACTCCATTATTAGATATAATCAATTCACTTTGAATTAAATCAGTTTAGTTATTCTCATGGCTTGTGTGGGACACTTAAACACTTTTCTAGTTTTTAAACACCAAATGAAAATGGTTTATGCTATGATGTATCTTTTCCACTTCGTGCTGAATAAAAACAACATTACTATGCAATTTTTTATGAATTTTTGTGTTATGATTTTTCTACATAATAAAATGAATTCAGTCAAATGAACTATCAACATAAAATATGTGTACCTTTCACTTCTAAATTAAACAATCAATGTTAGCTCTACCAAAATGAGTTGTAGTGAAAATTTTGGTAACATTTTGGTGATTTTTGTTGTGTACTTGCATGCTAAATGTGCCAGATTAGTTGCCTTGCTTATCTATTGGGAATGGAGTCTATTTTTTCCTCTTTGACTCAAAAAAACTTGTAACTCAGCTTTTGGGAAACATGAAAGCAACAACAAACAAAACTGAAATAAACTAATCATGACTCTGTTTAAGACGGAGTCAAAAAATAGGTGCAACATATACACTTATTGAAAGCAAAGCAGTATTGAAATGAAATATGCTATGGGGCACTTATTGAAAGCAATAAACTCTATTCTACTATATACATCTACAAACACTTGTTATTCAGAAGCACTGTTTGAGCGGAATCCCATTGACAGGGATTGGTAACACCTCTCCATTTAGCCTTGAGAGCTGGAATACATTATGTTGTTTGAATTCAGTGATAATGTATGGGCCGTCCCACATAGCATTGAACTTTGTGTGTTTACCAAGTTTACTCTTCAATTCATCCGACTTAAAAACCATATCTCCCTCTTTGAAAATCCTTGGAGTAGATTTTCTGTCAAATTTTCTCTTCATCTAGGCTTGATGGATTTATGGATTTCTTAAGGCTTCCTTCTTGGTTTCCTCCAACTCCATTAACTGTGCAAGCTTGATTTGCATAGGTTCCTCTTCAAGTAGGTCTAGTTATTTGATCAAACTTAGAGTAGGAAGCTCAACTGAGATAGGTACCTTAGCCTCTTTTCCATATGTCAGAACATAAGGTGAATTACCAGTTACCCTCTTTGGTGTAACCCTATCATCCTATAGGGCTAGTTTCAGCTTCTTGTGCTAGGTTCTCTGATTGTCCTGAATTGTCTTTTTGATGTTCTTTATCAAGTTTTTGTTCGTGGACTCTACCAGTCCATTAACCTATGGGTTATAGTTTGAAGAAGTGTTCAGATAAATATTGTTCTTCATTGACCAATCTGAAACTCTTAATCCTATGAATTCCAAAGCATTATCAGATATTATTGAATCTGGTGTACCAAATCTAGAAATCAAATCTTGATAAAAGTTCATAATAGATTTTTTGTTTGCATCCTTTAATGCAACTGCTTTAGTCCACTTTGTAAAGTAGTATGTGGCTTTTAATATCCACTTATGTCCAACACTTTAAGGTGGGTTGATGGGACCAATGAAATCAAGTCCCCACTTGCCAAAAGGCTGCTCCACTTGAATTGGATGAAGAGGGAGAGCTGCAAGCTTTTGTTTTCCTGCAAACACTGCACATTTATTACATTTTCTAACCCATGTATGAGCATACTTAAATAAATAAAGCCAGTAATAACCTACTCTCATTATCTTTAAGGCTGTGGTTTTGGGTGCAAAGTGGCCTCCAGTTGGCCCATCATGAAACTCTTACAATTTTTTTTGAATTTGTTATGGTTCTACACATCTGCGCAAAACACCGTTATATTCTTTCTTATACAAAATCTTGTCAATGACAACAAAAGGAATAGCCTGAAGGAAGTAATATATTTTCTTTGACTTGTCCAAGCCTTTAGTATAGTCACCTGTATGCAAATAATGGATCATTTGTTGTATCCAGTTTGCTGATATAATTGGAGCAACAACTTGCTCTTCGTTGTTGAAGGCTGTTTCAATTGGTATGCTGTTCTCTGAATTTCTAGAAAGCTATTCACAAAGGCCTTTGCCTCTAACAAGCTTGGTGACTTTAATCTTGATGTCATACTCCATCACTTTGTGATCCAACATGCTCTCTTATCATTAATGTCTTTGTTGAGCAAAAAGTCTTTAACTATTGAGTGAGCAACCATCAACTGCATTTTATTATTGGATAACATATGCCTAAATTTCTTAAGGCTCCTTATTACAACTAATACATGTTTCTCTACAAATGAATATCTAGCTTCATAATCAAGCAAAAATTGACTAAATAAAGCTACAGGTTACTCTAAACCCTCATTATTTGCTAAAAGAGCATGGTTGATATGGTGCCAATTCCCCCAAATGCATACAATATGAAATCCTTACCAAAATTTGGGTTAATAAGAGTAGGGGCTGCTGCAAGTGCCTCTTTAATTTTCTCAAAGATACTCTTACCTTCCTTTGTCCAACTAAAAGGAATGTTCTTCAACATGGCTGTGAGAGGTTGCAACAAAGCTGCAATATTAGGAATAAATCTTCTAACGAAGTTAATCCCGCCTAGAAAAATCTGTAAACCTTTTTTATGTGTAGGCAATGGTAAAGATGATATGGATGTAATTATTTCTAGGTCAATGGTGATGCCATTCTTTGACAAGATATCACCCAAAATATTTCCTTTGTGAACTCCAAAAATACTCCTTTTGGGATTTAATGACACCCCAAACTCCCTGCATCTTTCAAAGATCTTCCTCAAATGAATAAAGTGTTCATCACCCTTCTTTGAAAACAAAGTGATATCATCCAGGTACACAAGCACAAACCTATTGATAAGGCCTTGAAAGGCCATATCCATCGCTCTTTTAAATGTTGCCCCCACATTAGTTAATCCAAAGGGAATTTTTTGTAGGCCATAGTACCCCACTTGGTGGTAAAGGCTATTTTGTACTAGTCTTCCTCTTTAACCAAGATCTGGTTATATCCTAAATAACCATCCAACAACGAGAACCCTTCTAAACCTAAAACAACCTATAGTATTTGCTCCATTGAAGGTAATATCCTACAGTATCTTTGAGTGAGGCTCTATTTAGATCACGAAAATCCACACACAATCTTATCTCTTTGTTCTTCTTTTTGATAGGCACCAAGTTGGAAACCCAAGAAGTGTGCTTTATTGAAAAGATAATGGCACCTTCAACCAGCTTATTCAACTTTTTCTTCATCAAATGTTCTAGCTTAGGTTTCAGTGGGCTCTGCCTTTTTCTTACTGGTTTTGCATTAGGTTCTAGCTCAATTGTCTGCTGAGCTAATTCGGGTTTAAAACCCTTTAGATCTCCATACTCCCAAGTGAAGACGTCATTGAATTCTTGGCACAACAAGTGAAGGCTTGCTGTTCTTCTTTGGTATAGATATTGCCAAGCTTGAGAAGCTTATCTCTGAATATTTCAATCGGTTCATAATGCTCCTCCTTCACTGTAATGCTGGATTTATCTCTTCTAACTTGATCATCAATGTTGAAGATTGATTCAAGGGTAACTAACCCCTTGGGCATCTTATTAGACTTGAACTGAAGAATTTGGTCACCATATTTCTGTTCAAGTTTTTGCTGATTATTAGTAGAAAACTTTGCTTCTTCGATCAAAAAATTGATAATTTTCTGATCGTTGTAAATTTTTTTCCAACTGACAGTATTATCAGGTATAGATGGTCTCACTATCACCTTAACATATTGTTGTACCTCAATGTTATGTATATCAATAGGTATATCATATGGTGAACCTTGTTGAATGTTGTGGTTGAGTTGCTGATATGTGGTTGTCATTGATGTCAACACTATTAGCATAAATGTCCTTAAGACTGTATATGTTGAGTATATTGAGAAAATTGTAATTAAATATGTTACAGGTTGTCTGTGAAGCAGTGAAGATCAGTACGATGGAAATTTTAGTATGTTGATAGTGAGAATTTTTGTATTAAAGGGTTTATTTTCAAGCCTATCTAGTTTATTCACCAAAAGTTTTAGAGGTGTGCATGAATATTTGAGCAAGCTACGAGTTTCTGTATTCTGACAGTTATTCTGTTACTGTAAATGGTGTTCATGGAAGAAGATAATGCGATTTTGGTAATCTGATTTGTTGCGTATGTTACTGTGGTGTTCATGGAAATTTATAGATCATGTTCTATCTGTGTTGCACGTACACATTGATCATTGTGCTCATGGTCTGAGATTTTCTCTTGCATGTTCATGTTTTTCATGTTCATGGCCGACAAGGTGTTTGAAGCATGTTGTGGATCTTCAAGGAAGAATATTTGAAGGTGTTTTATGTTCAAGGACATTATTTTGGGTCTCTACTATATTGTGGCCAACCTTGGTTGATTTGCATAAATAATCTTTATTATTTTGGGCCGACAGTTTGCATTCATTCTATTATTTTGTTGAAGCCCACATATAGTGATGCAATTTCCTGTTGTGGATATATATAAGTGATTTTTTATTCATTTGAGAAGTGTGTGTGTGTGTGTGATGCGAAGTGTGCGTGTGCTATGTGTGAAAAGGTTTAGATCATTCAAAAGTAGAGCAAAACATGAAGAAGAGCGAAGAAGAGTGAAGAAGTGTTCATGTGCTTAACTGGAACTGTACTCAGGTATTAGCAGATGCTACTTTCTCAATCCAAATTATTCAGATGGATTTAATATGAATATTTTCTATAAGAGAATGAGTTTTCCTTTGAGCAGTGAGCTCTAGGCAGTGTGCCTGAATGCATGTGCATTCCTCATTTATTCTTCTTATACTTTTAATAGGGTATAACTTGTGGATTAACCTCCACCATGGTTTTCTCCCTTAATTGGGTTTCCACACAAAAATATTGGTGTTATGTATGTTTCTGATGTGTTGTTGATTCATGCTTTCACTATTATTAATCAGATCTAAGAATAAGGGTTAATAAGTTTAATAAGTTTGAAATTATGTGACAATTGATTCACCCCCCTCTCAATTGTCTGCCCTTGTGTTTCCAACAATTGGTATCAGAGCAGGTTCCTTGGAAGAAGTTTAACAACTTGAGGTGATCTGAGATGACAACATACAAGAAGGATAGTCCGAGATTTTATGGAACAAATTATTCTTTGTAAAAGACTCGAATGGAGTGTCATCTGAGATGCATTGGTGAATCCTACTGGAACATTACAAGCAATAGGTATATTATTCCTCAGAATGGTCCTACTACTACTGCTGAGATTAGGGATGCTGAATATAATATCAGGACTAAGGAAGCATTGTTGAGTGCTTTGATTGATTCTAAGATGATGAATGTTATGGAGTTGAGGACTGCTTATGAGATCTAGAAAAAGTTGGAAACCTTGTATGAAGGTGATGCAAACGTAAAGATTGCTAAGCTACAAATTCTAAAAGGGAAATATGAATTTTTGAAAATGGGTGATGATGAAAATATTACTACTTTCATGCAAAGAGTGAATGAACTTGTGCATGACATCATATGTGCTGGTGGATAGTTAGATGAATAAGAGATTGTTGATAAAGTGCTTAGATCCGTGCCTACTGCATACAATGTTAAAGCTACAACTATTGATGAGCTTTGAACCATGACAAATGTAACCAGAGATATGCTGATTGGTAAACTTACTACTTTTTGAGTTGAGTGAATTCGGTGATGCCCCTCCGAAGATATAATATGCATTTAAAGCTACTACTTCCAGGAAAGACAACTAGCGATATGATCCAGGTGAAATTTATTCTAGAAAGGTATTCCGGTATGAGGAAGAAATGAGACAAATTGAAGAAGAAGAAAGATAAATAAATGAGCTTCAAGCACTTATTGTCAAAAGGGAAGCCAGAGGAGAAGGTAAGTATAAAGGAAATTTTCCTATAAAATATTTTTCTTGTAATAAGATAGGTCATTTTGCATCAAGGTTTCCAAAAAGAGTTCCTAAGCCAAGACCTTACAAGCCTAAATTTCAAAAGAAGTGTTATTATGCTGCTGATGAAGGTGTGACAGATGATGAATCTGATAAAGGGAATGCAAGTGAAGATGAGTTTGTGTTTATTGCTATCAAGGAAAATAATCCCATGTCTACTATATCTGCTAACTGTATAAATGTGGAGAAAGCCCAAGCTTCTTGAGTTGAAGAAAAAGAGGAATGGGTAATTGACAGTGGATGTTCACATCACATGATAGGTGATAAAATTAAATTTGTAATCCTGGAGAAGTATGATGGTGGTGTTGTAAGATTTGGTGATAACAATGGTGGTATAATCCGTGGCTGAGGATGTATTTCTTTTGATGGTAAGCATAATACTGATGATGTTCTTTATGTTGAAGGTTTGAAGCATACTATTTTGAGTGTTGGATAGATGGTTGATAAGGGATATAATCTTCAATTCAAACATGGAAAGTGTAGCATATTGGGAAGTTCTGGAAATGTGATTGCTTTAGGTACTAAAACAAAAGGTAACATATTTCATTTGAATATTGGTAGTAAAAGTTGTCTGATTGGTCAAGTTGATGAAAGTTGGTTGTGGCATAGAAGAATGTGTCATGTAAACTTTGAAAATATTATCAAGATAAGTTTCTCATAGGCTGTGAGAGATATTTCTAAGTTGGTGAAGCCTACTAATGCCATATGCAAGGAATGTCAGTTAGGAAAACAGACTAGAATTTCATTTCAGAGCAAACAACATTGTTCAAATGAATTGTTGGAGCTTGTACATACTGACTTGTGTGGTCTTGCTAGAATCAGAAGCTTACAAGGTTATAAGTACTTCGCGTTGCTTATTAATGATATCATTTTTGGAGGAGATGATGGTTTGTGCATGAAGTTTTCTAATGAGATGCATAATGAGTTTGAGATGTCAATGATTGGAGAGTTGAAATTATTTTTGGGATTGCAAATTACTTAGTTAGATAAAGGGATATTTATATCTCAGTCCAAGTATGTGAGAGAACTTCTAAAGAAATTTGGTATGGAAGATTCAAAGCTAGTTGATACACCCATGGTGACTGACTGTAAGTTGAAAAAAATTTAAGATTCTCTGAAGGAAAATCAGACTAGATACAAATCAATGATTGTTGGATTGCTTTATTTGACTCAAACTAGACCTGACATCATAAATGCTATATGTATTGTTGCTAGATTTCAAGCCGATCCTAAGGAATATCATATGACTGTTGTGAAGAGAATTTTTAGATACTTGAAGGGAATAGTTGATTTTGGCCTGTGGTATCCTAAAGATGATGATATTACTTTGAGCGCCTTTACTAATGCTGATTGGGCAGGAGATGTGAATGACAAGAAAAGTACTAGTGGTGGCACATTTTTCTTGGGAAAGAAACTGATTTCATGGTTAAGTAAGAAAGAGAATGCCGTTCCTTTGTCTACTGTAGAGGTAGAATACATTGCTACTACTAACAATTGTACTCAAGTATTGTGGATGCAACAGATGTTGTAAGATATAAGAGTTGGGTATGATTAACCTATTACAATATACTATGATAATTCAAGTGCTATAAAAATTTCTAAGAATCCGGTGTTGCATTCAAAGACCAAGCACATATCTATCAAGTTTCACTTTTTGAGAGATAAGATGAATGATAAGGAAGTCAGACTGGAGTATGTGCCTACTAAGGAAAATATTGTAGACATATTTACTAAGCCATTACCTAAGGATACTTTTGAGTATCTCAAAGGGAAGTTAGGAGTGATTACCCCTCCTAATTAGAACTAAGATGCAAAGTCTTTGCATTAATTCATTAATTCACAGTCATATCTTAATCCAGATTGATGTTGTGGTGGCTACTACTCAAGGGGAGTAGTCAGATAATTCAAATATGTGGTTCAAATCTTGTGTATCTTTGTCATTGATGTCAAAGGGGGAGAAGAATAATGTGAAAAAATCTTGGAGAACTAAGGGGGATAAGAGTAATGTGAAAAGGCGAAATTGTTGGAGAAGAGTTAGTTGCGTTGATGGTGTTTTCCACATCATGTATTTCCATCAATGCCAAAGGGGGAGATTTTTGGTTGTTGTGGTTGAGTTACTGATATGTGGTCATCATTGATGTAAACACTATTAGCATAAATGTCTTTAAGACTGTATATGTCAAGGATATTGAGTAAATTGTAATAAAATATGTTATAGGTTGTTTGTGAAGCAGTGAAGATCAGTATGTTGATAGTGAGAAGTTGCAAATTAAAGGGTTTATTTTCAAGCCTATGTAGTTTATTCATCAAAAGTTTCAGAGGTGCGCATTAAGATTTGAGCAAGCTATGAGTTTTTGTAATTCGATAGTTATTCTGTTACTGTAAATGGTGTTCATGGAAGAAGATAACGTGATTCTACTAATCTGAGTTGTTGCATATGTTACTGTGGTGTTCATGACATTTATAGATCATTTTCTATCTATGTTGCACATCCGTATTGATCATTGTGCTCGTGATTTGATATTTTCTCTTGCATGTTCATGTTTTTCATGTTCATGGCCGACAAGGTGTTTGAAGTGTGTTGTGGATCTTTGAGGAAGAATACTTGAAGGTGTTTTATGTTTGAGGACATTATTTTGGGTCTCTACTATATTGTGGCTGACCTTGGTTGATTTGCATAAATAATCTTTATTGTTTTGGGCCGACAATTTTCATTCATTCTATTATTTTGTTGAAGTTGACATATAGCAATGTAATTTCTTGTTGTGGATATATATAAGTGATTGTTTCTTCATTTGATAAGTGTGTGTGTGATGCAAAGTGTGCATGTGTTATGTGCGAAAAGGTTCAAATAATTTGAAAGTAGAGCAGAGTGTGAAGAAGAGTGAAGAAGAGTGAAGAAGTGTTCATGTGCTTAACTGAAACTATACTCAAGCATTAGCAGATGATACTTTCTTAGTTCAAATTCTTTAGATGGATTTAATCTTAATATTTTCTGTAAGACAATGAGTCTTCCCTTTGAGTAGTGAGCTCTAGGTAGTGTGTCTAAATGCATGTGCATTCCTCATTTATTCTTCTTATACTTTTAACAAGGTATAACTTGTGGATTAACCTCCACCGTGGTTTTTTTCCTTAACCAGGTTTCCATGCAAAAATCTTGGTGTTATGTGTGTTTTTGATGTGTTATTGATTCATGCTTTCACTATTATTAATCAAATCTGAGAATAAGGTTTAATAAGTATAAAATTTTGTGACAACTGATTCACCCCCCCTCTTAGTTGTCTAGCTTTACGTTGCCAATAATATGGAAACTAATCTATCTGCTTCTCTATTTCGATTTCTAGGAATAGACAACAGATTAAAAGCATCAAAATTTTCAATTGAGTCCCAAAATCTATGCTTGTATAACTTTAGAAAATAATTTTTAGTTACACTCTGATTTCTTACCTGATTTTCTATTAATTTTGAGTCACCATAAGCTTGCAAACATTTAATACCCCTTTTCTTGGCCCAGTCTAGGCCATGAATCAGTGCCTCATACTCAACAACATTGTTTGTACAACTGAAAGCAAAATGAAGTGATGAATATTATCTCTCTCCTTCAAGTGAAATGAGCATTTCTCCTCCACTAGAACCTATCTTACTTCTTGAACCATAAAAAAACAACTTCCAAAGTGGGTTACCCTACTGATGAGGCTACACTTCATCTTTAACTAGGTTTGGAATCATCACATCAGGCTCCTGAATCATATAAATACCTAAACCTACCTCATCCATGCGACTGAAAGGATCAGTCTCGTGATCTTTGTCTGCCCACTCATCAAGATTCATGATGGGTATTTTCCCAATTGGTGTACCAGAGTCTAAGGTCATGGATTGATCCTCTTGACCATGGACAACAAGGTTGGCATTTATTGCACTAGGTACTTATGGATCTATATGGTCCTTAGCCTGGACTTCTGACTTAATGGTCACCTTTGTACCATATTTGGTTCTAAAAAACAAATGGGACCAGTCAGAAGACAAATCACCCCTAACTTAGTAGTGAAATCTCTGGACAGGCACATGCCGAAGAAAGGCGACAAGTCTATAACATATATGTCTTGTGAAATTGAGAAATTTGGGCAAGCGTGTAGGGTAAGAGGTAGATTCTTGATCATTCCTATAGATTGAGTGGTTGTACCATCTAGTTGTATGACTCCTTTTGAAAGGGGATCATACGCCAAACCTAACTTATCTGCTAAACTCTTAGGCATTATGAAACTGATTGCACCAAAATCAATCATACAGTTATGGAATAGATTGTTACCTATAACCAGAGTGACCTAGAAGGGTGGTGGCTTTACCTCCTAAACTAGCTGCTCCTTCTTAACTTCTAAACTATTGGAAAGAACTCTGGGCTTTTCCTATACAAGCTCATCAAAAACGGATATTTTCGCTAAAGCCTCTTGCAGGCTTTCTTTTTGCCTGGGAAGATGCAAAGCATCTAACATGGTCATGCTAACAGTGGCTTTTTTTATATGATCAACAATACTGAAAGCTAGGGTACTAACCTTGTGTTGCACTTTCATAATAATGGGCTCTGCTTGTGCTATTTGAGGTTGAGGTTGTTCTTTCCGCTATTCGTTTGTTGCTACAATATGTTGTCTTGGTAGAATTTGAACATTTTGAGCTGTAGTATGCTGATTTTCCCCTGTTGGGCTGTAGGAATCTAGTCTTTTTGCTGAACATCTTGTTGTTTGTCCTTTTCTAGTTGCTATACATTAGGAACAACTTGTTGTCTCAGGTTAACAACTCTCTTTTTTGACCTCGTATTGGTTGTAATCAAGGTATCTGACTGATTCTTCCCTTGTGCATGATTAACTCCACAAAATTCATTACCTTGCCATTTCATCATGGCAGCATCAATATCGTTCTATTATGTTTGATCATCTTGCTGGTCATTTCTCTCCTTAACTGTCTTCTCAGAAGTGGCATAACTGCTTTGCACCATAAGAGCTTGGTTAATCACCTCATTCATACAAGGAGCCTGGTTGTGAGGCTAATTGTAGGGATAACACCATATATAGTATTGTTCCAATTTGTTATGCATAGGTACAAGCTCTTTAGAAGATCTAACAAAATTTTGATTATAAGGCTGATTAGGCCTGACATTAAAATTTCTCCTTTATCCTTAATAGTCATCCTGATAAGGTGGTCTATTTGGTTGAAAGGGTGCTTGATAAGGTCTATAGTTCTAGCCTTAATGATTTTTGAGGCTCACTAAGTCTTTGCTGACAACTTGCAACAATTTGGCCATTTCTTGCTGGGTACCTTTGATTTCCTATTGGGATCCTCTAAGTTCTTGCAATTCTAGATTTTCTATAACAATATTATGTTGAGCGGTTGGTTGATAGCCTAAGGCTGGATCAACTAGAAGTGGGGTAATAGGAGGTATATTAATGGGCATCAAAGGATGAATATCTAGAAAAATTGGCATAGGAGGCCTTGGTGCAATTTTTCTAGCCTGAATCAGGCTGTTTTAAGCTCTAATAGCTATGTCAAATGCTCCTGGTAAGGTTACTCCACCCATTGATTGTATCATTAAAAAAATATCACTATTTAATGCTCTAAGAAAGTACAAGAAATCATGATCTGGTGAAGCTCTTACCGTTGCTGGTATTCTGTTCTAGGTTCTTTGAAATTAGAAATTGAAATTAGTCATCTGCTCTTGCGAAGATCTCTTTATGGTTGTCATTTGTTCTACCAGGGAAAGATGATCTGACTTATTTGAAAATTTCTTGCTCAACTTGTCTCCCAATTCATCCAATGATGTGACAATGTTAACAACTAAACTTCTAAACCATTGAAGAGCCTCACCCTTCAAAGACATTTCCAAAAGCCTTATGGCTACATTCTCTTGCATGATATGATGCACAACGCAAAGAGAAGCTACATATTTTATATGCTCTATCGGCATGATCTGATCTTCACCTGTAAAGATTGACAAAATTTTCAGGGCAACAATCGGTATGTCATCATGTTGGGCCAAATTCAATGGGCTTCCATTGAATGGTACAAAAGCATGAGCTCTGGCCATTGGAGCTACTGGAACTCTGAAACTTATTTTTTGAAGTATTGGCACAAGACATACTGAAATTACTAAAACTGAAAGTGTATTTGCTCTTAGTGAACCTCTTGAAGGTGAAATTGATATTCTGAAGCTTGGTGAAGCTGAATGCAAACCTGGTTGCCTTGTTGACGGTCTGCCTCTTCTTCTAGGTGATGAAACGAATGACTTTGTTCTAAAGCCAGGAGATACTAATTGATTTCTCGAAGGCCAACTAGGTGTTCTTTTGGCTGTCCTTCCTCTTCTCTTTGGTGATGACAACTGCAGGTATTCAAATGGAGAAGAACTTCTTCTCATTTGAATGTTTCTCATATTCTACTTGCACTTGATCTACTTAAAATTGAGCGGAGTCGCTAGGTATAAATTATTACCTCTGAAAGGTTAAAAATATTTGATGTGTATATAAGAACAACACCTTGAAACTGTTGAAAAATTTCTCTGAAGTGGTCTTCGGAGTCCCACCAGGCGTGCCAAAAATTGTTGTCATGAGGATTAGCACCCGAGTGCAAAGATGAGAGGTTTAGCAATACCGTGAAACATTGGAATACTTTCAAGTTGTGGGTACCCTATATGGAAGTAAACCTCCAGATTATAGGCTGGCTTCCTATTTGATTTTTTTAATTATTTAATGTAACTGGATGGAAAAGGGAAGAAAGTTTGAAATGAGTGCATAAACTAAACTTAAAAACTATGGGTGATGCACTTAATTGGTATTTATGAAAAAATTGATTCACAATTGATTATTATGAAATCTATTTTCACAGCACAAATTGGGCAATCTAATCACATAAGTGTTTCATCAAAAGGCCTGACAATCCATTATTTATGAAGGAAAATGATGTTTTCACAACCTAAAGGAGAGGATAAATTAACAACACAACTTATGACCTATAACTAAAATTGTTTTTTTTTGTGTACATGCATTCATGAATGTGACAAGAATTTAAAGGTTTTGAAATAAAACACATTAAATTCACATCTAAAACATTCAATAAATACAAAAATATTGAATCTGAGAAGGCTAATACTAAAATGCAATAAATGGAAAGAAGTAAACTCTTCAAATGACAAACTATATGAACCTATAAAAGTTGTTGTCTATATTAATCAAAATGAAAGCTGAGTTACAAGATATTTCTCTTTGCAAAATGCAAAGGCTGAGAACTCCAATGCACTTAGAGGTGGAAGAAATAGTTCACTGAAAGTGAAAAGCACCTTGAAAATAGCTCCCACAAGAAAAAGAGAAACTATGACAAAAGAGGGCCCACCAATGCTGTAAACTGAGCTTAAACAACTCAAAACACTCCCTCATTCTGAATTTAACTGAAGTGAAACTCAAAAATGACTCTGATATGCATGGAGGTGGCACTGAAAGTAAAAAAATATCCTCCTCACGAGTAAATATGAAAACCCTGAAAAAGAGGAGTTGACACTAAATGAAAAGAGCCCAAAATAGGCTCAACTCCTCCTCTCGATCAGTTAGACTGATGGAGACCTCAAAATTTCATGTAACAGACCTCAGTTGCACTCCAAAATGTGTTAGAAGTATCTTTAGTTGCATTGATTGCACGATCAGTTAACTCCAAAATTAGAACTTCAAATCTACTCTCGTCCTTGATACTCTTGCATGCATCCTTTTTTCTAAGGATAAATAGTTTTAAATAATGTTAAAGTAATCAATAAAGAATTAATTTTATACTTATGATGTAACTATCTTCTTATTTGCTTTTGCATGACATGCACTAAAGAAATTTATAATTCATTGCTTTAATATTATTTACAATATAATCCTGCTTCAAAGGCATGTAAAAGTTGATGAATGGGAACATGAGCTTGGTGGCGTATGCAAAACTTTACAAGGTGCCTTGTATGAGTTTACAAAAGGATTTTTCACTTTGCTTATTGTGCATGAATATAAGTATAGGTATAATAAATACCAAATACATTAAATTTTTGATAATGTAAAGTCTTTTTGTAAAAACATAAGGAAAAAGCCTTAAGAAAAAGAAGACCATTTTAGGGTAAGTGAAAATCCTAAATGAAAATACCTATGGCTTCATTATCATGCATTTCATTTTGTAACCTTCACTGGTGCTTTGGTGCGCCACCAACAAGAGTTTGAGCTCAAGCCTTCTGGAACCTTGGTTGTGAGATTTCCATGCTGGATTTGTGTTAAGGCTGAGTGGTAAGGCTTTGGTTATTGTAAAATGTCTGTATACTTTCTTAACCTTATTTGCATAGTAAATTTCTACAAAATGTCAATTATTCGTAAAATATTTGTATACTTTCTTAACCCTATTATGGCTGTGACTTTCATCATATGGTTAATGGAAAAATCTATGAAGTATCCATTGTTTCAACTCACTTTGCAAGAGAAAGAAAAAGTGGTCAAGATATTGTAACATGCTCCGACTTTAATTTTCTATCTCTATTGCTCAAAACTTGAAATTTTTTTCAAAAAATTTGAATATTTTCTTTGAAACTCTAGCTTGATGTCTTTGCTAAGCATGGGTTTCGAGGGTTTAATGCTTCTATGCTTGGCCTTTTGAGCTTATACTACCTTTCATTTTCCTGGAGATACTCTGAATATTAACTAGAATGAATGACCTCCATTATTTTTTCCTTTGTAAAAAGAAGGCCACTATATGTCAGGGCCACAAATTTATTTATCTCATCTAGGTTTCCTCATTTCATAACTATGTATTTGTCTTCCTTTTGAAGAAACCTTGAGAGGGTTTCATGCTTTATGTATAAAGTCCTTTTTATTACTTGAACATGGATCGACCTATGATAAATAAATGAATGAACTTGTTTTGCCTTCCCTGTTTTTGGGTTTCAAAACCCTTGCCCGACTACAATAAACAAAGCTTAACAAGAACATTGCACTTGCTGGTCTATATGCATATCTATTCTACACATGCTCTTGATTCTGTCTCTTGTAGACTCATTTCCTTTGAAACTTCATGGAACAACCTTTATTTTTATTGAATGTCTTCTGTCTTTCTCTTTTGGTTTTCACAATGTAAATAGTGCTCCATATTGCTATTTGTAAATGCAATGTTAGATTGAAATGAAGCTGTTATTACTCTACAATTCATATGTATAGATATTGATCATGCTCCTAGTTGAAAACCCCCACAACATTGTGCCTTATTGTTTGCATTATCACTGTGCATCATCTCCACTATTGTTGAATTTTTTGTAAGCATAACTTGGGCTTCTTTGTAGAATAATAGTGTATAGAAGATTTAAACATTCTTTTCCTACTATGTATTTGATAACAATTATGACTTATGCATACTCATAAGAATAATTGACTGCAATATCTTTTTTCCATTAGGTTCTGTTATTTTCAATTTCAATCTTCAAACACCAATATAGTTTCAATCATATCTTTTTTATTCTGTATCAAACCTTTTAACCCATAACTGTTGCATAGGTATGATTGAAATTGTATCAATGTTATTTTTGCAACTGCAAAAAACAATACTATAACACTATCCTGACTTGCCAATCAAATCCTCAACATCTTTGTTAGCCTGGAGAAGATTTTCTATTTGTTTTTGCCCTAAAGGAAGTTTCTTTTATGGCTGCAAGCCATCATCTGGCTTTGAGGACCTTCCAACTAGGCCTAAAAATTGTGTTGCTTCCTTTATAATAGAATTTCTCTATGAAACTAATTGCTTAGATTTTGAACAAGAAATCAGCTCATCTAAGTTGTATACATGAGGTTTGTAGGACTTTCCTAGCATTTTTTCTCTCATTTTGAGAATGATGATGCTTTTTCATCCAGCATACTTGTTTCATCCCTTACCTCACATTGAATTTTCATTAATCTAGTGGAAAGATTAGAAGTAACACTACCATTTAATGATGGATAACTAATTGTGATACTTGGAAGAGTATCTATTTGAAGATAATTTTTAGAAATAGACTATGAAAATGGAAATTCTACATCAATCTTTGGAATCTGTGTTTCTCTACACTCTTCTGTTTGCTTGTTATGTGACACATACATGATCTTTTGAAGAGAAAACTAGTTTCTTATTGTATGCACACAAAAATAGTCTGGAGCATATATTAATTAAATACTTGCTGTATAATTAATATTCTTAATTCCTCTACTATTATAAATAAATTGTTAAATTTATTAATATGGTTCATTATTCTAATTCTTCTTTTCCAAAATTCACTTTCTTCCTAAATTAATTAAATTGACAAATTAAATCAATTTGTTATTTAATTGTTTTTCCCTCTTCCACTTAAATTTGAATTTTTAAAATTCAAATTGGCCTCTAAATTATATTCTTCTTAAATTGTTTAAAATGCACAAATAAATTAATTTGGAATTTTTCTAATTAACCATCTCCATTTAAATTGAATTTTTAATTCAATTTAAGCACATTTCTAAATATTTTCTCTAACCACCTCCAGCTCACTTGCCACCTCATCATGTGTCTCACAACAATGAATTTTCTAAATTGAAAAATATGAATTATCTTCAACAACTTTGCAATCAATTTGGAACTAACTGAGACACATGGCTCTTCCTTCTTTTTTATTCCCTTTAACACTTGGAAAATTGTTTTGCTAAAGGGAACCATCTCCTTGATTCCCTCTAACTTCCTGATGCTCCATCGTTGATGTTGCAGGATCGCAATCCCGACCATCCATTGCTGCCACATCACCTTGAGTCTTGAAAAATCTATAAATAAGATTCATTGCTACAACTTTTCAACAAGTCAAATTTGATAATCTCACGCTATAGAATTTTAGTGCTTTTTGAGAGAAATTTGGAGAGCTTTTGTAGCTTAGTTTTGCATTTTAGTTCATATAGAGTTATAATGGAAATTTTATTTTGGATAGCTTAGTTTATTTCATCTTGCATATAGCATTTCCATTAGCTCATCAGCATAAATTTTAGTAGTATTTGGATTTTAGTATCATCTCATCATAGGACCATTTAGTCTTCAAACATCAAATATAAAAAATACAAAAATATAGGCATGTAGACTTCATCATAGCATCTCGTATCTTAATTTTTCAATCTTTGTAGGTTCATGTGCAACACTAATAAGATTTGAGAGAATGATTAGCAGGGGTACTTGAGATTAGAGAACCATGGGATGAATTAAGAGGATATATGTAGCTTTTAATTCCGTTATTTAGATTTCCTTTTATATAATACATTGCATGAAGGTGTGTTTGATTTTATTATTCTAACTTACATATTTCACCCACACATAAATTGGTACCCACCGTGGGGCTGAGCCCCCTTTTTTAATCTATTTTGTGTTGTTTTATTTTGAAGGTTCCGTCAAAATATCCAAAATAGTGCATACAAATTTTTCTCCAGTGCATCTGGTTTCTATTTCGGTGCATTTGGTTTCTTGTTTCGGTGCATACGACTGTTCTTTCAGTGCATCTGGCTCCTATTCTAGTGCATCTGGCATTTATTCCAATGCATTTGGATTCTGTTTCGATGCATTAGGGAGTATAAACTTTATTCTGTCATTTTCCAGTTTTAGCGCATTCAGTTCATCTTTTAGTGCATTCAATTTTTCTTTCAGCGCATTTGGTAGTTTAGCACATTCGGTCTCTGTAATGGCACATCTATTTTTTACTATAAATTTTTGAGATTCTCAAAATTGATTTATGTTCTTTTGTGTTGAACGAACTCAATACGCAATCAAAGACTTTGCAGAAACAATTAAAAGAATGCTGTCAAAGATTAAAAGCTGAAAAATACTAATATTTGGTTGCAGGGATTAAATTGTTCATTTCCTTTGGTTAAGATAGGAATCTAGCTTAAATAGAAGGAAGAATTTACACCATGTTTGATGTGTTTGGAGTGGTAGGCGAGTATGCTCTCCCCTTAACTGGGTGATCAGAAAGCTAGACCCATTCATTTCTTTCTATTTTCACCCTTAGAGGGCCTGCCTTAGTGGGAAAAGATTTAATCACCCCAAGGGAACAAACTAGTAACAGGCTAAGGCCAAGCCCTTCTAGCCGGTATATAAAATGAGGACTTGAGAAAATTTCAAGGACCACAAATGGTTATGCCGACAAGTGATTCCCTTAGTACTCGTGAGGTAAATAAAAACCTATAGAGGTTAACCTCTACAGGCTATGGATCCTCCTTAATGAAGCTAATCTTTCCGTATGTATAGCCCAACCATAACAGAATGCCGGTACTAAAAACCTCTTTGTTGTAGTAAACCCAATTACCTTTCTATTCTTTGGTGCAGCAACGGTCGTTGCCAAGACATCCACATTCTCACAATTTTTAGTAGAGGTGAAAAACTTACCATGGGAGATTCATGGGAGTTTGAAGTTTAGTTGGCCTAAGAAGAGAGTGCACTATAAGGGGGAGCCCATGCAACCAAGCTTTTAAGTCACCCGCTAAAGATAAGTGCGATTGGAGTAAAATCCACATGGAACCCAAAAGAATATTTCCTTACACAACCTAGGATTGTGCTTGTTTGATGTGTCTTCACCTATACATTTTAAATAAAAACTCAAGAAAACACAACACTCTGAAATATCCAAATAATGATTTAGAAGACAATTCAACCAAACAGTTCAAATTCACTGTCAAAAATTAGAAAAATCTGTCAAACTGTCAAAAAACTAGTAACACTTTCTAGTTTGACGCATCCAGTGCCTGTTTCAGTGCATTCATACCATTATCTAGTGCATCCATTTGTTGTTTCAGTTCATCCCACTTATATTCCCAATATATGCTCTTTCAATGCATCTATTCAATCTTGCATTGCATTTAGACCATTCTTTAGTGCATCCATACCCTGTTCTGGTGCATCTAGACCTTCCTACAGTGCATTCCGACTATTCATAGCGTACCTGGTAACTTTTTAAACAAAAAATTGAATTTGACCCTCTTTCTACCAATCAACATCTAGCTTAGATATTCCCTCTTACAACATGTTTTCATTATCCTAAATTTTATGTTGAGAGATTGGAAATCAACCAAATTTGTCAAGAAATCCCTTACCAAAAGAATCAAGAAACCAAAGAAGCACCTTGGCTATAAGAAATTTTTGAAAAGGAGATGATTCTTGTATCAAAGTAGGAAAGTCTTGCTTGATTATCGAACCTTCATCCATAGGTATCATGACTTTGATAGAGGATACATTGATGATTTTTCTTTAGAGCCTTTATCTTCACAAGCTTATTATCAATGAAGAGCTCTTTCACAAAGGCATAATCATAGTTAACCAATTCGCCATTCCTTCATTCCTCAACCAACAATTCAATATTCCAATCATCCCAATCAATTTCTACAATAGAGCTCAATCTTGTCAAAACTAGCATTCCCCAAGTAAAAATCCCTCATCTAATCTTTGATCAAACATCTTAAAGTGCCTTCCTCATCACATCAATTTCTAATTTAGCAGGTATGTTTCACCATTAGGATTTATCATCCTTCACCAAGATTCATCATCCTTTATCCTGAAATAAAGCTTGCTCAACCAAATTTTTTAACCAATCTCTTTTGGCACTCCCAAACTTTGGTCAAATATTTAGAACATTATTGTCACTTGTATGCTCGTCCAAACAAGATCTCAAAAGATAAAACTTCAAGAAAAAGGAATTGAAACCTCAAATACCATGGATGAACAATTAGATAATCCCTTTCATAATATTCGTTCAACTGAAACTGATGAGGTAAATGAAGAAGATGTCCAACAAGCCCAACAAGACTTGAATTTCCATAAATTCTCAGAAAAGGTTTTCAAAAAGGATTGAAAAAGATACCTCTTGATGTTGGAAAACAAAGGAGTCAAATTACCTGCTGATTTTGATATTACAAAATTGAAAAGGAATCCTAAGAAAATGGAAATCGAGACACAAACTGAATGAAACAGTGAAGTGAAAACCAATGATCCCATGGACATTTTGAAACAACAAATCCAAACTCTTCAACAAAAAATGCAGAACATGCAAACTGAGACTACTAAGAGATATTCCATACAAGATGTATGTCCCTACCCATTCGATCAAAGTGTTAATATGATACCATTCCCTAAACATTATGAATTTCCCAAATATGACAAGTACAATGGGAAAACTGATCTGATACATCACGTAAGGAAATTTTGAATGATGAGTCTTGAATTTTCCCATGAGGATACATATTTGATGAGATTATTCCCGCGTAGTTTGGGAGGGCAATTCATGTAATGGCTCTCACAATTACCACCAGGGATCGGATCTTTTGAGGAATTGGTGAACAAGTTCATTACCCAATATTCATATAATATTCAACATGAGATTACAATGAAAGATCTTTGTAACGTGAAACAAAAGAAAGGAGAATCATTCCTCATATTCTTACAAAGATGGAGAAGGTTATTCACAAGGTATCCTTGACCCATACCGGAAAAATAGAAGATAGAGGTGTTCATTGATAACTTGAATGATGACATGAGCTATAGGCTTGAATTACAATGCCCTCCAAATTTTGAGAAATTGATCGAAAATGGAATCAAGATTGAGGAGGCTTTGGTCAAACGAGGAATTCTAAAAATAAATAACAAAAACAATTCATCAAATTCCTCCAACAATGATAAACCAAAGTTTTAGCAAAAGTATAAAAATAATGACAATGATACCTCTACTGAAATGTGCAATGCTAAACTGGTCTTCAATTTGTCAGGAAGTTCCTTAGATACTAATTTAAAGAACACCCAAACTGCCAACCAAATCAACAATCAAAATGCCAACCACGGAAATACTCAAACCAATCGAAATAACAAATCATCCAAAACCCTACCCTATCAAACATCAAACAATCACATAAAGTTTATGCCTTTGGGTCAATCACATGAATCCGCCTTGAGGGAACTTATTGCAGAAAATATCATCACTTTACTTGACACCCGAGGTTTTGAACCCAAAGTAAAATCATCCTAGTGGAATGAAGCCCATTATTGTGAATTTCATCAATGCAAAGGTCACCTCACCAACAATTGCATGCAATTGAAGCATAAAATACAAGATTTTATTGACAATAAAATCATGAGGATCGAGGAGCCTCAAACTAAAACTGACCATGGGGTATTCAAAAACCCTTTTCCAAATTATGACAAAGGAGAATCTTCTAACAATAATGGCAAAGGGAAGAATGTAAACTATGTTTAGGATACCATCATCCTTAATATTTCAGCCATTGAAGATCATGCAAATGATATTGAAATCAATAACCCACTAGGTCTTATTGCAAATAATCATCGAATCAACAAAACCAATATCCTTTTTAATCAAATCCTCAATATCTCGCAAGACATGGTTTTAATGGAAAATCAAGTTAACGTCATCAAAATCAATGGAAAACAAGATAGTGTGCCTGTTAATGTAACCACAAGGGCTCAAACCAACTATGTTTCAAAGGGTAGTGCTTCCAAAACACCTACTGCTACATCTCATCAATACAACATTGTCGATCAGCTCCAAAAAATCCCCACACAAATATCAATATTGAAGCTTCTCAAGATCTCACTAGCCCACAAAGAGATCTTGGAAAAAGCCTTAGTAGATACAATGGTACCCAATAATCCAAAAGTCTGTGCTTTCCAAGCCATGGTGGGACACCTAGTCGCTCCTCACTGCTTATCCTTTTCGGAGAATGATGATGTATCCCTCACTCATCCTCACAATGTGGCCCTTCATATCGAAGTCTTGATCCATAAAAATTGTGTCAAATGCGTCCTTATAGACGAAGGAGCTGGACTTAATATCTATACTTTAAAACTTGTCCATGCACTAGTGTTCTCTAAAAATACAATAGATCCAAGAAAGAAGATCACTATAAAAGCATATGATGATGAAGAGAGAGATTCAAAAGGCTTGATTATATTGCCCATTTAGGTGGGGCCAATTCATAAAAATGTGGTTTGTCAAGTTTTAGATAAGGATTTGACATATAATATACTCTTGGGTCATCCTTGGATCCATGAAATGTAGGCCGTACCTTCAACATACCATCAGTGTCTAAATTTTCCTTGCAATGGCCAAGAAATCACTATTCCTGCTGATTCAAATGGTCCTCAACACTACAATGCCCTTAAGGCCATCCAAGATGTATTTATGCCTCATAACCGTGAAGCTCCTCATTCCACCTTTGATACCTTGAATAATTCTAGTCAGGATAATCCTTTGTCAAAATTGCTAGCCATATCCTCCCATGAAGTACATCAATCAAGTTCATCATCCAAATAGCCAGAGAAAAAGGAAGAACCTAGCCCTTCTGCATCTACCAATTCTAAAGCCCAGCTTAATACCATGGCCAAATTTTTTGAAGAGAAAGTCCAAATCAAAGATAAAGGTGTCAGTGAGTATTCCATTGAACAATCCCTCTGCCTCTCACAATTAATGTCACCAAAATCCTAAAAGTAGACACCCAAGCAGAGGATGTTCACATCACATGATAGGTGATAAAATTAAATTTTTAATCCTGGAGAAGTAATCCTGAATGGGTAATTGACAGTGGATGTTCACATCACATGATAGGTGATAAAATTAAATTTGTAATCCTGGAGAAGTATGATGGTGGTGTTGTAAGATTTGGTGATAACAATGGTGGTATAATCCATGGCTGAGGATGTATTGCTTTTAATGGTAAGCATAATACTGATGATGTTCTTTATGTTGAAGGTTTGAAGCATACTATTTTGAGTGTTGGATAGATGGTTGATAAGGGATATAATCTTCAATTCAAACATGGAAAGTGTAGCATATTGGGAAGTTTTGGAAATGTGATTGCTTCAGGTACTAAAACAAAAGGTAACATATTTCATTTGAATATTGGTAGTAAAAGTTGTCTGATTGGTCAAGTTGATGAAAGTTGGTTGTGGCATAGAAGAATGTGTCATGTAAACTTTGAAAATATTATCAAGATAAGTTCCTCAAAGGCTATGAGAGATCTTTCTAAGTTGGTGAAGCCTACTAATGCCATATGCAAGGAATGTCAGTTAGGAAAACAAACTAGAATTTTATTTTAGAGCAAACAACATTGTTCAAATGAATTGTTGGAGCTTGTGCATATTGACTTGTGTGGTCTTGCTAGAATCAGAAGCTTACAAGGTTATAAGTACTTCACGTTTCTTATTAATGATACCATTTTTGGAGGAGATGATGGTTTGTGCATGAAGTTTTCTAATGAGATGCATAATGAGTTTGAGATGTCAATGATTGGAGAGTTGAAATTATTTTTGGGATTGCAAATTACTTAGTTAGATAAAGGGATCTTTATATCTCAGTCCAAGTATGTGAGAGAACTTCTAAAGAAATTTGGTATGGAAGATTCAAAGCTAGTCGATACACCCATGGTGACTGACTGTAAGTTGAAAAAAATTTAAGATTCTTTGAAGGAATATCAGACTAGATACAAATCAATGATTGTTGGATTGCTTTATTTGACTCAAACTAGACCTGACATCATAAATGCTATATGTATTGTTGCTAGATTTCAAGCCGATCCTAAGGAATATCATGTGATTGCTGTGAAGAGAATTTTTAGATACTTGAAGGGAATAGTTGATTTTGGCCTGTGGTATCTTAAAGATGATGATATTAATTTGAGCACCTTTACTAATGCTGATCGGCTTTTAGGATTTTGGTGTCTATTGTTGGTGTGGGGGCAGGTTTGCTGTTATGCATTTTAAACCTCCTCAAAATCTATTTGGCATAGTTGCTTTGTGAGATGAAAATTCCATGCTGTGTTTTTTGAACTTCAATCCCAAGAAAATACTTCAACAAACATAAATCCATCATCTCAAACTCATTTTTCATCACCTCTTTAAAATAAGCAATTCTGTTGTCACTGTTACCAGTAAAAAATAGACCATCTACATACAAAAGAATAATTAAAATATCACCTTCAGCTACTTTGATGTAGAGTGTGGGTTCGCTGTTGCTCTTTCTAAAGCCATTGCTCAACAAAAATGAATCTATTATGCTTTACCACACCCGAGGTGCTTGTTTCAGCCCATAAAGAGATTTTTAGAGCCTATACACTTTGTCCTCTTTCCCTAAGACTTCATAGCCAAGTGACTACTCCACATACACTTCCTCTTTGATCACTATGTTTAAGAAGGCTGACTTTACATCCATCTGAAACACCTTCCACTGATATTGTGTTTCAATTTCTATGACTGTTCGCACTATTTTCAGCCTTGCAACTAGTGCATATGTCTCATCATAGTCTATTTCGGGCTTCTATTTGTACCCTTTGACAACAAGCCTTGCCTTGTGTCTTTCAATCTTCCCTTTAGCTATACACTTGGTCTTATAGACCCACTTCACTCTAATGACTTGTTTACCCTTGGGTAAATTGTTTAGCTCCCATGTTTGATTCCTCTCTATAGCCTCCAACTCTTCATCCATGGCCTTAAACCACTTCTCTTCTTTCACTATTTCCTCAAAGTGGATTGGATCACTATAAGAGAATAATGCAAAATCCTAGTTTTCATTAAAATTAGCATGTTGTGTGCTATCATAAATCTCCCTCACACTTTTTATCTTTCGTGGCATCAATGATGTGAGTGTAGGGTCTAAATTAGCTTTTGAGCTGCTGCTGCTCTAACCTCTAGAGCTACTGTATTGTTGACTATCGAAGCTACTGCTCTTCTATATCTTGGAGCTACTACTCTACTGTCTCTATTCAGAGCTACTATTCTACTGAATGCTGCCAAAATTGTTACTTTGTTATAAACTTTAAGAGCTATTTTTTTCCAATGCTCTATGATAGTTTCTCCCAGAGCTTCTATTCTCTTGAGCTCCCCCTAAGTCACTGTCATCTAGAGCTTCTTCATCATCAAAGGGTATTGTGACTGAAATACCCGTGGTGTTATCCATCATTCCATCCCATGCTTCATTTTCAATGAAAATAACATCCCTACTAATCACTACCTTATTGGTGATGGGATTGTACAATTTATAGGCTTTTGAATCCTCACTATAGCCTATGAAGATACACTTTTCTCCTTTGTCATCAAATTTTTGCCTCTTCTCTTTTGGAATGAATGCATATGCCACAAACCCAAATATTCTTAAGTGCTCAACACTCCATTTTCTATTTGTCCATACATCTTGTGTAATCATATCATGCACAACCTTTGTGGGGCACCTATTCAGTATATAGACAATTGCTGCTATAACTTCTCCCCAAAAAATGTGTGACAACCCTTTTGCTTTCAACATACTTGCTTCCATATCTTGAATGTTCCTATTTTTCCTTTCAACCACTCCATTTTGCTGTGAAGTATACCTAATTGTGAATTGTTTGTGAATGCCCTCATTTGTACAAAAAAATAGAAATTCTTTGGAGATGTACTCTCCCCCTCTATCTATTCTTAGGGCTTTGATATAGTGTCCACTTTCCTTTTCAACTAGTTCTTTAAACCATTTAAATTTCTCAAAGGCTTCCGATTTATTTTTCAAAAAATAGACCCATATTTTTCTGCTGTAATCATTTATATATGTCATAAAATAAGTGTTTCCTCCTAATGTGGGGTTTTTCATGGGTCCACACAAATTTGAGTACACTAATTCTAGTGGTGCTCTTACTCTCCTAGAATACTTAGATTGAAAAGGTTGCCTATGTTGTTTTCCTAAGATGCAAGCCTCACACTTGCCATCAGGTTCTACAATGAATGGTAAACCCCTAACCATTCCTTTCCTAGACAATAAACTTAAACTAGAAAAGCTTAAGTGCCCATACCTTAAATGCCAAAGTTTTTATGGGTCTTTGACAACTGTCTTGAAAGTAGACTGTTGTTCAATTGCCATCTGTTGTGCAACTGCTATGAGTGCTAGTGAGCATTGCTATTGTTGTGTGTCTATTGTGTCTGTCGCAGATACTATGTGCATCCTAAGAGGAAAAATTTTGTTTCTCATCATCTGCATGGCTACCATCACTCTCTTGCTACCTCCTTTATCAAATATCTTGCACTCCCCATTCTCCATCAAGATTCTATAACCATTTTGGACCATTTTTCCAATGCTTAATAGGTTATGTTTTATGCCGGAGTCATAATAAAAATCCTAGAGTTTTTTCCTCTCACCATTCTTGGTTTGAATGCTGACAACACCTTTTTCCATCATGGGAACTTTCTCATCATTTCCCATTTTGATTTCAGTTTGTATGTTGTTGTCTATGGAGGAAAATAATTTATTGTTACCACTCATGTGGTTATTGCATCTACTGTCTAAGTACCATATTTTATCACTATTGCACTCAACAAGATTGCAAAAATTGAATACATTGGACTATTTCTCATTTTCAACCTTGTTCTCATTTTCCACATTAACATTTTGGCCTCCATGGTCATGTTGCTTCTTTCTACACTCACTAGCATAATGACCATACTTGTGATAGTAATAACATTGTACATTGCTCTTGTCATACCTTTGATTTGAAATACTATTTTTCTTCTAGTTTTGGTTAGTTGACTGTGAGCTGCTTGACTTCTTTGTGCTGTGAGAACCTCTGCTATTACTTCCTATTCCCCAACCTCTTCCATTAGTCCGAGCTTTGAAATATTGCTCTAGGGAAGGAGCAGATCTGTTCAACTGCTACTCATGGGTTTGTAGTGAACCCATCAACTCATCTATAGTCATTTTAGACAAGTCGTTTTGCTCTTCAATGACAATGACTATAGGATCAAATCTAGAGGGAAGACTTCTTAATATTTTCTCAATAATCCTTTGTTCTTCCATTGTTTCTCCATTGATTCTTAGTTGATTTATTAAGGTTGACACCTTAGTGTGGAAGTTTGAAATAGACTCACTATCTTTCATTGGAAAAGTCTCAAAATCTCTTCTTAAGAGCCGCTACTTCACTAACCTTACTTTGTCAGTCCCCTTGTAACTATTTTGCAATATTTCCCAAGCTTATTTTGCATAGTTTGCTGCTGCAATACATGGGAAAATAGCCTCACTCAAGGCTACCTTAATCAAACTGATGGCTTTTGCATCTTTCATCCTTCTTTCAACTGATTCTTTTGAGGATTTGAAAGAGCTGTATAAGTTGTTGGGTCTGTGATATTATTGAACCCATTTATGACCAACTCCCATAAGTCATTAGCAACCAAAATGGTTCTCATCTTCTTAGCCCATATATCATAATTTTGTCCATCAAAGTTTGGTGGCTACTGCCAACCTTTGCTCTCACCTCCTGCCATATTTCTCATATTTGAGAAAATAAACTAATGCCTAGATAACCTAGGGCTTTACCCAATACACCCAAAAATAGTAAACTAATTGTCTGCCCAAAAAATAGGGCTCTGATACTACTTGTTGGCAGGTAGGGGTGCAATAAAACACAAAGTCACTGCTGTGATAGGATGGACAAAATAGGGAAATAAAAAATAATGCAAAGACTACATAGAGACATCAAAACTAATCACACAAAAAAAACTTTTCATATATTCCTTCTTCTTCCCAAAATTACAAAATCATAGAGTATATTCTCTCTTTTACACAACAAAAAAAAACTTAAACTATTTGGATAGATGTCCAATACAAATGGTTCTACACTCACCTATAACTATAAATGGCTACAATAATGTAGCTTTTTTTTTCACTGCGTTGCATCTGCTAAAATTCTATGCACTGTTGCTGTAACATTCCCTTCTTCTTCTAAATATTCTTTTGCTACTGTAGGTTCAACCCAATGCAAAAACTAAATTATACTAAACTAACAGTTTCATTATACCTTTTGTCTTGTTTGAAAATGCTCATGAGAATGAGCGCTAAATTTCAAAATTCAAACTCAACTACCAAAAATAAATACTACAGGTTTACATTGGCAGGTCAATTGTAGGGAGATTATGTGGGGTCTGCTACTGCAAATTATCCTTTGACAAAGGATTAAATATTTCCAATAGCCTCTTTAAATCTTGCAAAATAAAATTTGAAACCCATGTTCTACTTTATTATTTTTTATTTTTTTAAAATACCATGACTTGCATAATCTAAAATATTATATTGCAAATCTGTAGTTTTGATTGGATGGAAGCAAATATCCATTGTATTGGTTAAGTTTTAACTCATGATGTGCACAAGGAATGTTTATGTTATTTTCATTCTTGGAAAGAAATCTTCAACCCAAAGGAAATATAAGATATAAATCACAGCCAAATGAATGGATGACTTGCATTTAAGTCTAATCTCTGCCATTATAATCTACCAAATTGACTATTTGGTTACATCTATTTTATTAAGTATATTTATTCAACTAGGATGATTTTCTGATGTTCACGCTCGTTTTGGTTGTTATTTCATTTTGGTAAAGGTTGATACCATTGTATTTCAAGCAATGTGGCTGATGGTGAAGGTTGCAATGTTTTTCTTGCACCTGCATATTTTTATTTTTACATTGAGGAGAAGGTAAAAATTATGTAGTAGGTGTTAGCCTCTATTTGAGTTAGCTTAGTTTTAAACTATTATACTAAATTGGTAAACGTTGTCTTGTGTCCAAAATCTATTGAGATAATCCAATTGGTGCAAGCATATTTAGATAGTCCAATGGTCAAATTGTTTTCCTAGTTGAAAGAGTTTTTTCATCTATGTTGTCCCATAAGGTTAGTGTTGCATGTTACTTCACTTATTTTTTTCAAATTGAACCGAAAATAATTAAATCTCAAGAACCATTCAAGATGAAATGAAATGGTTTTACATGGGTGTTCCTAGCATCATCAAAGATATTGAGAAAAAAATTCAAGGGAAAGCATCTTCTCGATTGAGAGATTTTTATTTTCTAAGTTTCCTTCAAAAAATTCATAAAAAATTTAAAATATAAGTTTTTAGATTATTGGAGCCTTTACAAAAGTTTTGAAACTCCTTAAATCTCCCAAAGTGTACATGGTTAATGCAAATTTTTTTAGTGGTTCTATAACTATTACCGGATCCCACAAGGTTACCACAACCTTGTTAGAACCTGACGAGGTTGTGACAACTTCATTAGAACCCAACACATGGTCCACAACCTCACTATATTAAAAAGAGAGGTATTTGAAGGTGGAGTTTAAAAGGTCTTCGATATTCCAATGGTTTTGAAAATTCCTTTGAGGCCCGATTTTTTTTTGAAACTCCTCTCTTTTTTTGATAGTGAGGATAGAAACATACAAAGCATGTGAACTATTTTGAAATGCAATGGATCTATTGAAAAAACCTTACAAACTTTTGAGCAAATGCAAGTTGATAGTAATAAGATCAAATTCCATGATTTTCACTAGCATCCACTCTACCCACATCAACAAAATATCTTTGCGATAGGCTATGGATTTCCACAAAAGAAAAACAAATTAGGGATTTTTATTAGATGTTTTAGTTGTAATTTCTCTAGTAGACATGAATAAAAAATGAGAAAACATAGACATGGTGAGTGGATTGTTCCACATAAATGCCCCAAACAAATGTGATCTATTGGAGCAACATGAGCATATAAAAATGGGAGCTCTAAAACTATGTATGAACATCCATCACAACATATTGAAAAGGAAATAGGTGCATGGACATAGGAACTACTTGATGATACAATTACAATATTGAGTGAAAATAAATTTGTTTTAAAGAAGGCACAATAAAATGTTGATTCTATTGTAGGATCATCCCATTGAATTGGTGTAGAATTAGAGTCTATAAAGGAAATATTGTGGAATCATATCAAAATGGTTGCATTTTTGGAAGGTCCATATTAGGATCATCAACTTCAACTGATGGCCACATGATTGAGAGAGTATCATCAAAATGACTCAATGTACAAGAGAAATAACCTTAATTTGGTATGGATGAATAGTGGGAGAATGATACATGGAGACCTTCGATAAATGATGAATATAGTGATAAATATCTTGATATGAAAGAACTTGGCAGGACTTTGTTGGAAGATAGTTACATGGCTACTCATTATTCTGAGGGTTAAATTGAGAAAAATCATCATGTAGTTGGAGAAACATGTCAAAATGTAGATGTCAGTTTGGATATTGGGTTGCCTATACTAACTTGTTTTTTTCTCAAAATGAGTTATAAGCATCTCATGGTAATAGGGCTTTGTCAACTTTGCATGCATTTGTGAATCTTCAAGTAGCACAGAGTTATGATGATGGAGATGCATGCAAAAAATTGGGAGGAGAATAATATGAGCATGTTAGGGCCTTGAATGTGGACAGAGCCTATCTTAAGTTTAGAAAAAAGGGGCTCATCTGGTACAAAGAGAAATGTATCTAATGTTGCTTTGGGAGGTGAACCATTATTAGTAAATAAAATTTGAGGATAGCTTGGTATTTGTATGCTATGTGAATGACCTCAAGCTTATGAAATAAAATTGATGTCATCTCTTTTATATTACTAGTAGCAAGCTTGCAATTATAAAAATTCCTTGCAATTATAAATAATTGGGAATGGTTGACACTTATTGTATTAAATGTGCTCAAAGATATTCAAAAGCCACAAAAGAATCAATGAAGAAGCTCTAGGAATGATTTATAAATGTACAAAATTTAACATACAACTATTTTAGGATGGATTTAAGGAATAAACATAGAGATATATACATATGGCCAATGGGGAAAACTAAAGGTCATTAAAAGAAGCAGTTACCCATACAAATCAAGTATTTTATTATAAATATTTATATCACAAAGATATGTAATGGTATTATCCTAAGAAAAAATGGGACTTTATTTTATAAAACTTGAAACAAAATCTTAAGATAAATAAATTAGTTACGAAAAATGAAAGGTTATAATTCTATAAAAGAAAATGTAAAAAAGGGGGAGTAGAGTTTTTAGCTAGGAGTGGAGAATTTCTAAAAGAGGGGACTAATTTTCTCATTTTTTATAGAGGAAAGAGTCTATGAGCTCTTCTGTTACAAAAATAAATAAAGAACATATGGCTGGTCTATGAGTCAATCATGTTTCTTTGTTTTTTGGATTCTTTTGTTGGTGAATTCGTAGTAGTTTCTTTGATGTTTTATCATGTGTTTTATTGAGGTTGTTTTCCTTAATTTTATATGTTATCTTTATGCCTTTGACAAATGAATATGTGTGTTCATCCTCTTCCCTATGTAGTTATCTTGTCTCTATTTTAATGTACTTTCCTTTCTTTTTGTTTGGTTAAAAGAATGCCCATTAAAATCTAAATTTTATCATATGAGGGATTTGTACCTCTAAAATTCATTGGAAGATCATTAATCCAGTAGTGATATCTCCAACTATTCATTCATTTGTTGTTGTTCACCAGGAAATTTAGAGTCATTTATTAAAGGAAAAATATGGTGATAATATGTTTACCAATATATTTTTGGCGACTCCACTAGGGAGATAAAAATATTGGTGCATATTATTCTCTAGAATATTAAAAGGTACCTCCTCTTGAATGGAGGTTGGTGAATATATAAAATTAATATATTTTCTATTATTTTAAGTTTTGCACCATGCCATTAGTTTCATCCCAGCCATGACGAACTCACTTTGGACCATTAGAGTTGGCTCAATGTATAGTCTTACCTAAAGGATCTCAAAATTATTTTCTAAAGTTCATTAAAGAGAAATCACAAATCATATTCAAGAATTTGTTATTGCCTATTGAATTTTGGGAGTTTGTGAAGAAGATATTGTCTTGTAACTATTTGTTGAAAGCCTCATTGGAATACTGTAAAATGGTTTTAGAATTTGAAAGATGGGTGCATTACAAATTGGGATAACTTGAAAGGGAATTTTCTCACAAGATTCAAACATGTAGTTGATGTATATACTCTATTATCTCAACTTTTCCAAATTCAAAAGAAGGAAGGAAAACTCAAGCGACATGCAAAAATTCACCTAAAAATTAGTTGTGTGTTTTCATTGTTGTATTGCAACTTGAGGTTAGATTTCTTTTGAAGTGAAAAAAGGTAAGAAAATTTGAAATTGCATGAAATGAAGCTATTGAAATTGAAGATGATTTAGATTTATTTGTTTTGTTAAAAGAAAAATATATGAAAAGATGTATCCCAAAGGTTTCAAATTTTAAATTAATAGTCATTTGTTGATAGAGGGTCAACGCTCCCCTTAGGATTCATGACATGGACTAACCGCCTCCTATGGATTTGTTAACTCTGGCAGTTATATCAAGCATTAACATGTCAATATTTTGGTGGAACGACAACTGTGGGGCCAAAAATTGGTATCAAAGTAGGTTCTTTGGAAGAAGTTTAACAAATTGAGGTGATCCGAGATGACAACATACAAGAAGGATAGTCCGAGATTTGATGGAACAAATTATTCTCTGTGGAAGACTTGAATGGAGTGTCACCTGAGATGCATTGGTGAATCCTACTGGAACATTACATGAAATGGGTATGTTATTCCTCAGAATGGTCCTACTACTATTGCTGAGATTAGGGATGTTGAATATAACATCAAGGCTAAGGAAGCATTGTTGAGTACTTTGACTAATTCTAAGATGACGAATGTTATGGAGCTGAGGACTTCTTATGAGATCTGGAAAAAGTTGGAAACCTTAAATGAAGGTGATGCTAATGTGAAGATGGCTAAGCTACAAAGTCTGAAAGGAAAATATGAACTGTTGAAAATGGGTAATGATGAGAATATTGCTACTTTCTTGCAAAGAGTGAATGGACTTGTGTGTAGTATCAGATGTGCTAGTAGATAGGTGGATGAATCATAGATCATTGTTAGAGTGCTTAGATCCTTGCCTGATGCATAAAAAATTAAAGCTATAGCCACTGAGGAGCTCCAAACTATGACAAATATAACTAGAGATATGTTGGTTGGTAAACTTATTGCTTTTGAGTTGAGTGAATTCAGTGATGCCCCTCTGAAGATAGAATCTACATTTAAATCTACTACTTTCAAGAGAGACAAGCAAAGATATGATCCAGGTGAAATTTCTTCTAGAAAGGTAATCAGATATGAGGAAGAAATGAGACAGATTGAAGTAGAAGAAAGAGAACTGAATGAGCTTGAAGCACTTATTGTCAAAAGGGAAGCCAGAGGAGAAGGTAAGTATAAAGGAAAGTTGCCTATTAAATGTTTTTCTTGCAATAAGATAGGTCATTTTGCATCAAGGTGTCTAGAAAGAGTTCCTAAGCCAAGACCTTACAAGCCTAAATTTCAAAAGAAGTGTTACTATGCTGTTGATGAAGGTGTGATAGATGATGAATATGACAAAGGGAATGCAAGTGAAGATCAGTTTTTATTTATTGCTATCAAGGAAAATAATCCAGTGTCTACTGAATTTGCTAGTTGTACAAATGTGGAGAAATCTCTAGTTGCTTGAGTTGAAGAAAAAGATGAATGGGTAATTGACAGTGGATGTTAATATCACATGATAGGTGATAAAAGTAAATTTGTAATCCTGGAGAAGTATGATGGTGGTGTTGTAAGATTTGGTGATAACAATGGTGGTATAATCCATGGTAGAGGATGTATTTCTTTTGATGGTAAGCATAATACTGATGATGTTCTTTATGTTGAAGGTTTGAAGAATAATCTTTCGAGTGTTGGACAGATGGTTGATAAGGGATACAATGTTCAATGCAAAGATGGAAAATGTAGCATACTGGGAAGTTTTGGAAATGTGATTGCTTCAGGTACTAAAACAAAAGGTAACATCTTTCATCTAAATGCTACTGGTAAAAGTTGTCTGATTGCTCAAGTTGATGAAAGTTGGTTGTGGCATAGAAGAATGTTTCATGTAAACTTTGACAATATTATCAAGATAAGTTCCTCATAGGTTTGAGAGATCTTCCTAAGTTGGTGAAGCCTACTAATACCATATGCAAGGAATGTCAGTTACGAAAACAAACTAGAATTTCATTTCGACGCAAACAACATTGTTCAAATGAATGTTGGAGCTTGTGCATATTGACTTGTGTGGTCCTACTAGAATCAAAAGTCTACAAGGTTATAGGTACTTCATGTTGCTTATTGATGATTACTCTAGGATGATGTGGGTTACTTTCTTAAGGGAGAAATATGAAGCTCTAGAAAAGCTCAAGATCTTTAAGGCTATGGTTGAGACAAAGAGAGGTCTGAAGATTAAGTGTCTGAGATCAGATAGAGGTGGTGAATTTACTTCTGGTGAGTAATTCTTTTTGTGAAGAACATGGGATAAAGAGACAATTATCAGCACCACAGACCCCTCAACAAAATGGAGTTGTGGAAAGGAAAAATAGGATAGTTCAAGATGCTACTAGAACTATGATGTTGGAAGGGAATGTCCCTCATATCTGTTGTGCCTCTTGCACACATGCCCCATTCAGAACGGGGACCCTCTCTTTCCTTTTGGCCTGCCAGTTCATTTTTTCTTCACCTCATTTTGCGTGCTCTATTTTGACATCCTTGATGGTCAACACATTCTCAAAAGTCCCATTTTAGGGTTGACCTAATTTTTCCCATTTGAAAAATGCTAAGTCTTAGGCCCTTTCAGGTTTTCTCTTTCTGTTGGTCTTCCTGATGTCCGTGGCACCTTTCAGGCCCGAACCCTCGGGGTTTCCCCTCTTGGGTTTCCCTTTGTGGGTTTCCATTTCGGCTTCATCATTTTACTCGGCCAATGGTTGGTGTCTTCTCAGCCTTTGGATCCCAGTGCTTTGATGGTCGTCTAAATTATTTGTTAAACTTGATGGCTCCGCCAATGCATCTTTTCGACCCTCAGACCTCGGCTCTCAGACTTCTATCCTCAGGCTACCGTCTCTGATTCACCATTCCACATGGCCACCATCCAACGTCCTTCTGGACCTTGGACCCCGAGTTCCTATTCGTTGTTTGATTTAACTTACCATTTTTTTTTTATGACTATCTTGGGACGTCTTCCCGGTCACCAGTCCCTGAACCTCCCGCTGCCGCTCGAGAAATTTGAATTCACCTACCTAATCTGCCACTGTACCAAGAATTTACTAAGGCATTGATTGCACTAGGGGCTATTTAAATGAGTTTTGAACTGTCATTTTCACATGATAGGAAGGAATTCGAAGCGCTCTTCAACCCCAACATTCTTTGCCTCTGTGCCCGAGCTCCAACTTCACCATTCCTCACAAATTTAGTATTCTACTTCTTCGGGGATTTGATGTATGTTTAGCACCTGCCTACCCTTTCCTTATTCTCGAAACCATGAGTTGAAAATTAAATGGAAATCAAAATGAACTCGAAACCTGGTAGGATAGTGCCCCCGACCTAAAAACCCACAAGTTATAAAATTGAAAATCAAGGGATTGGAGGCTAAAATTCAAAACCAAAATTTGACCTCCTCGTCATTGTTCTCGAGAGAAGGCAACCACATCTTTCGGGCCCAGACTTCTCCCCACATCTTTCGGGCCCAGACTTCTCCATGGCCGCACGTAAAGTAAAACTTAGAGAAAATTGACATGCAACCAAACTCACCTCAGGTCCTGACCTTTGGACTTCCCTTCCCGAGTTTCCGTTGTGCCTCCACTATTCTAAACGGATTTCCTCCAGTGTGCTTCTAGACCTCGAACCCCGAACACGTGAAGTCCGTTACAAACTTGCAACCAAAATTGAACTTCGAAGTTGTCCTTGGACCCCGGCACCCAGACTTCCATTCCCTCGCTGTTGTCTCTACTTCATCATTTTAAATGGCTGCCACTGAGCATCTTTCTGATTTTGGGGCTCTGGTCGCCCATCCGTTTTGGATAATTTGAACAGGGAAACTAAAATGTCCAAACTTCATTCAGACCCTAGCCTCCGAAGTTCCATCTCTGAAATTCCATGTCATTTTCGCAATCCAGAACAACCAAACCTGTCCACTTTTTTGAACACCAGGCCCCAACCCTCAATCCGCCTCTAGATTTTTCACCAACTATTAAGTCTACCTTAGGTACAATCTTCTGGACTTCCGTCCATGTTTCGCTATTTCACATGGCTATCCTATAGCAGCTTCCTGACCTCGGCGACTCAGACTCTGAAACCTGATTCTCGAAATGTTGTTTTCCCTGCGCTGTTCCAAATAGCCAACCCTGGATGACTTTCCTATAGCCAAGGCCCGAATGCCAGAATAATGAATCAAACGACCTCCAAATCGAATATGGACTTCGACCCACGTGCTAAAAATAAACCTTCTTTCATACCAACCCTTTATTGAACAAATCCAGGATTGGGAAAAGTCATCAGGAATGGCTTGCCTTGTTTTCCCTTCCAAATAGCATTCTTCCAGAGGAAGTCTAACCCTTGGGGCCCGGGTCACCTATTTTCCTTCCAATGTTATTATTATCAAGTGTTAGACTTTTATTAAATGAATGTTGTGGATCTAACCTTGATTTGCAAGGATTTGTTCAAGGCCACATTCTCATGTTAATGTTGCTAACTCCTATCTCTCTGTGTAGGATTTATGGAATCTGGTACAGAGGCCTCTGGGACAACCAAGGACAAAGGGAAAAGAACCACCAAGGCCCCTTGAGGAAAAGAAGATAAAGATCAAATGAAGTATTAATTCCAGGGGGCACCATTGCATTCCAAGGTCACAACTAGTTGGAAGAATATCACAGACACCAATATCGGACATGTCGATATTAATGAGTTTACATGAAGATTCAAGATTGACCCAGAGATAGATAATGCAAAATTGATTAGAAGCAGTAGACTTGCCAAAGCTGCAGGTTTCCTGCCGCCTTGGTGGCCCTTGAGCTGGTAATGGCATGCCGAGAGGCATACCAACTTGAAACAAGGACCATCATGGATAGAGATGGCAATGTCCTGGCTGATATGTCCCCTCTCGGGATAACTAAAACCTTCCACATCGCCTTTGAAAGAATGGAGACCCCAACCATAGAGGAGTGCAAAGAATTATGGGATCAAGATCCTATAAAATGCAAGAAACTGATCAACCAATACTAGTTGAAAGACAGGTGGGGTAGTGCTGCCAAAGTCCCTCAAGAACTCTACCACAATGATTTCTTCGAGGACTATCATGACCTAGTCACCCTACTAAGCAGAGTAATGAACCTTCTTGCTACGGCCTTCTTCTAGGAATGGATGCTATATTTTGTTGAACAAATTCTCCATGGGGATGATATTGCATTCTATTGGGGGGAGATAATCAACAATTGCTTTCATGAGAAATTTGTGAGTGTGAGGAAGACCTCCAAATTATACATGATTTCCTACCTGGTCTATTTGCTTTCCGATCGACAGAATTATAATGGATTGTCAGCAATGGCCAATGAGGCACCAGGAAGAGAGCTCAAATCTTGTGACAAATACCCGCAACTACAATACAAGAATTTCAAAAAGGACTATTGTAGGGTAAATGATGCTTTTACTGCCTACATGATTCGGTCTCTTGGAGGTGATTTTGAGAGAAGAGTCTCTCACAGTTCTAGGGCCATTCTCAAGCACTACGCCTTCCTGTTCATACAATTTCCCAAGTTCACCTACATTCATGCCCAAGGGTTCACAAAAAGGCCGAATAAGCTGCCTTGGTACCCTAATGACTAGATTATACTATTGGAACTATATTGGCAACTGCGACATATACACAACATTCTAAGCAGTAAACATATGGTAGGGACCCCCCTATCCCCTCAGACTTGGCTAGGGGATGTATCAAATTCATACTTCCCAATGCGCAGGTAATTCAGAGAAGGAGCTAGCCGAATACCATTTCAGACAACATACAACTCAGCCACAGATGGACCCATAAAGTCATATTAGAAAGGAACTTGGACCAAAGTATTCCCACCTCCACCATGTTGAGGATTTTTGGGCTGATTGAAAGGACAAATTTGAAGTGTGGATATGAGATTATATGCGTATGATTGCATACTTCGTGAAAAGGGTGAACCTGTGTCCGGTTCTGGATCAGCTTGAGGAGGATGAGAGCACAATGATCGACCCGAGGTATAGTGCCATTGCAAATTTTCCATTGCCTTTAGTTGATTGGGATGATCCAAAGGTTGATGACCTCGACATTCTTACCAAGCCCATTGAGGCTCAAACAAAGGCATGGATTGATAGGAAGGTCACTCGACTAGAGAAACAAGGAGTCACCTTGACATTCAAGGGGCTTGAAAGTGATCCAAGTGGTTCTAATGGTGGGATGATTGCCGCTAAAAATGGAGAAACATCCAAATCCCCGCCATCTGTCAAGTCGAGAAAGAGAAAGGAGGTTGATGAGAAGCTACCTAACCCAAAAGTGTACACCAGAAAGGCCTCAGAGGGCGAGCCTCCTAAGAAGCATAGAAGAATGAGCAACATCATAGAGATTCCTGTAATACCTAAAGATCCACTCCACGAGGGGGAGGAGATGGAGGCTGCCCACCAAGGTCTCTGTTGTGCTTGTTGCACACAAGCCCCGTTCGGAATGGGGACCCTCTCTTCCCTCTTTTGATTGCTAGGCCCTTTTTGCTTCACCTCATTTTGCGTGTCCATTTTGTGCCCTAATAGGTCAACTCACCCTTCAATGACATGTCTTAAGTTTGATCGAACTTAACCCTTTTGAAAAATGCTAAGTCTAAAGTTAGTTCGGGTTTCCCTTGTTAGAATGCCCTTTCTGACGTCCATGGCCCCTTTCAGGCCCGGACCCTCGGGTTTCCTTCTCCGGATTTCTGTTCTGGGTTTGTTGTTGCTGGCGTTCGACGCCCAGTGACTTTCTAGACCCTGGACCCTAGATCTTGGATTTCCACATTCGGGATTCCGCTTACATTTCGCCGTTCCTCACAACCACGGCTGGACGTCTTTCCGACCATCGAACTCCAGGTCGCCTGTCACCACCTGTGAGATTTGAACTCACCAACTTTTTGACCACCGTATGAAGGCATTAAAAGGCTACATTAATGGCTATTTAAATAGATTTTCTGATTTTCATTTTCACTCGACTGAGTGATAGAGAAATTTGGAGAGCTCTAAAGCATTTGACATTTTTAGCCCTTGAATTCGAGCTCTTTTTTTGATGTTTTCCATGCGGTCGGTAGCAAGCTCTTCGAGATTTTGAGGTACGTTCACTGTCTGTGTGCCTCATCTTCTTTTTCATCAAATTTTGAGGTTAAGATTAAGTAAAATGTAAAACAAGTCCAAAATCTGGTAGGAAAGTACCCTCCCCTAAAAACCTATGTTCTAAAATGGGAAAAATCGATCGTTTGGGAAGTCAAAAATCAAACCGGAGGTGAACCTCCCTACCATCATTCTTTGAAATAGGCGAACACCTTACCTTGGCCCGGGCTTTCCTGCGGCCGTCTGCGTAGACAAACTTAAAACCCAACATTTCATGCGGCCAAGCTCGTCCTGGACCCTGGCCTCCGAATTTCTCCTCGTGGGATTCTGTTGCATCCTCGCTATTCTAAACGGCCTCCCCCGAGTGTCTTTTCAACTCCCGGATCTCGGCCCCACAAAGTCCATGTCAAAATTGCTTAAAAAATTGAAAATTAGCAAAGAAACAAACTCTTCTCAGGATCCGATCCTTAGAATTTCGTTCACGGAGTTCCGTGTTGATTTCTCCATTTTGACGGCTTGTCCCGGGCGTCTTTTTGGACCTCAGACCTTGATTGCATGAAGTCCGATCCCAATTTCCAAATGAAACCAAATCCAAGTGCATCTCGGACCCCAACCTCTGGAATTCCGTCCTAGAAATTCTGTGTCATTTTTGCTATTTTACACAGCCATCTTGAGACGTCTTTCCCAGTCCCTAACCCCGATCCTCGCTTCACCTTGTATGAAATCCCAACGAAAACCCAACCACCCAAGGTGTGTTTGGACCCCGAACCTTGAATTTCTGCTTCCAAAATTCTATTCCACTGGTGCTGTTTTACACGGCAAATTCAAAGCGACTCTCCAACCCCCGGGCCCCGACCATCTGTTTGCCGCTATGCTCCTAGAACTCCTAAAATTTGTCTCCAAGGATTGTCCTCCAAAATTCCCCTCTCGGATTGCCTCTTGCATTTTGCCGTCCCAAATGGCTGACTCATAACTGCTTCCTGGCGACGGCGATCCGAGATCCGAATTACGGCACCCGAAGTTTCATCTCCCCTACGCCGTTTCCAATGGCTGTCTTGCAGCTGATGCCCGAACTCCCAAATGAACGATCAAATTACCTCCAAATCCAAAATGGATTTCGAACCACTTGCTAAAATTAGGTCTTCCTTCACACCAAGCCTCATTTGACCAAATCTAACACCGGGAAACCCCTTTGGGAGTTCCATGCTTAATTTTCCCTTCTGAACGACATTCTGCCAAGGGAACTCTGACCCTGGGAACCCGAGTTGCCTGCTTTGCTTTTTAAGAAATGTTCTATCAAATATTATGTGACTATTGAATATGAATAATGATTGTAGGGCTAACTTTGGTGTGCAGGGACTTGTCCGGAGCCATTTTTCATGTTTGAATGTTACTGATTCACGTCTTTTATGTAGGATTTATGGAATTTGGTGCATAAAATTTTGGTGCCTCCAAGGAGAAGGGAAAAGGAATAGCCAAGACACCTCAAGGCAAGGAGGATAAAGAACTAATGAAGTACAATTTTCAAGGGGTCCCCTTACAATCCATAGTTACCACTCTATGGAGAAATGTCACGGATACAAACATCGGTCAGGTCAATGTTGACGAATTTACACAGAGGGTCAGGATGAACCCCAAAACATAAAATGCAAAGTTGATAAGGAGCAGCAGAATCGCTAAAGCTGCAGGCTTCCTGCCGGCCTTGGTGGCCCCAGAATTGGTAATGGCATGCATTGAGGCATACCAACCTAAGACCCAAACCATAGTGGACCAGGATGGGAATATTCTTGTAGAAATGTCCCCATCAGGTATAACAACAACTTTCCACATCCCTACCTTTAAGAGCATGGAGACCCCCACCATGGAGAAATGCAAAGAATTATGGGAACAAGATCCGCTGAGGTGTAAGAAGTTAATCAATCAATATTGGTTGAAGGGCAAGTGAGGTAGTGCCAGTAAGCTCCCTCAGGAGCTCTTCCACAGTGATTTCTTTGAGGCTTACCACGACCTAGTGACCTTGCTAAGTCGGGTGATGGGTCTTCCTACTGTGGCCTTCTTCCAAGAATGGATGTTCTATTTTGTAGAGCAGATTCTCCGTGGTGATGGCACTACCTTTTATTGGGGGGAGATAATCAGTGACTACTTTCACGAATAGTTTACAACCATGAAGAAGACCTCCAAGTTCTTCATGACCTCCTACCTGGTGTACTCCCTCGCGAACTGACGACACTATCAGGGATTAACTGCTGTGCCCAATGAGGCATCAGGGGTGGAGCTCAAGCCCTATGATAAGTACCCTTAGCTATAGTACCAAAATTTCAAGAAGGAATATTGTAGGGTGAACGATGCATTCATCGCCCACATTATCCGATCCCTAGGAGGTGACTTTCAGAGAAGAGTTTCACATAGTGCCAAAGCCCTCCTCAGACAATATGCCTTCTTGTACATTCAATTTACAAGGTTCACATACATCCGTGCCCAAGGATTCACGAAAAGACCAAACAAGCTACCTCGATACCCCAATGACTGGATCATACTATTAGAGCTGACTTGGCAGCTACGAAACATCCATAATATCTTGAGCAACAAGCATCTAGTGGGTACACCTTACTCCATTGGGCTTGGCCAAGGGATGTACAAGATACATACCTCCTAGTGTGCGGGGTACTCAGAAAGGGAGTTGGCCGAATACCACTTCCACCAATATACAACTCGACCTCAAATGGACCCGTACAAACATATCAGAAAGGCATTGGGATGGGAGTATGCCCACCTCCACAATGTCAAAGATTTTTGGACCAATTGTAAAGATGATCTTGAGGTGCGGTTGTGGCATTACATGCGCATGACTGCCATTTACGTGTGAAGAATAAATTTGTGTCTGGTTCCTGACCAACTTGAAGAAGATGAGGACATAGTGATAGATCCAGGATATGATTCCATCACCAATCTACCACTGCCTACAATTGACTAGAATGAGCGAGAGCTTGATGACCTCAACATACTCACTAAACCCGTCGAGATCCGAACAAGGGCATGGATCGAATAGCAGGTGGCCCGATTGAAACAACAAGGAGTTGCCTTAATATTTAAGGGACTAGAAAGTGAACCAAGTGGCTCCAATGGAGGGGTAGCTACTATTGCAACTGGGGAAACATCCAAAAACCCACCATCGATCAAAACCAAGAAGAGAAAAGAAGCCAATGGGTAGCTACCTAAACCAAAGGTTTATGCCCGTAAGGCATCAGAGGGCGAACCTTCCTTGAAGAAAAGGAAAACAACCGGAGGTACAAAGATGTCTGTGGCACCCAAGAGTCCACCCCATGGCATGAGGGGAGAAGAATATAACCTACCAAGGTCTCCCTCTGCTGAAATTTCCGCTACTGTCACCACTGTCTCGTAGGCTTCGCTTGCCATTTTTGCTTCCTCCTCGCCTGCGGTGGACATCTTTGTCCACCTTGCTTCCACCTCTCCTATCATGCATATTATTCCCTTGGATTCATCCTCCACTATGATCTCGCTAGTCTTCTCCTCCTCCATGTCTCCTTCCCTTCCCTCTATTTCCGCTGCTATAATGCCTGCCCTCAGCCTCCCAGAATCCTTTGTGAAATACATGTAGAATGTGCTGTCCAAGCTTTTGGGGATGCTTACTAATCCCATGGTGTAAGCTGCAATAGCTCAGGCTATGGCCCATGCTCTAGCTCTCCCTCCACCTTCTGAACCACCAAGAATGGAGGTGACAATGCAAATATCTGATGAACTTGAGTGATGACAACTAGAGGCTACGACGAGGCTAGAAGATGAAAAATTTGAATATCATGAACACCCTCTGTTCGAACGTCGGGAGATAGATGAGGTAGCCTATGAGTCCTCCAGTGAGAGCAGTGAGGAGCTGGACGCTAAACTGATAAGAGAAACAAATGATCTCGAACTCAATGAAGAGTGGGGCAAGCAGCTTAAGGAGATTGAGGATAAGGAAGCCAAGGATCAGCTTGCACAAGAAGAGGAAATTGATGCTCAAGAGACTGAAGGCAACAAGTCTTCGATTGAGGGGCATGGAAAAACCATGGAACACGATGAGGAGGCATTCCTCCATGAAGATAGGTAGGAGGAGAAGCCTGAGGAACATGAACAAGGCCAAGATGAAAAAGAAAAGGGTGCTGAAACAGAGGATCCCTCCAATGACCAGTTGCATGCCAAGTCTCCCGCTAAGTATGTAACGCTTGAATAGGACTCCGATGAGGAGAAGGGGGATGCAAAAACTGAGAAGAGTGCTCTTGTTGTCTGAGCCATTGAGCTTGAAAAGGAGGACAATAGGAATTAGAGCGAACCACCCAGGGAAGAGCCTCAAATGCCCAATTGGCTAGAAAAATAGTTGAAACAAAAGACTCCCACCCTGAAAGATCCTAAGGCAAGGCTGGAAACCATTCTGGCCAGAGCACAAATAAGTACCAAGAAAGAAAAGAAGCCAAAGATCAGATCAAAGATGACTATGGATGCCTTAGGATCTAAGGCAGTACAAATAGCAACACCGATGGTTGGAGAACAAGGAATAACTTATAACGTCTCCACCATCAACTTGGGAGTGGCCACAAGGGAGCAAAAGGTCAATCACCTCCAGGAATCAGTCGCCATGGTGGTGCATCTTATCCAACAGGATAAGGTCTCTAAGGAAGAACTCAAAGCACAAGTGGCTGATCTAATGACATATATTCAGCAATGGTCATCCCCAGATGAGCAGCCCACGATGTCATCCACCCCACCTCAGCTGCTATCCCAGGAACAAATCAATAAATTAGAAAAGAGAAGGAACCTGGATAAGACTAAGGAAAATTAGTTTCGGCAGGTCTTGGACATGGGGAACACAGGTATCAACTTGGATTTCTGGACAATAAATAAGTTCTTAGAAGTACAAAGAACCCTTGAGGGCATAAGGCAGGTCTGTGAGGAGTTCTCAAGGAAATATAGAGCAGCCTACCCAAAAATTGAGGCCATACTTGCATTGCCAAGCGAGGTCTAGGAGAAAGACCTTGCTCTCAAAGATGATAATCACTGAATAGTGGATAAATGGAGGTGAGATTTCGATCATCGAAAGAAGAGGCTGGAGAAGATCTTGGAATGTATAGCACCAAATATCGAATGGGCCAAGGATTCAAGAGAAGAGTGCACTCGGTACCTCAAGTTAATGACGGGGTACGAGCTACCCACTACTGAAATAAATCTAGAGAGCATAAAGCCAAACTTCTTGAAGAGCATGGAAGATGGGATGCCGGCTGAGGTTACCACAGACTTCATGAGTTTTGTTGCCCGAGCCTTTAGGGATAATGTTGCTAAATATGATGATGATTGGAAAAAGCTCATCAGTAATTCTCAGGAATGGAGCTACCTAGTGTTGTGATCGGATATCATGGAAGTAGATAAGCTCCAATTGATGATCTTGAACTTTGTGGAGTATGTAGCATTAAAGAAATGCGAAGGCAACTCTATCATCAATGAATAATTCCTCAAGGAATAGCTGCAGTAAAGGGCAAACAACAAAAGGACAAAATTGCTATAGTGTTGCCACTAGATGACAAAATAGGGAAAAAACAAGAAATGTCTTATAAATGAAATGTATTTGGGGGTAGGTGAAACCCTAGTGTAAAGTGAATCTTGGCCACACAATAGAATAAAATTCTGGCCATTAATTTTTCTTTTTGAAAACTATAAATAGGGCTCTCCTCCTCTCATTTTAAGAGAGTTGAGTTGTTGTAAAGGCATGCTGTAGAAATTATAATAGAAAATACAGTCATTTCCTAGTGTATTTATGGGTTTCTCTACATATTTCATGATTCTTCTCCCCTTAGTTAAAAAAAACTTTATTTCAAGTCACTTTGCTGTTCTAGTTCCTTTTAGTTAGCAGTAGCAGATTTAGTATGTTGTCTTTGGTTTTGAAGATTCATGCTGTGTGTATGCTTTCCTTGTCCATACTTTTGGTTATTTGCTACTGGTAAATGACTATGTAAAGTTAGCCTGGACTATAATTTCATAGCTGCTCATTAAACTTTGTCTTTGTTCACATTTACATGGTGAATGAATGATGAATATCTATAGTCCTTAGAAGATAGCATAGATTTCATGACATTGTGATAATTCAGATTAAGTGAAATTCTGTTTAAGGAAACTGTCCATAGCAGGAACCTCCATGATCACTGTTCATCAGTAGTTGTAGGTCCAGGAGCCATCCTTCTTCCTCGCCCTTTTTTCCTTTTTTTAGAAACAATTTGTGCTAAGGTTCATTGCACATTGTAAAGCCAAATTTGACAAAACAATGGAGTCCAAGACTGTTGTCCGAGCCTACAACAAAGTGCAGTAATTTGCTATTTGAAGAACTCCATTCATTGACCCAATTCTCCTATAGCTTTAAACCATGTAAGACCACCTTGTGATTCTAGCAAATTCACATCAAACAACTGATATATTCCAAGCATCCTCATGACCTGACATTCGAGAGACCTTGGGATAGTGTTCTGCAATTTGATTGTGGAAGATTGTTTTTCAAGAGAGGTAGTGCACCTACGTATTACCTGTGTTGTGAAGTACATAAAAACACCATCAATAGTCTCCACCCGCTTCATCTGCTACTGCAACCACTGCTGCTATTGCCACCATCCCACCCACTTCACTTGCAATAGCTGCTTCCTCTCCGCCCATGATGGACATTGTTGTCCACCTCGCCTCCACTCCTTTGATCGTGTAGGTCATATAAGTGGATTCATCCTCTACCACAACCTCACCAATCTCATCATCCTCCATGTCTCCTTCCCTTCCACCTGCTTCATCTGCTGTTGTAATGCCTGCCCTCTCTCCCAGAGTCCTTTGTCAAGTATATGCAAAATGTGCCATCTGAACTTTCAGGAATGCTTGGAAATCCAATGGTGCAAGCTACAATCACCTAGGCAATGGTTAATGCCCCAGTTCTCCTCCTATAGAACCACCTAGAATGGAGGCTACAATGCAAATATTAGATGAGCTAGAGTGATGACAACTGGAGGCAGCCAAGAGGCTAGAAGATGAGGAGTTTGTGTATCATGAGCATCCAATATACAAACATCAAGTGATCGATGAGGTTGCCTATGAGTCTTCCAGTGAGGACAACAAGGGTCATGGAACAAATATAATCTAAGAAAAAATTGATCCAGAGCTTGACGCGGAGTGAAACAAGCAACTAAAGGAGATCGAGGACAAAGAGGCTGAAGGATAGCTTACGATTGAAGAAAGAATTGTTGCTCCAGAGACTGGGGACAGTAGGTCTCCTGTGGAAGGACATGATCAAATCCCAGAGCATGATGAAGAAACATCCTTCCACAAAGATGAACAGGGGGATAGGCCCGAGGAGGGTGGGAATGAATAAGATGAAGAAGAAAAGAGTGCTGAAAAGGAAGACCACCCCGATAAGCAAATGCTCACCAAATCTCCTACCGAACGTATAATTCTCGCGCAAGATTCTGATGAGGAGAAGGAAGATGCAATAATTGAGTAGGAGGCCCTTAATGTCAAAGCCATTGAACTTAGGGTGGAGGAAAACAAATATCAACATGACTCACCCAAGGAAGGACCCCCGATGCCTGACTGGCTAGAAAGGCAGCTCAAAAAGAGAACTCCCACCCTAAAGGATCCGAAAGCAAGATTGGAGGCAATATTGGCTAGAGCTCAGATTAGTACCAAGAAGGAGAAGAAGCCTAGAATCAGATCAAAGGTAATCATGGATGCCTCTAGATCTAGGGCATTGCAAATAGCTATGCCAGTGGTTGGAGAACAAGGAATAAGCTATAACGTCTCCACCATTGACTTGGGAGTGGCCACCAGGGAACAAAAGGTTGACCACCTCAAGGAATTAGTCACCACAGTGGTGCACCTTATCCAACAAGATAAGGTTTCAAAGGAAGAGCTCAAAGCATAGGTGGCTGATCTCACGACCTACATTCAACAATGGTCATCTCTAGATGAACAACCTACCACATCATTGGCCCCACCATAGTTGCTGTCCTAGGAATAGATCAACAAGTTGGAAAGAAGGAGGAACTTGGATAAGACCATGGAAAATTGTTTCCGGTAGGTCTTGGACATTGGGAATACGGGCATCAATTTGGCTTTCCAAACAACAAAAAAGTTCCTAGAAGTACAAATGTCTCTTGAAGGCACGAGGAAAATCTGCGAGGAGTTCCCAAAGAAGTATAAGGTTGCCTACCCAAAAATCGAGGCTATCCTCATGCTGCCAAGTGAGGTTTGGGAAAAAGACCCTGGCTTCAAGGACGATGACCATTGGTTAATGGATGTGTGGAAGTGGGACTTCGATCACTGAAAGGGGAGGATAGAACATATTTAGAATGATTAATTCCAGATATTGAATGGGCCAAAGAGGCCAAAGGAGATTGTGCTGGATTCCTCAAGCTGATGACAGGGTACAAGATGCCTACCATTAAGATCAATCTGGAAAGCATAAAGCCTCACTTCCAAAGGAGGATGGAGAAGGGAATGTTAGTCGAGGTTACCATAGACTTTATGAGATTTGTTGCACGAGCTTTTTCTCTATCTTAACTTCTCAAGGACCATGCTACCAAGTATGACAAAGACTAGGAAAAGCTCGTTAACAATTCCAAGGAATGGAGTTACCAAGTGCTAAGGTCTAACATCATTGAGGTCAACAAGCTTTGGCCGGTAATCTTGAGATTCATGGAGTATGCGGCTTCGAAGAAATGGGAAGGAAACCCAGTCATTGATGAAGAATTTCTGAAAGAATAGCTACAACAAAGATCAATCAGCAAAAAGACAAAATGCTACAGTGCTGCCACTAGAAGACAAAACAGGGAAAAGAACAAGGATGTATTTTAAAATGTAATATACTTGGGGGTAGGTGAAACCCTGCTGTAAAGTGAATCTTGGCCACTCATTTCATTTTTTGGAAACTATAAATAGGGGTCTTCTCTCATTTTAATTAAGTTGAGTTGTTGTTAAGACATGCTGTAGAAATTGCAATAGAAATACAATGATTTTGGTGTATTTTGGATTTCTTCCCATGTTTCATGATTCTTCTCCCATTAGTTAAGATTCTAGTTTGAGTTACTTTGCTGTTCTATTTTCCTTTTTAGCTGTCCTTGGTAAATTTAGTAATGTTGTCTTTGGTTGTGAAGATTCTTGCTGTGTGTATGCTTTTCTTGTCCATACTTTTAGTCATTTGCTGCTAGTAGGTGACAGTGCAAAATTAGTCTAGACTATGATTTTATAGTTGCTCTTTAAAATTATCTTTATTCACATCTATATGGTGAATGGATGATGAAATATTTGTAGTCCTTAGAAGATAGCATAGATTTCATTGCATTGTAAAATTTTTGATTAAGTGAAATTCTATTTTAAGTAAACTGTCCACAACATGAACCTCCATGATCAATATTCATTGGTAGTTGTAGGTCCAGGAACCTTCTCTCTTCCTTGCCCTTTTCCTTTTTTTTTTTAAGAGATAACCTATGCTAAGGTTCATTGCACATTTTAAAGCCAAATTCAATGATAAGATGGAGTTCAAGACTACTGTTTGAATATGTAGCAAAAGTGCAGTAATTTCCTATCCAAATAACTCTATTAGTAGATCCGATTCTCCTATAGTTTTGATTCACGTAAGACCGCCTTGTGATTCCAACAAATCACATCACAAATGAATTGATATATTCCAAGCATCATCATGACCTAACATTCAAGATACCTTGGGATAGTGTTTTGCAATTTGATTGTGGAAGATTGTCTTTCAAGAGAGGTAATGCACTTGTGCGTTGCTTGTGTTGAGAAGTGCATAAAAACACCATCAACATGAGACAATATTTTATATAATAATATGATTGATTCGAGAGCTAGTACAATGGTCATGCCCAAACAAGTGACCGATGCCCTGAATCTTAAATACAATCATCTTGAGAAAGAGATCATGCAATTAGACAAGAAGAAGGTCCCGATTGTTAGCCACATCAAGGATCTATCTTTGACTCTATTCTCATGTTTGAGCTAGACCGTCACAAAAGATGTGGTCATAATAGATATTACCCCCATTTTTGGAATGTTCCTTTCAAGAGACTTCATGGAAAATCTTGGAATATATCTGGTGCTTGATTGGTCTCATTTGATACTACAAACAAAGCACATGGAAAAGATGAAGATCCTGTCAGAGCCTTTGCACCTCAAACATATAGTGAAAGATGTGGTAGTATGCTTTGAAGTATCACATACCTCCTTATCGAAGAAGGATATGTATTGTGTAGAGATGTCGGAAGACGAGAAGGACACAAGTAATTAGACCCCTGAGGAGGAAGTCCTGTTGAGTCAGTTCATCGATTCCAACCCATTCAGGAATTTCCATGCTACCGGGTTAGGTACCTATGTGATTTTCAATGATGACTAATTCCTTCCAAAATTGGTGAAAGAACAAGAGAAACCTAGTGGTCCAAGTAACAACAACTTATGGAAACTATATTTTGATGGTGCCAAATGAAAAATTGGCTTTAGAGCCTGTGTCCAACTAGTATCTCTGACTAGATTAGAAAACCTCATAAATTTTCACTCCCAATTTCCAAGCTCAAATAATGACATGTAATATGAAGCTTTGGTCCATAGTTTGAATCTCATGGGGAGGATGGGCATAAAGAGAATATAGGAATTTAGAAATTTGGAGCTTGTCATAAGCCAAGTCTGCAGACAGGTAGCTACCAAAAATGTGAGAATGAGATCTTATCGACACAAAATATGGGGCCTAATTGAAGGTTCAAAGCTTTTAATATACAAGTTATCCCGTGGATTCATAATTCTATCGCGGATTAGATGGCTTTGATTGGATCATAATTTGAGCCAACCCTTGGATCAACCATCAATACCCGACAATGATCAAAACTAGCAGGTCTTTGAAGATGATGCTCAGATCACCATGTTCCTGCAAAAGGTGGGGAAATCTTTTAGTCATGCACAGTCCAAAATTGGAAGGGTTACCAAAGAACAAGTGATTCAATTGAAACGAAATAAGCTCTCATGAGGCTTAATTCCTCTTGAGAATTTTTTTGACTACGGCGATGCAAGAAATAGTATGAAAAGATTCACAACTAACAAAGGAGACTATGAAGACCTCAACGTTGGAGGAAGCAAGAAGCTAAAAGTTGGAAGGAGCATCCGACAAGTGAACAAGGAAAGGTTTAAAGGATTATGTGCTAGATATGATAGGGTCCTTGTCTAGACCTATGATGATCTCAAGGGATACAATTCGGGCATCATCCAAAATACTATCAACTTAGCTAAAGTTTCAAAACCTATCCAATAGAAGAAAAGGCTAGTTAACCCAAAAGTAGAAGCATTGATGGCACAAGAACTTATGAAATTGATTGAATCAAGGATCATACACCCAATCAAACATTCCACTTGGGTATCTAATCTAGTCATAGCCTGAAACAAGAATGACAAAATAATGCTTTGTGTGGACTTTCAGGACTTAAATAAGGCCTCATTAAAATATCACTACCCATTTCCCTCAATGGAAAAAAAATCTATAGATCATGGCCGAGTCAGAGATGTTCTCGGTACTTGATGCTTTTTCAAGGTATAACCAGGTTTATGTAAAGGAAGAGGACCAACACAAAACTATGTTCACCACTAAGCGGGGGACGTCCACATATGCAAAGATTCCCTTCGTACTCTCCAATGCGGGTGCACTTTTCAATGAGAAATGGATATCACCTTTAAAGGATTGATCAATGAGATCATTCTAATATATATGGATGACCTAATTGTTGGATATTATGATTGTCATTGATGTCAACACTATTAGAATTGATGATTCTGAAGGTTGTATATGCCGAGGATATTGAGAAAATTGTAATAAATATATTACAGGCAGTTTGTAAAGCTTAGAAGGTCAGAGTGATGGCAAGTTTTGTATGTTGATGACCAGAAGGCACACATTAAAGGGTTTTTTGCTGAGCCTATCTAGTATTTTGTTTGAAAGTTTTAGAGGTGCACATCAAGAATTGAGAAATTAATGAAGTTTTGTGTTCCTACACTTACTCAATTACTGTAGAAGGTGTTTCTAGAAGATGTGATTGCAATTTTGATGAATTGAGTTCTTGTGCACATTCCTAAGATGTTTAGTTATGTTTCTAGATGATGCTTTATTAGTGTGGTACATCCGCATTGATTGGTGTGTTCGTGATCGAAGATTTTCCTTTGTGTGTTCAAAGTTTTCATGTTCTTGGCCAACATGATGGTGGTAGCATGTTGCGGATCCTTATGGATTAATCTTGTATTGTTTGGCATATTCGAGGATGTTGATTTAGGTCCTCACTATGTTGTGACCAACTTAGGTTGGTGCACATTGAGATTTGTTCATGTATTAAGGTTGACAGTTATAATTTATTCTTTATTTTTGGCCGAGAGAGTTGTTGGTGTAAATTCATGTAGCGGATATATAAGAATGATTTTTTCTTCATTTTAGAAGTGTGGAAGTGTGAGTGTGTGGTTTGTATGCAAAATGTGTGAATAAAGATCAGATCATTTGATTTCAAAGCAGAGTGTGAAGAAGATTGAGTGAAGTGTGAAGAAGTGTTTTTGTGCCTAATCGAAACTATCATCAAGATTTTGTAGAAGCTAATTCTTTAGTTCAACCTCACCAGATGGATTTAATCTAATTATTTTATGTAAGGCAACTAGCCTTCCCTTTGAGCAGTGAGCTCTAGGAAGTGTGCCTAAATGCATGTGCATTCCCTATTCATTTCTTTCATTATACTTCTAACAAGGTATAATCTTGTGGACTAACATCCACCGTGGTTTTTCCCCTAACAGGGTTTCCACGTATAAAATCTTGGTGTTCATGTGTCTATGATGTGTTGTTGATTTATGCTTTCACTATTAATTATCAGATCTATGATTAAAGGTTGATTAAGGTTGAATAAGTTCAAATTCTATAACAATTGATTCACCCCCCCTCTCATTTGTCTATCCTTGTTTTTCCAACAATTGGTATCAGAGCTAGTTCCTCTGAAGAAGTTTAATAGCTTGAGGTGATCTGAGATGGCATCATACAAGAAGGATAGTCTGAGATTTTATGGTACAAACTACTCTCTATGGAAAGTCAGAAGGGAGTGTCATTTGAAGTGCATTGGTGAGCCTTTCTGGAAGATTACAAAGAATGCATATACAATTCCTCAAAATGGTCCCTCTACTGCTGATGAGATCAAAGAAGCAAAACCTAATACCAGGGCTATAGAAGCATTGCTAAGTGCTTTGATAGATTCAAAGATGACAAATGTGATAGGTTTGAAGACTGCACATGAGATCTAGAAAAAGTTGGAAACATTGTATGAAGGAGATGCACTAGTGAAAGTTGCTAAGCTACAAAGTCTATAAGGCAAGTGGGAGAACATGAAGATAATTTTTTTTTTCTTTAACACAAAAGGTAAATGAACTAGTGATGGGAATTAGATGTGTCGGTGGAATCTTGGAAGAAGATGAGATTGTGGCTAAAATACTTAGATCTGTGCCTAATTGTTACAAAATAAAAGCTCATGCTATTGAAGAGCTCAGGACAGTAACAAATGTAACAAGAGACATGCTGATTGGAAAACTTGCTGCCTTTGAGTTGAGTGAATTTGGTGAATCTTCTCCTAAGATAGAGTCTGCATTCAAAGCTACTACATCCAGAAAAATCTAATAGAGATATGATCTGAGAGAGAGCTCCAGGAAGACATTCAAGTATGAAGATGAAATGAAATTAATTGAAGATGAATCTAAAGAGAGATAGAAGAACTATAAGCACTTATTGTGAAAAGAGAAGCTAGAGGACAAGGTAAGTACAAAGGAAAGCTACCTATTGTGTGTGTGAATATGTGGACTAAACTAATAAGATAAACAAACACACCAATGCAACATTATATTGAATAAAATGAATTAAAAGATAAACAAACTCTCAATAACAACAGTTTCTTCAATGACGTCCCATTGTTCTCTATTTCCAAGGATCTGTTGTAAGTTGCTGGCTCTTAGTTGGTGTATGTAGCAGCTTGGCAGAATGACAACTTAGAGAATGATATTATGCAACATGCATGTCTATTGCTAAATGATATGAGATGATTGAAACTAAGATTAAAACAGTTTGTGCAAGATTATTCTATCATGATTATTTATGCTAAAATGATAAAGCTAAAATATTGTGCTATGCTCAAGAAAACTAAGATAATAAGATTGCTAAATTCTGGATAATGCAACTATAATGCTCATGCTATACAACTAGATTGGATCCTTTTCAAAGCACAAAGAGCCTGTATTTATAGATTTTGGAGGCAAAAGCCTAGTTGGCAAAGATTGATAGTTGAAATCAAGCCTGGTGAGATGAACGGTGGAAGATCGAGAAGTTGGAGAGAATGATGGAAGCTAGAGAGAAAGATGGGGGATGTTTCCTCCTACACAACCTCTTCCATTCAAAATTGAAGGAAAGTTTCCATTTGGCCATTTAAGTTATGAGGAGTTAGTTGGTAGTTGAGGATAAATCCATAATTAAATGATTAAGTTATTTAATTATATGTGACATGATTTTAGAAGCTTCCATAGTTAAATAATTAAAATTTAATTATGTGTGAGAGATAAAAAAGGAATGAAATTAAATATTTATAATATTTGATTAGTTGTGAAATGAGGAAAGAGGTTATTTAAATATTTGGAATATGTAATTTAAATGTGGAGTGAAGAATTAGAAATAATGAACTTAGAAGAAAATTCCATTATTTGAATTTAAAATTCAAACTTAGAATAACATGATAATTAATATAAATAAATTATGAAATTTATTTAATCTAACTAAGAGGAAGATGACAATAATTAAATAAACTTATTTATTTAATTAAGCTAGAAGAATTATAAAAGTGAACGATATAAATAAATAATTAAATTTATTTATATGTAGATGACTTTAGAAGATTAATTAAATAATTCATATTTATTTAATTAACAAGCTTGATTTAATGTGACCAGTTTTGGATGTATACATTTTTCCCCTCTTTGAAGTGATGTGTTTTATGCATTGCTTCAAAGAAATTAAAGTTTGGCCCTGACTTTGAAAAATTGACTGATGATGCTGTATGCCCCCTCGGGAGATAAATCACGTAGTCTGAAGATTGTGATTATGATTTGAAAGAGATTCATCGATTTATCTCCAAAATTTTTGCACCACGCGGTAAAAATAAAAATAACCCTACCTTATTTACCCCCTTAAAAGGTGTGAAAAGGTAAAAGTCATTGTCATTTGAACAGTTGCCTTTTGTGATTTTTAGAGCTCTATGAGAGGAATATTCAAGATGCCAATCCACTATGAGCACCACAGATTCAAGCGAACCTGCCAAAATCAGCGACCAACAACATACGGATCTCTGGTAAGATCATACGACCCTCTTTTGTGAATTTTTGGTGAATTTCGCTTGAATTTTTTGTTTTTTAGATTTTGAACTTTCTGTTTTAGTGCATAGAAATTTGATTTAGCGCACATGAGCCGTAGTTTGGCAAATACCCTAGGTAGATTAGCGCATTCAAGATAGTGCATCAATTAAACAATTTGGCACATAGGGATGTTAGACTAGTGCATAGGCTCCTTTAGCACATAGGATAGATAGATTAGCGCATAGGTGAAAACCCCACGCATATGATGCTCAAATAGCACATAGATTGATGGCTTTAGCGCATCGACTAGATTAGCGTATCTGATAGATAATCTCACACATACACCTGATAGATTAGCGTATTGATGGTTTAGCACTTTGGACCTCTGTTTTAGTGCATCCATAGGTAAAGTAGCCCATTTTATGAATTTGTGCATTGAAAGCCTGTTTTAGCACATCCATGAAATTTTGCTAAAACTGAAACTTTGAGATGATTTCTTGATGTGTGTTTCTTTATTAGACAATTGATTTGATGAATTTGAGTACCATCAAGGATAGATTAACATGATTTTGATGATGATTTGATAAATTTTCCCTCGTGCTTGAAAAAAAATACTAAGATGTTGATTCTGATAAATTTTCTTTTAGAATTGAAAAAGAAATAGTATTGATGTTGATTTTGAGCCGATTGTCTTGTTAAATTTGTCTTTATGTGTGATGAAAAACAAATAGTAGAGATGATAAATTTGTCTTCCTACTTGAAAAAAAATAGTAATGATGCTGATTTTGATGATTTTCGATAAATTGGATTTCATGTTGAATGAAAAACAAATAGTAATGATATGATTCACTTGCTTGATATGATTGACATGATTATTTGATTTCTTGATTGATTAATTTTCCTTGCTGATGATCTGATTGAATGTTGAATTGATGTTTATAAGAGGATTTGGAAATCATCTAGATTAGAGAGAGGTTTCCTTGTACATGGGAGATGATTCCCAGATTATCCCAGCCAGAGATTGGGGTCATTATTAGATATGGGTTGGGTTCCCTTCTCAGGATCCCACAGTATAGGGTCAAAAAAGCATTGTTGACTACATTAGCCGAGAGATGGCATAATGAGCATATTACTTTTCACTTACCGACTGGAGAGATCACTATTACACCAGAGGATGTGTACAGGATTTTAGGCATTCCTATGGTTGGCGAGCTTGTGATCTATGATCACAAGGAGATTGGGGTTACAGATGCTCTGTGACGAGTTTTTCAGGATCCGCATGCTGGTGGTTATGAGATTTTTTGGAGAGATATGCCCCACTTTTGTAAGTTTTGGTAGGTTTCATTGGTGGCTTCCTTTGTCCTGATCATAGGTCAAAGGGACTATCAGTAGGTTGGGGTCGGATATTGGAGGACATGATCCTTCATCAGACTAGATACGCATGCGGATTGTGCATGCTTGCCCATCTATACCATGATCTTCATCAGGTGGTATATACAGATGGGAAGAGTATATCTTCTGGGGTAACACTTCTTCAGATATGGGCGTGGGAGCATATCGCCATCACCCGCCTTGTCACACAGAGAGATCGTTTGCTTGGCCATCCATATGTGTATGCATATATAGGTCCCCTTGTCTAGCCTATGTTGAGCAAGTTAGAGTACTAGTGTCATGTGTTAGATGACATGGATATAGTCATTTGGAGACCATATGTTGATTGTGAGGCATGGGATGAGGATCGTACATAGATACCTTACTATGGAATTACTAGATACTTGATTAGCCGTACCCCATTTATCATTGAGCGATTTTTGGCTATGCAGATACTCAGACAGTATGGGCAGGTGTAGATGATGCCACAGGGTGTGGCTCACTATGTGAGATGCTAGCAGGATGTTGTAGAGTGGGGTCCCTTCATCACACTTAAGGTAGCAAGAGCAGAGTACGCTGGATTATAGCTAGAGTTTTGAGATATTCATCTAGAGGTGATAGATGCACATATTACTAGGACTATGTTGCATATTTTTATACTCATCCATTCCCTAGATTGACCAGTTTGGATGAGCCTATCCCACTATTAGGTGGACCAGCCTTATAGAGAGCATGATGAAAGCCATAGGCAGAGGTGGGGGCATAGGTAGAGGGACAGGAAGAGCTGCCTACTGGAGGAGAGGAGGATACAGGTGGGGTGGCCATGGATATTGATGAGGAGGATGATTATAGTTTAGATGATGATGATGATGATGGGGATGAGGGGGGTGGTGGGGGGAGAGTTTGCTTTGATGTACCCTTTAGGACGAGGCCTTGCACAGCTAGAGTGGTGGATCAGCCGAGTACTTTAGGACTGCGGATCACTATCAGGGCTCCTTCATAGGGACAAATTGATGCTCTACAGGCATAGGTATAGGCTCTCCAGAGCTAGTTAGCGCAAGAACAAGCCAGTATCACATAGTTACATGCTCAGATGGCCCAACCACCACCTCCTGAACCATAGATAGCCCAGCTTATAGTAGAGTGGGATAGTTTTAGACAGAGATGCGTACAGGCAGAGGGGCTAGTTGAGAGATTATTGAGATCTATTAAGGGTATCTTGATTAGAGAGGTTGTCACAGAGGGGTTAGAGAATTCTTGCCAGGTGGAGTATTATCACATGAGATACTTTGAGGTGGTACCACCTGAGTAGAGGATATCATACATCTAGTTAGGTACCTGATCCCACACTCACACCTGTACACATTCTAGAGTGCGACCAAGAGTCTGCATATGCCAGTTGGACGAGACACAGGAGCCATAGGCAGTAGAGATCCATCGAGACCCACCACCTCCGGAGGTAGTAGTAGCCATGATCCTCGCATCGATGCCCCATAGTGATGATTATGTATACCCCATTTTTATCACTTTTTATGTATCTCTTTTAGACATTTGATATCATTGTACCCATGAAAATTTATATCGATGAGATTTATATGATATGCAATGGTGATGTTGATTATACACGTGTCCTTGATTAAGCTATGATGGATGTTTATGCATGCATTATATCTCTATATGCCATGTTATTGATGATTATGCATGTTTATGGATGATGATTTTTGTATGATGCTATGATAATTGCAATGATGTTTATGCACATGATATGAAATGATGATGAAAATTAAATGAATTTTATGATCTATAATTATGAATACAAAAATGATCAAATGGATGCATTTTTATTCTTTTTGATGTATGCTTATAAATATGGATGAATGAATTTAATAATTTGATATGAATGTGACATGAAAAATGAAAAGATGATATGAAAAATGATAAGATGATATTTTTTTATGAACATGAGAATGATAATGTGAAAAATATGATATGGATGTTATGATAGACTACATGTTAATGAAATGAACATATGCAAATTAATATATGAATGATATGCAAATGATGTAGAAATAATGATACTCTATATGAATGTGAAAATGATACTATGAATGGATGAGATAATAAATGATGTGCAATGATAATGAATGATAATAATATGAATATGAAAAGTGAATGATATATGATAATGAATCTTAAATTGATATGAATCTATATAATGATATGAGACTAGTATAGAAAAGTGAAATACAAAAATGACATGAAACTAAAATGATAATGGTAATGAAAGTGAAATGATATATAATTTTTTATTATTAATGATGATAATGCAAAGTGAATCCTAAAATGATATGATAGGAAAAATATAATGATAATATGGTAATGTAAGATATGATATGAGAACAATATGCAAGATACAAATGAGATGAATGATTAATGGTATGACAATAATATGAAATAATGTTGTGATACATAAATGCAAATGATGATATGAAAAATGATATGTGAAAATGAAATGATAATGAAAAATGATATGTGAAAATGAATGATGCAAAATGATATGGAAATGACTTTGAAAAATGGTAATATAAATGATGTAAAGATGGTAAATACAAAGATGATAATGAAATGAATGAAAATGATATGAAAGTGGACATTAAATGATATGAAACTAATGGTGAAAATGATAATGAAATGAAATGATAATGCAATAAAATATCATAGCAATGATAACCCCAAATAATGATGTAAGATGATAAAATGAAATGATTAGTAAAATGATATGACAATGATAATGCAGATGATGTAAAAATGGGATTAAAATGATATGCAACTAATGATGATGTGATTTTTTCCAATTTCCAAGTGTACTCAATCTTTGTTTCAAAAGAGATATGTATCTTTTCCAACCTTCCAAAAACCTATTATACAACCGCAATGTGAATGCAATCTATATGAATCGTGCAATCCTAACAGTGTAACATGAACTACTCATTGTTTGTCATTCTGTGAACCAATTATGTTCTTGATTTTCATAATTGAGCCTTTTGATATGTCGAAAGTGAGTACAAGCATCAAAGGGGATATTAGCACCGATGATGACCTAAGTAAAACTTTCATGATGTTTGATATAGCAAGTTAATACAAGCATCAAGGTATGATTGAACCAAGATGACCTGAGTATTGCTTGCGTAAACAGACAAAAGTTAAAATTTTTCCTATGAAAATTCTGAAATGCCATCAATGATACATTGTAGAGCATGTCCCATGAAAAATTTGCACAGTAATAATGATCAACTCATAGCCAGTAGACAAAGAAAAATCATACTCCTTCCTTGTGATTCTAGTTCAGTACATCATTGAACCACTCTAGAGTTATTATGTCATCAAATTTCAAAACAACAATTCAACTTATGCTTTAAGTGTTTCATTCATTGTATTTAGATTAAGATCATCCAATTTGGTTTAGTTTTATGTATGACATGTCTGATAGTTGCTTTGACCAGGCTTGATTGGAGATCTGATATTCCAATTCTTGACACTTGTTGTTTGTCTCCCAAAAAGTTCAAGAAGCTTATTTCCCCCAATGAATTTGCACCTTGACTCTAGATTATATACGTCCTACTGCTAGGAATACAAACAAATGATCATCAAGCCATGATGAGATCCTTGTAATTTCAAGGAAATGATGTGCACATGATGTGGATGTGATTGCCAACTATGGATTTGATGCTAGAAAGAATGGCTATGAATGAGAAATGCAAGATGTAACCTAATAGATGGGAGAGCCAACTAAATCACAAATAGTGCCCATTTGCCAGGTTTTCACCATTTATTTTTATTGCACTTTTTCAGATTTTTTGATTTTTTTTGTTGTTGTTACCAAGATGTCTATTTGCCAGGTTTTCATCAAGGCAACGATTTTTCTCTTTTCTCATTTTTTTTGTATTTTCTCTTTTTTTGTATTTCAAAAGGATGCCTGTTTGCCAGGTTTTCACCCCAATGAGGATTTTTTCAAGACATTTTCTATTTTTTATGGATTTTTTCATGACTTTTTGTGTTGTTTTGGTATTTTTAAACATAGAAGTTCTTCAGATGGATGTTGTTGGTTGGATCTTCAAGCAAGTCCCAATCTGGCGTAGATAACTAATATGCCCCCCCGATCTATATGTTGCAATGATGACAAATGGACCCAACCAATTGGGTTCAAACTTTCCTTTCTTTTCTTGATCTTGTTGATTGTGTGGGTTTTATTTTAGAACCAAGTCACCCACTTGAAATATGCGTGGTATGACTCTATGATTGTAGCTGCGAGACATGATTTGTTGATAAACCTTCAAATGATTGGCTGCATTTTGTCATCTCTCATCAAGTAGCTCTAGTTCTTGCAGTCTTGAAACTCTGTAATCCTCATTAGTTATGAGTCCCTTCAGTGAGATTCAAAGTGAGGGAATCTCAACTTCTAGTGGTAAAATTGCTTCTGCTCCATAAACCAAAGCATATGGGGTCGCACCTGTCAACGTGTGAATGCTGGTTCTGTATGCCCACAAAGCTAGATTTAACTATGCATGCCAATCACAACCGACATCATTCACCATTTTCTTTAGGATATTCAGGATTGTTTTGTTTAAAAATTGCATTTGGCCATTTCCCTATGGATAATAAGGCACAGAGAATCTGTGTTGGATGTGAAATCTTTCACAGAGTTCATCAACATCTTGATTCTTAAAAGGTCTTCCATTATTTGTGATAATGGAGCTGGGAACGCCATACTGACATATGATATAATTCAGAATGAAAGATGAAATTTGTTTGCTGGTGATTGTTGTTAATGGAACAACTTCAATCCATTTAGTAAAGTACTCAGTGGACGTGATTATGAACTTGTGTCCATTTGATGATGATGGGTGAATTTCGCCGACTAGATCTAGTCCCCATTGAGTAAAAGGACATATTGTAGTGAAAGGTTGTAGTTCTTGAGAAGGAGCGTGAATGAGATTCCCATGAATTTGACATTTTGGACATTTCTTCACAATGATAAATGATTCCTTTTCCATGGTTAGCCAATAGTAACCCATTCTAACAAGTTTCTTAGCCAAGGTTAATCCACTTGAATGAGTCCCACAAATACCACCATGAACCTCTTATAAGGGCTTCTTTGATTTATCGTGTTCGAGACATCTAAGGAGGGTACCATCTAGACCATGTTGGTATAGGGTATTAGCAATTAGGGTATAGCGAGAAGATTGTCGTATGAAATTTCTTTTCTGATTTTGGGACAAATCTAGGGGTAAGATAATATCTTTTAGATAGGCATAGATTTTTTCGTATAAGGGGGAATTAGAACCAGTCAAGTGGTAAATGATTAGGGTCAGGATGGTCATAGGCAGGGGAAAATAGTTGTTCCACCAGGAATTCATATCGGACTTGGTTCTTTGATAATTACAGTAGTGATGCAATTGTAGCCATGACATCTACACCTTTGTCTTCGATCCGTGGTATTTGCATGAACTTGATCTCAACAAAATGCTTCTTGAAATCATATACCATGTTCTTGTAAGGAATTAACTTGTCATCTTTAGTCTGATAGTCATCATTTATTTGATTTATGACAAGTTGTGAATCACCAAAAACTAGCAGCTCTATGATTCTCTAGTCCAATGCGATTCTCATTCCAATTAGTAATGCTTCATAATTGGCTATGTTATTTGTACAAGGGAACATCAACCGATAATAATTTTGAATGGTATGTACCTAAGGTGTGACAAAAATAATTCTTGCCCCCGAGCCATGCTGTGTGTAGGACCCATCAAAGTAAAGTGTCCATGATTGCTTGGTAGTTGCTGTGAAAAAATCAATGTTGGGAAATTCAATATGCATTGGATGGTCTATTTGTAAAGGTACCTCTACCAACTAATCTTCTATAAACTACCCTTTTATTTCTTTTCGATCCACATAATGAATATTAAATTGACTTAGGATCATTACCCATTTAGCCAGTCTACCAGTTAATGTTGCTTTGCTCAGAAGATATTTCAAAGGATCAATTTTAGCCACACTTTTGACTGTATGTGCTAACATATAGTGCCAAAAATTTTGGGAAGAAAACACTACTGCCAAGAAAGATTTTTCAATGTAAGTGTAATTTAGTTCATGGCCTGTCAATGTCCTGATGATGTAATATACTGCTCGTTCTTTGCCTGTTCTATCTTCTTATGCCAATAATGCCACTAGGGATACTTCTGTGGTAGAAATGTATAGTATGAGTGGTTCTCCTTGCATTGGTGGAATCAATACTGGTGGACTCATTAGATAATGTTTAATATGATCGAATCCTGCTTCGCACTTGTCTTCCCACTTGAATGAAACATTTTTATGCAAGAGATGCGTGAATGGAAAACTCTTGTTTGCCAACTGTGTGATGAATCTCCAGATGGATTGAAATCATCCTTGTAATGACCATAGTTGAATAATGTTCCTTGGTGGTGGCATCTCTAAGATGGCTTGAACCTTCGCTAGATCAACTTCAATTCCTTTTTCTAATACAATGTAACCTAGGAGCTTTCCAGATTTTACCCCAAAGACACATTTCTTGGGATTGAGTCTGACCTTAAATTTTTCCATTCTGATGAAAATCTTAGATAAGATATCCATATGTCCTTCTGTTGTTTTTGATTTTGCTAAAAGATCATCTACGTAATCCTCCATGAATGTGTGCATCATGTGATGAAAAATTATAGTCATTGCTTGTTGATATAATGCTCCTGCATTTTTGAGTCTGAACGACTTTACATTCCAACAATATGTACCCCAGGGACATGTGAATGCGGTCTTATCTTGATTTGGTTATACCGAGAAAATCCATCCATTAATGAATACATAGCATGGCCTGTTGTTAAATCCACAATCATGTCTATATTTGGTAGAGGGAAATTGTCTTTTGAACATGCTTTATTTAGATCCTTGAAATCTATACAGATTCTGATTCTTCCATTTGGTTTTGACATAGGTACAATGTTGGAGATCCATTCCGCATAGTTGATAGATTGAATGAATCCTACATCCAACAGTTTCTTTAGTTCCTCTTTGACTAGAAATGTAGCATGTGGGTTCATCTTTCTAAGATTTTGTTTCATAGGCTTTGCCCTTGGCATGATGGAAAAATGGTGCATGATAAGATTTGGATCTAACCCAGGCATATCTACGTATAAATTATGGGACTTCTTCCTCTATCAGTGATGCAACAAGTTGCAAGATCTTCGGCTTTTCCGCAGTGCCTATATTGATTGCTTATGTAGGTTCTATCAAAATAGAAGATCTTTCCTGATAGTGCTCAGGTAGAGTGTCAAGCTTCCCATATTTCAGTGCCTTTGAAAGGTTTTCACCTTCAGATGCACTCTTTATTTTTCTCTTTTCATGATCTAATACTACCTTTGTTAGGTTTTCACCATTAGATCTATCTTTTACATTGTTAATTTTGCAGCTAAAAAACTTGGCACTCTCCTAACTGAGACTTTGATCTTGCGATTCTATAGTGGAACCTGTTTTTGGGTTGGAAGAACAAATAAAATTCACAATGGTTTCATCATCTGGGAAGGTTGGAATTTTCATTGGTTCAGTTTGTTCCCAATCAATGAGCTCAGGATAGACCAAGGGTAATGGATCGTCAGGTTGGGTAAAGTCACTGGTGGTTAAGGTCATGATAATTTTATCATTCTCACTATAGGGAAGATCTATGATGGTATCCTCCTATTGATTATCCATCTCGCTTTGAATCGAATCGTCATCAATCGAGTCATGGTCGCTTTGTAGTACATAATCAAGTGGAGGCCTTGAGATTTCCCCTTGTGTGAGCATGGGTGTATATTTTTGTACAACATCTACCTATTTGTCTCTCCAAAATTTATCATTAGAAATGGTTTCCCATTCATACTCATTGGAATCGGTGTCAAAATTTTCCTGCAATCTCATAATTGTTTCAGCTAATTCCCCATGGGATCTTTTTAAAGCATCTTCTTCATGAATTTTCTCTAAGGCAACTTATTTCGTATCTTCCCCATACCCAAGTCCCATCTTATCTTTCAGATGCATTGTTTTTGGTTGAATAGGTTCCACAATTCCTTCTTTTCTCTTGCCTATGGGGCCATTTACATCATAACCCATCTTTTGCATCATGGTATAGCCTTTCCCATATTGTTCAGTGGGCAGTTTGATATGTTAAACAGATTCATCTCCATCTTTATAATGCCAATTGAGAATAGCTATATCTTCAACTTCATTTTCCTGAGTGCTTGCCTTGATGAATCTTCCATCAAACTTGGTGATGGGAATTGAAGCTTGTGTTCCTGATGAGGATGTTGTTGCAGCTTGATGTGTGGATACTATAGGCTGACCATGTGACCTTGGAGAAATAGGTAAGTTAGGGAGACATAAAGAATATTCTCCCACTCCATTACCTTTTAATTGTAGCTTGGTGTCGAAGCTCTTTGTTAATTCCTTTGTTTGATCATTTTGTTTGGAAACAGTAATAGCAAGAGCTTCTCTATTGTGTGGAACAAAAGAATCTTGGGTTTCTCTAAGGTTAGAGAAAATCTGACTATTGATATGATCCACAAGTATGGTTATTTCTTATCCGCCATATAGAAATTTTAAACATTGATAATAAGTAGATGGCAATGCTTGCATCTCATGCATCCATGGGTGACCCAAAAGTATGTTATAGGATAAATCTCGATCTAGAACCTGACAAAAATTGTTCTTTACAATAGGTCCCACTCTGATGGGTATCATGATGAGGCCTTTAGAAGCTCATTCCTCATCATCATATACTTTGATTGTAATTTTTCTCCTTGGATCAATAGACTCTTCAAAATACCCTAAGGCAAGAACCAATTTTAAGGTACAAATTTTTAGACCAGCTCCCCCATCTATTAAGACACGTCTGATTCAGGTTTTATGAACCATGACCTCTAGATAAAGTGATGAATTATGGGGATGGGTCATGGAGGAATCATCCTTTTCAGAAAAGGATATGCATGTGGGTGAAGAAAAGTGTCCCACCATGGATTGAGATTTATCAATATCCAAATCAGGAGATACGGTTGTGCTAACGAGAGCCTGCTCCAAAATATTTTTATGTGCCAAGGATATCTTAAGAAGTTCCAAGATAGAAATTTGAGCTGATGTTTTCTACAGTTGATCGACTAAATTATACTTTCTATGAGGAGGGAACATTGATTTAAATGAAATTCCTTTTACAATAATTTTGGCTTGTCCCCTCGTTGTTGCATTAACTTCTTGATATTATTGCTTCCCTTTGACAATGATAACATTGACTTGTTGGTCGTTAGAATAGATATGATTGATGGTGGTGTCATAGATATGATTCACATTTTCCCCTTATCACTTGGAGATTCCCCTTTTTGATAATTGGGGAGAGGATCCTTGAATACTTGATGATTTTTGTTGGCATTATGTCCCTCAAAAGCTATGGTACAATTATCAATCAAATCCTGGACCAAATTCTTTAACCCTTGGCAATTATTTGTTCTATGACCTTTGCATCTATGATAATCACAATAGCACAAGTCATTCCATGATGGTGGTTTAACTCAAGGCTCATAATCCTTTTTCGGTGGCAATGTGATGGCATTTTGATTCAACAACTCTTTTTGATTCAAGAGACTGGCCCAAGGGAGTAAAACTATGTCAATTTGAGAAAAACTGTGATCTGGGCGCATTTGAATTTTGATTATTGTCGAGATTATTATCATGATTATTGGCCAAATTTCCTTAGTTTGCATTGTTCCCTTGATTAGAATTATTATTGCCTTGGTTATTAGAATTTATAGCATTGTTTTTGTTACGTTGGATACCTGATATATTGAGAATGGCTGGCTTCACATTGTTGGCATATACCACCCCATCATTTACAACATTCTTATTTTTGGTCCAGAATCGTGATTTATCATTGTTATTGTTGTTATATGAATTTGGACCATATTTTTCAAGATTTAATGTTCCTCTCTTGACCAAGGCTCCTTCGATAGTAATCGCATTTTCAATCAATTTCTCAAATGATTGAGGATAATGGAGGTTTAGCCTATAACTCATATCTTGATTTAGACTGTCTATAAAGATTTCCATCTTTTCCTTTTCAGGAACAAGACATGAATATATTGCAAATAACCTTCTCCACCTTTGAAGGAATGTAATGAAAGGTTCACCAATCTTTTTTTTTTCTCTACATAAATCAAGCATGGTTATTTGGGGTTGTATATTGTAGGAGTATTGAGATATGAATTCATTGATTAACTCCTTAAATGATTTGATGGGGGGAGTGATTTTGGAAAGCACTCCATGGATTTTCTAGCGAGACATCGTGGAAACAAACACATCAAGTATGTATCTTCATGAGAAAATTCCAAGCTCATATTTTGAAAGTCTCTCACATGATCAATGGGATCCGTTTTTCCATTATATCTATCAAATTTTGGGATCTCACAATGTTTTGGAAAAGGAATCATGTTGAGATTCTTGTCAAAGGGATATGGGCATATATCCTCCCAAACACATTTCTTAGTTTTTCACCCTTGTATCTCTTTAATCTTCCCTTGTAATGATTTTATCTGTTGAGTTAGAGAACTAAAATCATTAAGGGGGGCTTCAGGATCCTCTCTAATATATTTTGTATCAAAATCAGAAAGAATTTTAGCTCCTTGGTTGGCTAGCAAAAGAAAGTATCTTTCTTTGTTCCTTTCTAAAATTTTATCCAAGAGAGTATGAAATTGAGAATCCTGTTCTGCTTCTTGAAGCATTTCCTTTGTTACTTCATCGTTGTTTGAATTATTCCCATTACGAAGCTTGTGAAAAGGGTTTTCTTCCTTATCACCCATGTTGTAGAGAGGATTTTCCCTTTCATCTTCTTCTATGTGCTTTTGAGATCTTGTGACAACAAGCATAGGCTTATACAAAATTTCTACTAAATTTGATCACATATGGGATAGTGCAGTTAATTGGATATCTTAGTCAGAATAGAATGAATATTCTATTGATATGACTAAAGAAATTTCTATTTTTTAGCTCATGAATCCCTGGTAGAAAGGATGATGATCCTATTATGGGAATTAAACTATAAATTAGAAATGGACGTGATGATGCACTTTGCGATATTTTGATCTTAGTTTGAGAAAATAAGGATTTTGCAAAAGCCTAATGCTTCTAAGCTTTCTATTGCAACACTTGATTGGGACAATTCGAATACTAAATTACAGGTTGTGGGATGAAAGAGGGATGAATAGGCTGACTATGATTATGCCTTTGTGATAGAGCTCTTCATTGAAAGAAAGCTTGTGAAGATAATGGTTCTATAGAAAAATCGTTAGTAAAACCCCTAGCAAAGTTGTGATATTGATGGAGTAAAACTATGTCAATTTGAGAAAAACTGTGATCTGGGCGCATTTGAATTTTGATTATTGTCGAGATTATTATCATGATTATTGGCCAAATTTCCTTAGTTTGCATTGTTCCCTTGATTAGAATTATTATTGCCTTGGTTATTAGAATTTATAGCATTGTTTTTGTTACGTTGGATACCTGATATATTGAGAATGGCTGGCTTCACATTGTTGGCATATACCACCCCATCATTTACAACATTCTTATTTTTGGTCCAGAATCGTGATTTATCATTGTTATTGTTGTTATATGAATTTGGACCATATTTTTCAAGATTTAATGTTCCTCTCTTGACCAAGGCTCCTTCGATAGTAATCGCATTTTCAATCAATTTCTCAAATGATTGAGGATAATGGAGGTTTAGCCTATAACTCATATCTTGATTTAGACTGTCTATAAAGATTTCCATCTTTTCCTTTTCAGGAACAAGACATGAATATATTGCAAATAACCTTCTCCACCTTTGAAGGAATGTAATGAAAGGTTCACCAATCTTTTTTTTTTCTCTACATAAATCAAGCATGGTTATTTGGGGTTGTATATTGTAGGAGTATTGAGATATGAATTCATTGATTAACTCCTTAAATGATTTGATGGGGGGAGTGATTTTGGAAAGCACTCCATGGATTTTCTAGCGAGACATCGTGGAAACAAACACATCAAGTATGTATCTTCATGAGAAAATTCCAAGCTCATATTTTGAAAGTCTCTCACATGATCAATGGGATCCGTTTTTCCATTATATCTATCAAATTTTGGGATCTCACAATGTTTTGGAAAAGGAATCATGTTGAGATTCTTGTCAAAGGGATATGGGCATATATCCTCCCAAACACATTTCTTAGTTTTTCACCCTTGTATCTCTTTAATCTTCCCTTGTAATGATTTTATCTGTTGAGTTAGAGAACTAAAATCATTAAGGGGGGCTTCAGGATCCTCTCTAATATATTTTGTATCAAAATCAGAAAGAATTTTAGCTCCTTGGTTGGCTAGCAAAAGAAAGTATCTTTCTTTGTTCCTTTCTAAAATTTTATCCAAGAGAGTATGAAATTGAGAATCCTGTTCTGCTTCTTGAAGCATTTCCTTTGTTACTTCATCGTTGTTTGAATTATTCCCATTACGAAGCTTGTGAAAAGGGTTTTCTTCCTTATCACCCATGTTGTAGAGAGGATTTTCCCTTTCATCTTCTTCTATGTGCTTTTGAGATCTTGTGACAACAAGCATAGGCTTATACAAAATTTCTACTAAATTTGATCACATATGGGATAGTGCAGTTAATTGGATATCTTAGTCAGAATAGAATGAATATTCTATTGATATGACTAAAGAAATTTCTATTTTTTAGCTCATGAATCCCTGGTAGAAAGGATGATGATCCTATTATGGGAATTAAACTATAAATTAGAAATGGACGTGATGATGCACTTTGCGATATTTTGATCTTAGTTTGAGAAAATAAGGATTTTGCAAAAGCCTAATGCTTCTAAGCTTTCTATTGCAACACTTGATTGGGACAATTCGAATACTAAATTACAGGTTGTGGGATGAAAGAGGGATGAATAGGCTGACTATGATTATGCCTTTGTGATAGAGCTCTTCATTGAAAGAAAGCTTGTGAAGATAATGGTTCTATAGAAAAATCGTTAGTAAAACCCCTAGCAAAGTTGTGATATTGATGGAGGAAAGTTCTATGCTCTAACTGAACTTTCCAACTTTGGTATAAAAAATTTCTCCTCTTCAATAGCTTCTTATAACTAAGGGACTTTTTTGGCTTCTTGATCCTTTTCTCTAGGGATTTCTTAACAAAAGTTGTGGATTTCCATTCCCTAAGCATAGAAAAAGACTAGACTTGACGACAGATCAAAAAGCTTAAGTCAATGGGTCAAAACAAACATGGTTTTTGATAAATTGTTGAATTAGATGATCTTTATCTAATTTAATGTTTGAAAAACATGACATACAATAGAAAATAGTTATTTTTGAAGTCTTAAAACTAAATAGAAAGTGTATGTTCAAGAATCAAGCATGATCCTTTTGATTTCCACTGGTTTTGAACAAAACATACACTTCAATCAGACTCACTCTTAATTGTCAAAAGGGTCATCATAGTAATCACAACCCACATCTTAGAATTGCATCGACTCACACAGCCGTGTCACCCCCTAGAGGGCGCTCGTGTTTTTGTCTTTTGCAGGTGCGTACTCAAGGTTACATTTCTCGATCCCTTGAGCAAATAGTTCATGGAAATTATATGGTGAGTGTCTTGGGGGAAAATTCTTACCTCCCCTTGCACTGTGATTATTAGGATGTTCAGAAACTGACACAGTTGGCTTCTACACTATGGTTCATAATAAGGATATCCATTCGGTGCGACAATAGATAAAATCCCTCAGGATACCTCCCAATCTTTAGAACAAATATTTTGATGATGGTTATCTTGCACACTTCTGTTGAATATGGGTTTCCCCAAAATTCACTTTTGATTAGAATGGGTTAGAAACCTAAGCTTTAGGTGTTCCCACTTAGGTCATTCCCGTAGGGTGATTACTTTTTCCCACTATGAAAAGCCTTCTAAAGGATGCAATAAAGCATGAAATGCATAAAATGAAAAAGGTAAGTCTGGTGTTTTGGTCACCCAGTTAAGGGGAGAGCATATGCCTATCACCTCGTAATCGCAACAAACAATTTTGCTCAGTTTTAATCCCAACTAATTTTTTTCTAAACTAAGTGAAGATATTGCTTCATAAAAAGCATGGGATTCATTTTAACCAAGATAAAAATTGTTTGGTAACTACCCTAGAATTGATAAATTTCAGATTTAAATGTCTACCCTAGGATTGGTAAATTGTAACCTTATGCAAAAAATAAAAAATCTCTGTCCACGGACGCGTCAGAATCGGGATTAAAATTTTACAATTCCCTGGATGCGCTAAAAGAACTCATCAATGTGCTAAAACAGATCATAAATGTGCTAAAATAAATATCAAGGATGCGCTAAAAAAGAACGAAAATGCACTAAAAGAGCATGTATACGCTAAATCGAAGAATAAATGCGCTAAAACAGAATGGAAATGCGCTAAAAAAGAACTAAAATGTGCTAAAATAGAATGGAAATGTGCTAAAAGAGCACAAAAATGTGCTAAACTGGAACAATGAATACTAGAACTGAACAGGGATGCGCTAAAATAGTCCTCGTATGCGCTAAAACAACCCTCATATGCGCTAAACCGTTAGTCTTCTACGTAACCTTCCAGAAAACCTTCAATAAATTTTTTAAAAAATGGGGCAAGGGCCCCATGGTGGGCACCAAAAATGTGTGTGTGAATATGTGGACTAAACTAATAAGGTAAACAAACACACGAATGTGACATTATATTGAATAAAACTAATTTAAAGATAAACAAACTCTCAATAACAACAGTTTCTTTAATGACATCCCATTGTTCTCTATCTCCAAGGATGTGTTGTAAGTTGTTGGCTCTCAGTTGGTGTATACAACAACTTGGCAAAATGACAACCTAGAGAATGAGATTATGCAACATGCATGTCTATTGCTAAATGATATGAGATGATTGAAACTAAGATTAAAACAGTTTGTGCAAGATTATTCTATCATGATTGTTTATGCTAAAATTATAAAGCTAAAATGTTGTGCTATGCTCAAGAAAACTAAGATAATAAGATTGCTAAATGCTGGATAATGCAACTATAATGCCCATGCTATGCAACTAGATTAGATCCTTTTCAAAGCACAAAGAGCCTATATTTATAGATTTTGGAGGCAAAAGCCTAGTTGGCAAAGATCGACGGTTCAAATCAAGCCTGGTGAGATGAACGATGGAAGATTGAGAAGTTGGAGAGAAAGATGGGGAATGTTTCCTCCTACATAACCTCTTCCATTCAAAATTGAAAGAGAGTTGCCATTTGGCCATTTTAGTTATGAGGAGTTAGTTGGTAGTTGAGGATAAATCCATAATTGAATAATTAAGTTATTTAATTATATGTGACATGATTTTAGAAGCTTCCATAATTAAATAATTAAAATTTAATTATGTGTGAGAGATGAAAAAGGAATGTAATTAAATATTTATAATATTTAATTAGGTGTGAAATGAGGGAAAAGGTTATTTAAATATTTAGAATATTTAATTTAAATGTGGAGTGAAGAATTAGAAATAATGAACTTAGAAGAAAATTCCATTATTTGAATTTAAAATTCAAACTTAGAATAATATGATAATTAATATAAATAAATTATGAAATTTATTTAATTTAATTAAGAGGAAGATGACAATAATTAAATAAACTTATTTATTTAATTAAGCTAGAAGAATTATAAAAGTGAACAATATAAATAAATAATTAAATTTATTTATATGTAGACGACTTTAGAAGATTAATTAAATAATTCATATCTAATTAATTGATAGGCTTAATTTAATGTGACCATTTTTGGATGTATACACCTATTAAATGTTTCTCTTGCAGTAAGATAGGTCATTTTGCATCAAGTTGTCTTGAAAGAGTTTCTAAGTATAAACCTAATAAGACTAGATTTCAAATGAAATGTTATTATGTTGAAGGAGTTACTGATGATGAATCTGATAAAGAAACTAAAAATGAAGATGAATGGGTATTCATTGCTATCAAGGAAAATGGTCTAGTGTTCACTGAATCAGCTAGTAATCAGCATATCGAGAAAGCTCTTGCAGCTAGGATTGATGAGAAGGATGAGTGGGTGATTGACAACAGATGCTCACATCATAGGACTAGTGACAAGAGTAAGTTTCTAAGTTTTGAAAAAAATGATGGCGGTGTTGTAATATTTGGAGATAACAATGCTGGTGTGATTTGTGGCAGAGGCACTATTTCTCTTGGCAGTAAATGCAATACTGATGATGTTCTATATGTTGAAGGTTTGAAGCACAATTTGTTGAGTGTTGCAAAAATGGTTGACAAAGGTTACAATCTTCAATTCAAAGATGGTAAGTGTAGGATATTAGGAAGTTCTGGAAATGTGATTGCTTCAGGTACAAAGAAAAGAGGTAATATTTTTCACTTAAGTGCTACTAGTGAAAGTTTTTTTATTGCTCAAGTTGATGTAATTTGGTTATGGCATAGAAGGCTATGTCATGGGTAAAATTACAAAGTTGTGTCACACTTTTATAAAGGAAACGACCAACACTGATCTAACTTTTAAACTTGAATCACTAGAAACTGGCATATATGTTTTGAATTTTGAAATGATGTAAACTAATAAAATGTGTATTTTTTAGTATATTTTATGTTTGTATTTTTTGAAAAAATTAAAAAATTATTTGAATATAGTTTTCTATAAATTAACACTATAATTTAGTTGTTGATAAAATGCTAAAATATGGCGTTACATGAGATGTCAAGCTTTATATAATAAATTTTCTATTTTTTCCTTCAAATTTTTTGTGTGTATTTATAACTTGAAACTTTAGGGCATGGATATTTTAATTTGCAATTTTAATAAATATATTTTTAAATAAATATTTAAATGCACATGTATTAAAACACGACTGTTTCCACTTGACGTCAAATTTTATATTAAAAAATTATCTAAAATTAAAAACAAATTATTGTATCTTAATCTAGATTCTTTTATCCAGGGCATCATATTTTAAAAAATAAATTTAATAAGCTTTAATATTTTTCTTGATATGGTAATTAGCCTAATATATTTTTGCTGATAACCTACTTTTAGTAAAAAATAAAAATAAAATATAAATATTAATTGAACTATCAAAATAAATTTATATTTGAAAACTACACTTATAGATCTACAAAAGGGTATTTTTACATTTATTTTTTTTATTTTATTTATATGAGGAGTTGTTAAAACGTTAATTTTTCAAATAATTTCATTTTTTTAGTAAATTGGCCTCAAAGTGGTGCTACATATGCATTTAGCCAAAGTTTTTAGTTGCAAAAATTGTGGACATATTTAATTTATCTGGAATGAATCTTACTAGATCATATGTTTGACCAAAATTGATTTTTAGATATAAATACTAAAATTCACTTGTGCTGATAAGTTGGCCAAAAGTGTAACACAACTTTTTACTTTTACCCTCATGTGAATTTTGATAACATTGTCAAAATAATCTCTACACAAGCAGTCAGAGAACTACCTAAGTTAGTGAATCCTACTAACACTATATGCAAAGATGGGAAAGCATACAAGAATTTCATTTAGGAACAAACAACATCATTCCAATGGAGTACTGCATTTGGTACATACTGATCTATGTGGTCCATCCAGAATCAGAAGTCTACATGGAGAAAAGTAATTTATGTTGCTTATTGATGATTATTCTAGAATTCAAAGATTTGGCAAAAAATGAGACAGGTTTGAAGGTCAAATGCTTAAGATCAAATAGAGGTGATGAATTCACTTCCTGAGAATTCAATTCATGTTGTGAAGAGAATGGAATAAAAAGATAGTTATCCGCTCCCCAGACCCCACAACAGAACAAAGTTGTTGAAAGAAAGAACATAACAATCTTAGATTCTGCCATAACTATGATGTTGGAAGGTAATGTTCCTCATTTCTATTGGAGAGAAGTTGTAAGCACTGCTATGTATACTATCAACAAGGTGAATGTCAATGGTAATTCTGGTAAGAACCCTTTTGAGCTGTGGTTTGGTTATAATCCTACTATTAAATATTTCAAAATATTTGGAAGTAGATGTTATATTAAAAGAGATGAAGATGTAGGAAAGTTTGAAGCTAGAAGTGATGAAGGAATATTTTTGGGTTACTCTACTAAGAGCATATCCTACCAGTGTTACAATAAAAGATTAAAGAAAATAGTTGAAAGTGCAAATTTCAGAGTTGATGAAGAAACTATCAGATCATCAAGGTATTGTGGATATGATTTAGATGACCAACAAGATAATACTGAGAATGGAAAGAATGCACAGACACAAAATCAAATTCAAAGTGTTCCGATGGATCAAGAAAATCATGAAGAAGAAGACAGTGGAAATGCAGAAGAAAGAATAGAAGAACCCAAAATTCCAAGGTATGTAAAGCAAAGTCATTTTGAAAGTTAGATCATAGGAGACAAGAACAAAGGTGTGCAAACTAGAAGAAGGATTGTAGAAGAATATTGTCTGATATCCAAGATTGAACATAGCAATGTTAATGAAGAATGTAAAGATGAATATTGGATGGAAGCAATGATGGAAGAACTGATGCAGATAAAGAAAAATGATACTTGGATTCTTGTTCCTAGACCTTAAGATAAAAATGTGATTGGAACCAAATGGGTCTTTCAAAATAAGCTGAATGAACAAGGTGAAGTGATCAGGAACAAAGCAAGACTGGTATGTAAAGGATACTCATAGATGAAAGGTATTGATTTTGAAGAAACCTTTTCCCCTATTGCTAGAATTGAAGCTGTAAGGTTATTTATTGCTTATGCTACTTTCAAGAATTACAAATTATCAAATGGATGTTAAGTCAACATTCCTAAATGGTGAATTAGAAGAAGTCTATTTTGAGCAACTGGATGGATCTCAACTGACTAATGAAAAATACATGGTTTTTCAATTGAAGAAATCACTATATGGACTCAAACAAGCCCCTAGAGCATGGTATGTTGTACTGGATAAATACTTGTTGAAATTGGGATTCAATAAAGGTATTGCTGACAATAATCTATATTTCAAGCTAGATCAAGATAAAGAATTGATTATTGAAGTCTTTGTTGATGACATTATTTTTGAAGGAGATGATGACTCATCTATGAAGTTTGCTGATGAAATGAATAGTGAATTTGACATGTCAATGATAGGAGAGCTGAAATTCTTCTTAGGATTGCAATTACTTAGTTAGATGATGGAATCTTTATTTCTCAGTCCAAATATGTAAGAGAGTTACTAAAAAAGTTTGGCATGGAAGACCCAAAGCCAACTGGTACACCCATGGTAACCGGATGCACGCTAACACAGAATGATGATTCTCCTAAGGCTAATCAAATAAGATATAGGTCAATTATTGGTGGATTTCTATATTTAACTAAGACCAGACCAAAAATCATGAATGTTGTGTGCATGGTTGCTAGATATCAAGCTGATCCAAAGGAATCACATGTGACTGCAATAAAGAGAATTTTTAGATACCTAAAAGGAATAGTTGATTTTGGTCTTTGGTATCCTAAGGATGATGACCTTACTCTTAATGCCTTTTACATATACAGATTGGGTAGGATATGTGGATGATAGGAAAAGTACAAGTGGTGGTGCATTCTTCCTAAGGAAGAATTTGGTGTCTTGGCGAAGTAAAAAGTAAAACTCCATTTCCTTATCTACTACTAAGGTAGAATATATTACTGTTGCAAACAATTGTACTCAAGTGTTGTGGATGAAGTATATGCTGAAAGATATCAGAGTTGAGTATGATGAGCTTGCCGTATTTTGTGACAATTCAAGTACCATAAACATTTCCAAGAATCTGGTGCTACACTCAAAGATAAAACATATATCTATCAAGCATCACTTTTTCAGAGACAAGGTAACTGATAAAGAGGTCAAATTGGAATATGTACCCAAAAAGGAACAAATTGTAGATATCTTTGCTAAACCGTTTCCTAAGGATACTTTCGAATATCTCATAGGAATGCTAGGGGTGATTTCCCCTCCTAATCTGAACTAAGATGCAAGTCTTTGCATCAATCCATGCACCTACAGTCAGATCTTGTTTTGGATTGATGTTGTGGTGGCTGCTACTCAAGGGGAGTAGTTAGATGATTCAGATGATATGTGGTTCAGAGCTTGTGTACCTTTACCATTGATGTCAAAGGGGGAGAAGAGTAATGTGAAATTTTTTTTTAGAAGAAAGGAGGAGAAGTGTAAGTGTAAGGGGGAGAAGTGTAGAACAAAGGAGGATAAGAGTACTGTGTGAAGAGCTATTTGTGTTGATGGTATTTTTCACATCATGTGTTGCCATCAATGCCAAAGGGGGAGATTGTTGGATATTGTGGTTATTTTTCTGATATGTGGTTGTCATTGATGTCAACACTATTATCATTGATTATTCTGAAGGTTGTATATGTTGAGGATATTGAGAAAATTATAATAAATATATTGTAGGAAGTTTGTGAAGCTGAGAAGGTCAAAGTGATGGAAAGTTCTATATGTTGATGATCATAAGGTGTGCATTAAAGGGTTTGTTGCTGAGCCTATCTAGTATGTTGTTCAAAAGTTTCAAAGGTGCACATCAAGAATTGAGAAAGTTACAAAGTTTTGTGTTCCTACAGTTACTCAGTTACTGTTTTAGGTATTTCTGGAAGATGTGATTGCAATTTCGATGAATTGAGTTGTTGCATACATTCCTGAGATGTTCACTGATGTTTCTAGATCATTCTCTATCATTGTGGTATGTTTGTGTTGATTGGTGTGTTCGTGATCAAAGATTTTCCTTCGTGTGTTCAAAGTTTCCATGTTCTTGGCCAACATGATGGTGGTAGTGTGTTGTGGAGCCATATGGATTAATCTTGTATTTTTTGGCATATTGGAGGATGTTGATTTAGGTCCTCAATATGTTGTGACTGACTTAGGTTGGTGTGCATTGAGATTTTTTCATGTATTAAGGTCGACAATTGTAATTTATTCTTTATTTGTGGCTGAGAGAGTTGTTGGTGTAAATTAATGTAGCAGATATATAATAATGATTGTTTCTTCATTTTAGAAGTGTGGAAATGTGAGTGTGTGGTGTATATACCAAATGTGTGAATAAAGATAAGATAATTTGATTTTAGAGTAGAGTGTGAAGAAGTGTTTCTATGCCTAACCGAAATTGTCATCAAGCTTTTGTAGAAGCTAATTCTTTAGTTCAACCTCATCAGATGGATTTAATCTGATTATTTTATGTAAGGCAGTCAACTTTTCCTTTGAGTAGTGAGCTCTAGGCAGTGTGCCTGAATGCATGTGCATTCCCTATTCATTTCTTTCATTATACTTCTAACAGGGTATAATCTTGTGGACTAACATCCACCATGGTTTTTCCCCTAACAAGGTTTCCAGGTATAAAATCTTGGTGTTCATGTGTCTCTGATGTGTTGTTGATTTATGCTTTCACTGTTAATTATCAGATCTGTGATTAAAGGTTGATCGAGGTTGAGTAAGTTCAAATTCTATAACAACTGATTCAACCCCCCTCTTAGTTGTTTATCCTTGTTTTGGCAACACTAACCATTTTATCTAAATCAAAAGATTGTCATTTTGATCATTTGGAAATGGTCTTCTAGAAGTGTCAATAGTTTGGGATTTCCTTAAATCCCCAAAAATGTGTTTTTTTCATACCACAAGGCAAGTTGCTTGGCTTTGTGGTATCAAAAAAAGGAATAGCCATAAACCCCAAAAGGGTGAAGGCTATAATGGAACTATCATTACCTTTCGACTAGAAGGAATTATAGTCCTTTCTATGGAAAAATAACTTTGTCAGTTGGTTTATTTAGGATTTTGTGGGAATCACGAGACCCATCACAATGATGTTGAAGAAGGGCTTAATGTTCAAGTGGACTCCTAAAGGTAAGCTTGCTTCTGAATAGGTTAAGGCAACCATCTCTACAACTTTGGTGTTAGCTAGCTTGGACTTCTCCAAAGATTTCTTGCTTTATGTTTGTAACATCTAGCATAACATAGCTTCGGTGCTCACTCAAAAGAATGAAGAAGAAATCAGAGAACATCCCATTGCCTTTCATTCTAGGACTCTCAAGGGATATGGGACCAGGTGCAAATTTTTTGAGAAGCATGCCTTTTCTATCATCAAAAGCCTAAAGAAATTCCAACATTTGGTATCAACCAATAGAATTACCATCCTCGTCACTCATCCCAACGTTAGAGAGTATATCACTGATGGAAAGATAATGAAAAAAGGGCTAATTGGATCACCAAGATTCTGGAATACAATGTGAAAATTTGACCAGCCAATCTGGTCCAAGGGAGAGGTCTCTGCGAATACCTCATGCAGGAATTGGGCCGTTAGGTAGAAGAAGAGACCGATTAGGTCTATGCAAACCAATTCAAGTTTGACAAATCATGGGTAGCTGAGCGGACACAATTTATGTAGATTAGGAAGTACTCGACTGACACCTCGCCTCACAAATGATGCTACTACCAACTATAAGGTACCAAGTATGTAATGATTGAGCATTTTATGTTTAAAAGAAACTATGATGGAGTCCTTCTCCAATACATAGAAAAGCCACAAGCCTAAAGGATTCTAAAAAAATTACATAGTAGTCCCGAAGGTGGACACTTCTCTACCAAGACCACTTCCTTGAAAATAATGCAAGCATGCTATTACTGGCCTACAATTTTCTCCAAGGCCCATCAGATAGTGCAAAGATATACTAAATGCTAGTACTTCATTGGCAAGTGGAATAAATCTACCATGCCATTGAGCCTAATCATGATGGAGGATCCATTTGCATAAATGGGGTTTGGATTTTATCAAGATGATGAACCCCATCTCCAACACTGGGCACAAGTGGATACTTATGGTGACCAACTATTTCACAAGATGGAAGGAGGCATTTTCCCCAAAGAACACTACATAAGCAAAGATTGTCAATTTTCTAAAGGAATTGGTAGCAAGGTTTAGTTCACCCAAAACCATAATATCTGACAACACACAAGCCTTCATAGGCTCTGGGATGTTATATTTCTCTCTAAAACATGGGGTCTACCTCAAGACTTCATCCAATTACTACCCACAAGGAAATAGGTTAGTAGAGTCAACTAACAAGGACCTGATTAGGTTGATAAAGTGCATCGGGTTAGAACACCAGAAGGAATGACACACACATCTACTATCAACCTTATAAATAGACCATATTATGCCTAAGTAGATTCTTTACAAGTTGGTGTATAGAAAGGATATAGTCTTACCCATTTCCATGGAAATCCTAGCATTACAATTGTTAAAATCTTTGAAAGTTGAGGAGGACATTAGAATGGAGGTTATATTGGTGGAGCTCTTAAGCCTCAAAGAAAAAAGGGAAAAAGTGTTTGACACCATGATCGAATCCCAGTAGATAGTGAAACATTGGTTTGATAAAAATCCTCCAACCTAGATTTTAGGGAAGGGAGCCTTGTGCTAAAATATGATGAACGAGCTATAAAACCAAGGATGCATGCAAAATTTGATTCACTATGGAAAGGTCCCTTCTGCATCTATACATGCAAAGAAATAAATGTGTACAAGCTAGAGGATTTAAATGGTAAAGTTTTGGATATACCGGTAAACAATATTTATCTAAAGCTATTCAATTTAAGTACACACAAGTTCATTAAAATTTAGAGTTATGTACCATATGTAAATTTTCGTAAAATATGTATTTTTGCAAATAAAACCATGAGCGTGAACATAGAAATAATGGAAAGTAGTATATTAAATTCATCAAAAAATATTTACAACATAGTACAAGCTTTTGAGCCTAGGGCTCCGAGAGAAGCTTGAAAACCTTCTCATTCAAAACCCAAAAAAATACATCTTCAAAAGAAAAAAAGAGGAGGCAGCACAAAAATGGCAGAAGAAATTCAGCCTCCATCAGTCGCAGTAGTCAAAATGTTGTGTTTTTCAGGGTTCTCCAACAAGGCAGTAGTAGGGTTATCAACACACAAGGCACGTGGGCATGACACAAACCTTAATACCCAACATCGATGTTGTAGACTAGGAACTCGAATTAGGTTTTCCACTCAACCCCAAGGAAATGCTCCACATTGTATTTCCTCAAAAGAAAGGAGGTCACGGGTTAGGACAATAGTCGATGTCACTCCAAGTCCATAGTCCTAAAATCTATAAGGAAAGGAAGCCAGGTAATGCCTCCACCTTATCAACATGCCTTTGAATGTTCATGGCGGAGGGGATGCTAGTGCCGAGATTGGCCACTTGAATGAATTTTCCCAACCTATCTAGGTATTTCGAGTCAAACATGGCATGGAAAAGCTCTATGATCCAGGGCTTAGCAATGTCCAAGTCCAACAACAAAGCCACGAACTGGGAGATGAAATTCAAATTACAACATGGCTGTTTCTAGTCTTTCACGTAATCTTTCCTAAGCACCCACTTAAATTCCATGATCAACCATAGATTTAGGGGGAAAGGGGGATTCCCTAGCACTTCTAGGGTTTTCACCTAGAAGGAGATAACTCTTTCACATCATAAAGATCTAGGGGGTTCAATCAAGACTAATATAAATTTAATTGAAGTAAATATATAGGGAATGTCCTAAATGCAATGAATTGGAAATAGAAATAGACTAACTATCTGATGCAAAGTAATGAAATACACATTGTTTGAAAAAACATGATGATATGCAAAAGGATAAATTTAGGACAATACAAGGAAAGAAATAAAGACATATAAGAAGAGTGCATCGAGAAATAGACAAGGGTTGAAGTGGAGATTGAAGAAGCCTCTAAAATTCTAGAAATTTTGATTTTTAGGCCAACTAGGAAACTTACACCAAGCTAGGCAATTTAGTCCCAATTCTGGGAAACTGCTCCGAGGCCCGTTTCACCCAACCAAGTATCCAAATATTCAAAAATCCCTAACAAAAACATGTAGTGGGACTAAGTCACCACTTTTGACTACTTAATCCATTCTGGATTTTCTAAAAATTTGAATGTGGACACAAAAGCCTATAGTATGCAATCTGCTCTCTAGCTGAAATCTGGGTCCAAATCTTAGAAATCACCTGCAAAATAGAATATAGTTTGGTTTCTAATCTGGGTTTTTCCTTGGTCAAACCCCTATTTTTTATTTAAACTTTGAAAGAGATAAGAAATCTGCATAAAACCCTAGCCCTAAGTGTATCTAGGACTAGGAAATCTAAGGTATGAAACTAGAACAATGCAAGAATCATTCAAAGAGACTCTAAATCACATTAGACATGAATCTTAATGACATTCAAACCTTCCTTAGTCTGAAGATAGAGAGAAAATGGAATATGGAACCACTTTGAAAGCACATCTTTAGGTTAATTTGATGGCTAGTTGCATCTCCTCAACCTAGATTTCTCCATGATTCTCCATAGAAATCCATGATCAATCCTTTTCAATGTGAGATCTTAGACAAAAAGTGAGCTTGAATACCTTCAAAAACCCTAGCTTGCTTCCCTAAGCTTCAACTTTGTTATAGAAAGAGTAATGAATCATCTTGTGGAAGATGTTCAACACTAGATTCTTGAATTTGCTTGTGAAAAATGACTAAAGGTTGTGAAAAATGACCTAAAAACATGTATTTATAAGAATCAATACCTAATTGTCAGTTATTTTGATCTAAGAGGCTGACACCCATTGAGAATTTTTATTAAGTCGAAGATTTTACCTCTCAAAAATGCAAATAACCCTAAAAGGGACTAAGTCACCACCTTGGGTGACTTAGTCCCACCAGAGGTTTTTGAGGTGGGATTAAGGAATTTTGAGTGATTTGGATGTTTTTTGTTAGGGCCTGTATGATTTCTTAGGTGAAATAAGCCTCAAGGTCAAAAATAATGAGTCTTAGGGGCCTATAAATGTTGTTTTTAAAGGGATGATTGGTGAAAGAATGCCAAAATGGGTCAAATTAAGTGTGAGATTGTCTCTTTCTTCAAGAGTATACAATTTTATACATAACATTTAGCCCCCACTTTAGTGCCCATATGACTCTACTTGCATATGCAAGCTAAATGACTCTAAGCAATACACTTTATTTTATAAAAGGATACTCATTCAAAAATGGGAGAATGAAGCCCCCAGTGTAGTTATATGCAAAACCACAGCATTAGGAACTGCATCTTGCAACAAAAAATAATTATTTGTCCAAAAATTCTCTTATCTAATTCCTATAAATCAAATTTGACGGTAGACGTATACCCCCCCTAATTCTGCTTGCTTTATGAGGGTGGAATCAAGGCAACAATCTAGCCAGATAGTATAAGGACACACATATCAAAGGGTATTTCCAAGTACCATGCCATATAATAATAGATGATTGATGATTTAGGGTGTGAAATCATGAGTCCAATGCAACAAACAGTGCCAAAAACAAAGTTCAAAAGCACTCGTGACATTGTTGTGAATGAAAAACACTCTATTATTTCTAAGATAGTAAAAATGTGAATGTGTTTAAATGAGAAGTAAAAATAGTTAAAAGAGTTAAAATGAAGTAATTTGTCACTTACTTGTTCATTTTTCCTTCTTGTAGCATGAAACTGATGAGGGGATAGTGAAAGATGCCAAGCAGACGAGACTTCACACCTGCAAGACTAGATGTGCTGCAGGACCAGGTGGCATGCAGTGAGAATTATCATGAGGTGAGTTGATTCTGCTACTTGTGCTTTGTGTTTTCACATTTATTTAATGATTTATATGCATTTCTAGGTTAATTTAGGATTATGGAAATAAATTTTCTCGCAAAGTGTCCCCTTTTTTCGCAAAGTGTCCCATTTGTTCGCAAAGTGTCCGTTTTGTTCACAAAGTGTCCCGTTTCTTCACAAAGTATATGAAAAGGGTTCTAAAGTGTTTAGGTCCTTAAGGAAATCACACTAGAACAACATTAGTACACTTTCATGATGAATTGGAGGTAAAATTAAAGATATTAGACTGTTTATAGAGCATATTTGTGTGTTTTTGATAGGTACCCACCCATTCGTGTCAGCGTCTGGGTGGTAGATAGTTGAGTTTCTTGAGAGATTTAGTCCCTGCTCTATCGGAAGAGGACACAACACTTACAGGTTGTGGGGATATATGGGGCATACCTCATTCCCCCCATGAGGTACCATGATGCTATGTTGATTGCGTTATGTGAGTGTTGGGACATAGACACATATACATTCCACTTGCCTACCAGAGAGATGATGATTACCCTAGAGGATGTGCACTATATTCTTTGAGTTCCTATTTGAGGGGAGTAGGTAAATTTCCATAGAGATCATACCTTCTATGAGTAGTGGGCCAATATGTAGTACTATCTAGGTGGGCCAGTTCATGATGGGAGGGTGACATGATGGATTGACCTTGCGATGTTACTATATTCATGAGAATTAGTTGTTAGACAAATTATGATGCATATAGGTGCTCTAGTACTCCTTCCAGATGGAAGACAAACACACCTAGAGGGAGGATCAGTTCACCTAATACGTGGTATGGCGGAGTACAAGATAGTATACACCTAGGGACATTGTATCCTTGCACATTTATATTATGATTTGGGATAGTTTGTTTTTTGAGAAGTAGACACCATTGTGCATTGCACACTTCTATAGGTGTAGTTCCTAGAGCATATCACCTGCATTAGGCCTATTGGCTTCCCATGTCTTACAATAGTGGGGTATCCTCAGGCCTTTGGCTATCCTCTACAACGGTTATGGAAGTATGGGGATTTACACTTTTGGAGGGTGAGATTCAACCGATTGGAGGGGGATGAGATCTTGTGGAGACCTTATCAACTGACATAGGAGTGGCCGGATTACATGAGACAAATGAGGAGATTATAGTTGGACAAGTTTTTGGTTGGTTGACATGATCATATAGTATGTTCATTCTATTATGATTGAGTCATGCAATAGTTTGGACAAATTCAGAGGCTACCCAGGGCACGATCCTCCTTTAGGAGGTCAGTGTGGAGTGCCTAGAGACTTAGTGATATAGTACAAATCACTCTAGATGATTTTATTGAGAGTGAATTTTATTTCTCTGATCATGATCAGCCTCCAGTCTCTAATGTAAATGATGTCGATGCCCATGGGAGCATAAGAAGTGGTGGATAGTATCACAACCAAATCCTATTTATCTGATTGATGAGCCCATAGGAGATGCAGTACCATTTCTAGATGATGGGGAGGAGAGAGAGGATAGGGCTGAGGAGACACACTACAAAGCCACATACATATTTACTAACATTATTGATGAGGAGTATGATGAGGATGCAGATCCATATTATGATGGATAGGAGGGAGAGGAGGAGGAGGAGGATGAGGAGGACCAAGAGGAGGATGAGGATGAGGAGCCACCCCTGAGTGAGAGTGATGAGGTAACAACTACGGATTGACATGGGTAGGGAGAGCCCTCACCCAGTCATATGACTAGATCACAAGCAAGGACTATAGCAGGCATCAGTACTTACAGTCGAGGAGAGGCCAACACATCATCCATGCCCCCTCCATAGGATGAGGGTGATATTGCTCAGCCTACTGGAGATATAGGTGATGAAATTTAATTTGTGCATGTACCTTGTGCTCTTGTGTAGTATTTTATGCATATATATAGATATATATGTATTATGATGTGTACTGATTGTGTATTGTTTCTACCTTGTAGGATCAATGAGAGATTGGAAGGATCTCTACCATCTGGAAGCTACAGAGATAGTTCTAGAATCTATCAATGAGGAGGAGATGGAATCAAATTATGTACCCCCACCTATTATGGAGTAGGATCTAGAGTTACTCAGACCATTCATGAGACTACGGGAAGCGTATGAGATTTTGAGGAGATGAGTCTATTGAGCAGAGACTGCAACATAGGCATAGTCATCAAGGACTCCAACAGAGTTTGAGAGACGGAGGGAGAGGTGGCTCGATTATAGGCAGAGAGGGATCAAATAGAAGGAGAGCATCGGGTGGCCCTCAAACAGATGCAGGGGTTAGAGTTTGCAATCAGATCTGATGGATCATGATCACAATCACGCACAAGGATCTCCCAATATCTAGCTACTAATGTAGTGCGAGTACCAAATCCTGAGGGATCTAGTAACCATAGTTCTTAGCGACATTGTATATTTTGATGACATGTATAGAAAACTTGTGATATATATATGAGTACTTTTGATGTGATTTTACTTGTCTTAATGTGTTTGAATTTTAAATGGAAATGTGGTTAATTAAATAGCCCTTGTAAGAGTATTTAATTAATGTCTCCATGATTTAACAAAGCTTATGTGATCTAATTAAAACTTACTATAGTTTCTTTTAGATACAACATAATGATCAAGTATGCTATACACTTTATGAAATAAGTTAATATAACACACAAGAGGAAGTTGAATAGTATGAAATCTAAAGCAATTATAAAATGAATTAAATAATTACCTTAGTGTTCAATACACAAACATAATCATTTTCCAAGAATGAAGAAATGGGAAAGCATATAGGATATAATCCAATAGCTCTAACAACACCGCTTTATCATTCATACCATTCACAAGGACTAGAAATAATACTTACATAGATTCACGACATTAATAGGGTCTTTAAGGGGCATACCATCTTGCTATGTTAATGTGTAAGCACCAGATCCATAATTCACATTGATTATATAGGGTCCTAACCAATTAGGACTAATTTTTCCTTTTTCAGACCAATTGACATCAATGTTTCATTGATTTTCATATAAAACTAAATCACCCTTGTTAAATATTTGAGGGATCACACCAATATTATGTTTATGTTGTAATTGCTTGGTGTAAGCTTGAAGATGCTTGAGAGCGTTAATGCGCTGTGCATCAAGCATTTCGAACTAGTGTAATCGTTTTTACTTATAGGTGTCATTATTGACAAGACCTTGCAGAGAAATCTGTAATATTGGGATTTCTAACTCCAAAGGTATGATGGCCTTGGTACCATAAACAAGGTTGAAAGGTGTATTTTCCATAGATGATCAAACACTCGTGCGATAGGCCCATAACATGTATTGTAATTGCGTGTGCCAATATTTTTGGTTTAGATTAATTAACAATTTAAATGAGGATTTGTTCAAGGATTTTATTAGTTCTTTCAGCTTGACCATTAGATTGTGGGTAGTAAGGTGTTGAAAAGCGATGTTGAGTATGAAAGGTCTCTAGGAACTTCTTCACATCATTATTTTTAAATGGTGTTCCATTTTTCAAAACTAATACAGAAGGGAGTCCAAAGTGAGCGATGATGTGTTCCAATAAGAAACAACATATCACATTCTTTTGTGAAATAATTGGTTGCAGTAATGATAAACATATGTCCAGTAGAAGACGGTGGTGAAATTTTTCCAATTAGATCCGATCCCCATATAGAAAATGGCCAAATATGGATTTGGGCATGGAGCTAAGAAGCAAGAGCATGAATCAAATTGCTATGTTCTTGGAATTTGTGACATTGCTTGACATACATGAAGCAATTCTTTTCCATATTTCTCCAATAGTATCCCATATGAAGGAGTTTTTATAATAAGGATCTTCCCCCAAAATAACCTCCATAGGCACTTGAATAGGCCTGTTCAAGGGCTATATGAGTTTCAAAATCCTTATGGCATCGCAATAAAATTCCATTAAAGAATCTTCTATACAACGTATTGGCAAGGATTATGTATTTGGTTGCTAGCTTTTTTAGATGGGTTCGAGTGTTTTTTATTGTAGGCTCGGGAATGGTACCATATTTTAAATATTTATATATGGTGTCATACCATTCACACAAATTACCTTGGATTGTTGTGAATGTGTCATAAAATTTACCGCTGATGCAAGGTTCCATGATTGGGTGGATGGTAAACATGATTTTTTTAGAAGGATTTGAAGGAGATATGAGAGAATCTGCATTGGCCATTGCATCCACATGTTGATTACCTTTGTGGGGGTTGTTATCAATGGTGAAAAAGTTAAATTTTTCTAACAAGGTCAATACAACAGCCTTATATTCTAATAATTTTTCATGTTTAGCTTGGTATAGATCATTGATTTGTTTGATCACTAATTGTGAATCACCATAGCTCTTAATATCTTTGATGCCCATGACTAAGGAAGCATGCAATCCAACAATTAATGCTTTATATTCAGTTGTGTTATTCATACATAGGAAATTTAAGTGATACGACAAGGGAATAGTGTTTCCAATGGGCGAAATTAATATAACCCCAACACTAGAGCCTGTTTGACACTTGGATCCATGAAAATATTATTCCCATGTAGGAAGTTCTATGGTCAGCACATCCTCATCAGGAAAAGAGATGTTGATAGGTAACACTAAAGGAGAAGGAGCATCAACTAAGTGGTCGGTTAAGGCTTGACATTTAATTGCTTTTTTGTGAAACAAAATTAAGGTCAAACTCAGTCAACAACATTACCCATTTAGCGAGACGTCTAGATAAGTTTATTTTGTTGAAAATATATTTGAGAGGATCAAATTTTTTTATGACTTGTATTTTTGAATTTAGTAAATAATGTCGCAACTTACTAGTAGCTGTAGACACATAAAAATGACCTAGGCCAGCAAGCACTATTTTACCACTTTTCGTCCTAGCATAATTATGACATTTTAATTATGTTTCTAACTCACTTTCGACTATTAATTAAATAATTCATATCTTTTTATTCTCCATGGTTATTAAATAAATAGATCTTATTTATTTATTTAATGTGTCACTAATTATCTAAAGTCTTCTCATAATTAAATAAAGTTCTCATTTTATTTAATTAATCTTTATCATTTATGTCCTCTTGATTATTAAATAAATATATTTTAATTTATTTATTTAATATGTCACTAATTCCCAAATCCTCTTTTAATTAAATAGATTTATTAATTTATTTAATCAACCAATCACCTCTTCTAAATTAAATAATTATTTCTAATTATTTAATTGCCTTATTTGACATTTCCTTCATTTTAAATAAAACAGTTTATTTAAAAATGGCTTCACATGGTTAACTGCTTCTTCTTTTAGTAAATAATCTTAAAATCAATTATTTACTATCTCACTAAATCCATATTTTGAATTAATTTTAATTCAAAATGGTAATATTCTTCTACAAATCAAGTAATTGCTAAAATTACTAATTTTCTAAATCTCATCTTCTTGTTCAAACATTATCTTCTTGATTTTTACTAATTTTAATCTCACTGTCACATTTATTCTCCATCCTTGATTTAATTTCTTAAATTAAATCTTGCCCACTCATTTGGAAATCTTAACCTAACCCTAATTGAGAGTTGCCATTTTTGAATCTTGACCATTGATTCTAGAGCATTTCTCAATCTCTCATCTCGTCCATCCATCCAAAATCGCATTTTCTATAAAATGTCAATTTTGTTCTCATTTCGATAGGTCCTGATTTCTTGAATCTCTTAAAATCTTGCGAATTACTTTTGCATTTCTTGAGGTTTAGTTTCTTTCATATTGTTTCATTTATTTACTTGCATTTAGAATTTAATTTCTATTGCATAGTTTATAGTAAATCCTTCAAAAATTTGCTTAGGGCTAGACCATATAGTAGAGTTTTCTCATCACAATCTGAGGGCACACTCGTCATCATAGCAAGATAGAAGGTGCAATGGAAGTCAGCCATGGAGGAGGAAGGACTGGGTGAGATCTCTCCTATTTGTTCTTTACTTTATCTTCCTGTGCATTCTATTGTCATTGTGGGTTTTGATATAATATGCATGTAATGCTACTAATCTAATATGATCTTGCAGAAAAATCCTCAATCACATTGGTGAACCTGACTTTTTCTTTTTTTAACACATTTTTGCAAGTTCTCATAAGGTTTCTATTTTTTTGCAGGTACAGGTATACGAAATGAGGCAATTGACAGTCTGTGTGGCACAAATGCTCTATTGTGCTGCATTTGCTTGCACAAGCGACACAACCACTCTGTCATGACATACTTGATTGTTTGAGCGATGCAAGTGCCATCCCGAATCACATTTGTCAGAAGCTGAACCGCAAAAGATGCATCAAGCCACAAATGCCAAACATAACAATGCATTCACAGTATCACACCGCATTTTCTCTGTTGTGACGCAACTGATTGGTAACAAAGTTTTTTTATTTTTCCTTTTTCAAATTTCTCCTAATTTTTCTACTTCTAGATTAAGGATTTTGGGTTACTAATCTGTGTGTGACAACATGTGTCAAGCTTTAATCTAACCCATTGTGATGGTTTGTTTTTTTTTCTATAATTTAATTAAACAAACAAACAATCATGCATTTCATTCATGGGTTAAAATGGAAACTCACACATTCTCTTTGGGATAAAAAGAACACAACATGCATGTTCATTCATTGGTTTAAAAAGAACAATCATTTTTTTTTTTCATGGGTTTAAAATGAACTATTAGTTAGCTCACACTACAAATGGTTAAAATGAACCCCATGCTTGACAACACTACAAACAGTTAAAATGAATGCATTCTTGTTCTGTTTTGTGATTTAGTTAGTTATCACACTTTCACATTTCAATTTGGGTTTAAAAAGAACAACATGCGAGTGTGAGTCATATATATTCTTGTGTTCTCTCTTTGTTTTTAAACAAAGATTGATTGAACTATGAATATGTTTGCTCAGTTTTGTTAGCCTTAGAAATTGGGCCTGCTTTGGTGGGAAAAAGTACTCATGCTAAAGCCAACCGACGCCCAACTGGTATATAAATTTTAATGTTAAAGAAAGCTTAGCATTACAGAACTTCCTGCGGACCAACAATTGACTCCCTAGTACCCTTGTGGTGTGTCAAAACCTGTAGAGCATAACCTCTACAAATTAGGATGATAATGCCTCTCGCGTGGCCTTCTGAATAGATGCCCAAAATAAAAACTTTGTTTTAGTGACCACAAACCTTCTATTCTTTGGTGCAACAATGGTCATTGCCAAGGCACCCACACTTGCGCAGTTCTTAGTAGAGATGATCAATTTGCCATGGGAGTTTCATGGAGGTTGGAAGCTTGGTTTCCCTAAGAATTGAGTGCACTGTAAGCGGGAGCCTGTGGGGCCAAGCTTCTAAATTCATCCACTAAGGATACGCGATTGGAGTAAAATCCATGTGGGATCCATAAGAATACTATCCTTGCAGCCATAATATTTTTTTAAAATGTCTTCTATGTGGTTGTTTTTCATTTTTACAACACCATGTGTTTGCCAACTATTTTAAGACAACTTCAACAAATGAACATCAAACTTGCCAAAATCTGAAACAAATTGGTTAAACTGCTGAAATTGTTTTTCAAATTTGCTTCCTGCGATGCAATCACCGAGTCAAACCATAATTGATTAATTTTGAGCCGCAATCGCAACTGCTAACATTGCAATCACCTTATCAAACCGCATTTTCTTTCTCATACGCCGCAATCGCCTTTCCAAACCGTATTTGATTGATACCGAGCTGCATTTTCCATTTTGAGTAGCATTTGCTACTTAAAACACCACCATCACCTTACCGAGACACATTTGCCCTATCATAATGCATTTATTGTGACGCATTTTCCAGTCTTCAAAATTTTCTTTTCACTATCAAAAATGAGATCCAAACTTGTCTTTTCTAGATTTCGATCATGTCTTTCTCTACTATTTCTGTCAAACCAGACATTGAATTTCTCAACTTCCCTCATCATTGCATTCTTAAACTCACCATAGGTTTCCATTTTTATTTCATTAATTGCATTGTTAAACTTTACCATCCCCTTAGACACTCATTTTGCAGATTTTAGGAGTAGATTCCTTACCATCCATTGTCAAACCTTTGCATTCAAAAGTAGGTTATCATTGGACTCAATCACCCTTTTTATTTTAGTCAATATATTTGGTGAATTATTTCCCACTCAATAGTCTAGTGTGGAGATTTCACTTTGTCCTCATTTAGTCCTTTTATAGTCCATTGATATTCCAAACTTGAAGCATTGCCAAAACTTTGTATGGTCAAGTATACATCTCCTTAGATTTACCAATAGTGAGTGCATCTTAGGCTCCTTTTAGTTTGCATACCATTAGTCTCCTCACTTTAGTGTCATATCATTTGCATTCACAAAACTTTAGTCTCCTTTTGGTCTCATTTGTATTTCATAACATTCCTCAATTCCAAAAAAAAAAAAAAAACCCAAAAACATAGTGTCATATTTAGGTCATTCTCCCTCATCATCCCAAAGCTGAGCAAAAATTTTCATGGTTGAAACTAGATTATAGAGAAAGAAAAGACTCATGGATTCTTTTGGTCAAGACACCAACTTTCTCGGTTTCACCAATGACATGAATTCATTCCCCAATGACATGAACACTCTTTCTAATGAAATAGGAAATTATATTATGAATCCTTTCAGTGATATGTCCATTCCATCCTCTTCACACAATGCTTTTGAACAATTTGTCTGCAGAGACCAAAATGGGGAAGTCATTGAAGAATACATACAAGCTGCTGCGCAAAACCCAGAAGTGGCCTCTTTTGTGGAAGAACTCATTCTAAATGATTCAACCAGATATCTAGCCATGCTCCTTGACCAAGGGGCTAGGTTACCAAAAGGATTTGACCTCAACACTATTAGAGAAACATCTCTTGATCCCCAATCACACAATACTTCCATGGGAACCACATCACAAAACATCATTAACACCATTAATGCTACCTCCCTTGGTCATGCTACCACCACAACCAATGCATCCACCACAATCAACACAACATCTATTGGGGGATCATCTACCCAAACCAACACCACATCACAATCCATCCCCCAAAAAACATCCACTATTCCTTCACAAATGTTTGGATCAATAATGGGTGCAACCACCTCAAACCTCTTTGGAACTTCATCTAGTTCCATGGGTACATCAACAAACCTATTATTAGGTTCCTCAAATTCTATGGCAACCAACTCATCAAACCCTTTTGGGAGGAATAAATGAAGAGTTGTCATTCAAGGCACCCAACCTAATGTCCCAAATTCCTCATAGGTTAATACCAACATTCCTTTGAGGCAAAATACCCACATTCCTCAAGGCCATAATTACCTATTTGGGCAAGGCAATCAAGGCACCCAATTTTCCACTCAATTTGGGCATCAACATACTCAAAATCAACAAGGCCCCCAAATTCAATCCAACATGGTGGGATCCCACATCCCAACTTATGCATCTCAAGTCCATACACAACAACACATCCCACATCAACACACTCATTTCCAACAATTGCAAAATTAGAACACTCATTTTGCTCAACAACAAAAAATCCCAAATCAACACATATCATCACAACAAGTGGGCACTCAATCCATACCTATCACCAACATGTGTGATTCTACACACAACCCAATTTTGGAGCCTCTCACACTCCAACTTTCTACTCTTCAAACGCAAGTGGAGACCTTGTAACAATCAACCAAGAAATCTTACATATCACATGACTTATGTCCATATCTATTTGACACAACCTTGTATATGCCACTGTTTGCTCATGGATATGTGGTGCCGCATTTGCCCAAATACAAAGGCAAGACAAACCCCATTGAAAACATAAAATAATTCACCACCAGTTGCATGGACATTGCATATGAACAAAACTATCTCATGAGACTCTTCTCTAGAAGTCTCGTAGGCAATGCACTGGAGTGGTTCTATTGCCTAAAGGAATCAAAACTTGGGATGAATTGGCAAACAATTTTGTTGAAAACTATGCCTATAATATTGACATGGATATTGACATTGCCTCCTTATGCAGACTTACCCAAGAGGAGGCAGGAGAGACTTTTATCCCATTTTTTCAAAGATGGAGAACCATAGCAAGAAGATGTTCGATAGAAATACCTGAAAAGGAGAAAGTCACCATGTTAATACAAAATCTCCTAGGACCGCTAAGATATGGCTTACAAGTTCATTGTTGTACCACCTTTTTTGACCTTGTTGGAAAGGGTGTGCAACTTGAAAAAGCCTTGATCGCCAAAGGTGAATTGAAATATGGTGGCAAAACGATCAACACCACCACAAACACTAACCCAAGTAATTCCAATGACAAAACCAAATACTGGGTTAAGAATAAACACATCACTAATGATGGTGTGGTTGATGCAAAAATCGTTAATGCAATAGGTCATGTACTCACCATCAAAGGAGTTCAAAATAAAAATGCACCTGTGACTACACCGACACTAACTAGCAATTCTATTCAAAATAATCTTGCTCAATCTAATCAAAGGCAACTGCGTCAACCATGAAAATTTCAAAAATACACATACACCCCTTTGGGTGAACCTATTGAAATTGTCTTAAAGAAACTTATCCAAAACGGTGTCATAACATCGGAAGAACCTAAACTATATGACCCTAGTTAGTTCAAGCCATCATGGTGAGATGATAATGCATTTTGTGATTACCATCATGTCAAAGAGAACAAAAATTCCTCTTGCTGCCAATTGTGAAATCTTGTCCAAGACCTTATTGAAAACCATACCATTGAGTTAGGAGGTCAACTGTTTGCATCTAATGCAGGCCATACAATCCATAAGAACCCACTACAAGATCATGGTTCTGGTAACCCCTCCTCATCTAGCACAAAGCATAACAATAATCAAGCCAATCACGTCCATCCTGCCTTCAATTATTCCAGTTGTAAAATCATTAACAATCTTCGCATTGCTGATGAAGATAAGTGTGTCAATACTATTACCATTAAAAAGGCCCCAGAATGCAACGTCACAACACGTAAAGGAAAGGTCACCATCCCAGGTCCCTCTGCACGTCAGCCTAAAATTACCATACCTAGTCCGTCTGCCAGACAGCTAAACCATAAACCAAGGTTCAACCTTATTGAGCAATTGAATAAAACACCCGCTCAAATATCCATAAGGCCATCTTGGATAAAGTCCTGCAAGAGTCTTCTATCCCAACCAAAATTGATGTCAACCAGATTGAAACTATGGTCGGATATCTGAATTCGCCTCACCACATTACCTTTTCAGAAAGTGACTATTCCTCACCCAAACCATCTCATAATGATGCTCTTCATATCGAGGTTTTTGTCCACAAGCATAAGGTTAGATGAGTCTTAGTAGATGGTGGAGCAGGATTGAACATCTGTTCTTTAAAATTGGTTAAAGCTCTTGGCTTCTCTGATGCATGTGTGGATGCTACCAAGAGCATTGTCATCAAGGTGTATGATGATGAAGAACGTGCTTCTAAAGGTGTCATCACAATTCCAATTCGGGTGGGACCAGTTATTATAGATACAACATGCCAAGTCCTAGATTGTGACATACATTATAATATCTTACTTGGTTGCCCCTAAATTCATGCTCTAAAGGCCATTCCTTCCACATACCACCAATTCCTGAAGCTCCCTTTTGATGGTACTAAAATTACTATCCTAGGAGATCTTGATCCATTTCAATACTATACCAATCTGCGAGCCATTGTTGAACACCAGGTACCCATCAATCAAGAAGCCTCAGCTTCCACCTCTTCTAAATTTATTGACTTGTCTGCACTCACCAAATCATCCATTCCATCAACTTCTGCCACACCATCCTCCTCAGCCTCCATACCAAGTAGGGACCTTCAGATCCAGGACCTTGACTATGGAGAATTCAAACTAAATACGGCTTACTATATCACCACAATACTTAAGCCGCCTAAAGTCTATCGTAGACCATGTTTCCCAGTCGAGCCCAAAACAACTTTCAAGGTCCCACCAAAAAGTGTTTTAAAACTATGGGGCGATATGGGTAATGAAGTCATTATCGACATAGCTAATTGGATCTACAAAGACCCAAAATAATTACCTCTACTACCAGTGCATCTCTATGGAAAAGGCTATGACATATGCAAGGCACTAGGTTTTGATGACATAAATGGTCTTGGAAAAGCCAACAATGGAAGAAGAGAACCTATCATTATCTCTGCAAGACCAAGGTACATTGGGTTAGGGTTTGACCAACTCAAAACTGACGATCAATGTACCTATGAACTTTTAAGTGAGGATGTAACAGCTATAGAAAGTGTTGAGACAAGTGAAGAATCCCTTAAAAAAACTAACATGCGTGAACCTACTGTCCATGCCTCTGAAATTCCATCTAGTAGTCATGATGCTGATACTTTTGTGCCCTATTATGATTATGAATTCAACTCATCTAAATTTGAATATGGTCCATCCATTGCATCTGACATAGAAGTTGAAATTGACAAATTTTCCTTCACACGTGAGGCTTCAATTTGCACACTTTCCGCATCTTCCCTATCTTTTACCAGCACTGAGGATGGGATTTCCCTTGTTTACCCACAATTGATTGACTGGGACCAACAAGAGCCACTTGTTATGGATATCTTTCAAAATGATGTGGCAATAGTAGAATTCATGGGGCTTTGAGAAGGCATACCATGGGGTGATCACAAAACATGATTTTCCATTGACCTAGATTGTGCAGCTTACTTTGGGGAGGCTGTGCAATCCTCCAGTTGCAAAAATACAAAGAATAAGATTTTAAAAAATGTCTTTAGGTGAAAACCGCAAGGTGCCTTCTAACAATAAAATAGTAAAAATAAAGGACATATCCGAAGGTGAAAACCTCTCTGAGGTGACTAAGGATGGAGGATTGGAATTTCTTCCCATAACATAGGAAAAATTGGCAATGCTCATCGAAGACACCATTTAAGTTAACATAGCTACACCAGAGAATCCCAAAATGGTTCTCTTGGCCGCATCATTGTCAGAAGAAGAAAAAATTGAATTTCAACAATTCTTCACAGAAAGGAAAGTTAACTTTGCATGGTCATATGCTAACATGCCAGGCCTTGATCCAAAATTGGTATTGCACCATCTTCCCCTAATCTCGGGTATAAAACTAGTCAAACAAAAATTACAGAAAATGCATCCATAGATTGCACTACTTGTAAAGGCTGAACTAAAGAAGTTACTAGATGCTGGATTCATAAGATCAATAGACTATGTTGAATGGATATCCAAAATTGTCCCTGTCACAAAGCCAAATGGACAAATTTGCATCTGTACAAATTTCAGAGATTTAAATAAGGCTTGTCCAAAAGATGATTTTCCATTACCAAATATAGACATGATTGTTGATCTCACAGCAGGGTACGAGATGCTGTCTCTCATGGATGGTTTCTCAAGCTATAACCAAATCCGCATTGTAGTTGAGGATCAGAACAAAACGGACTTTACATGCCCATGGGGAACATAGTGTTGGAATGTCATGCCTTTTGGCTTAAAGAATGCAGGTGCCACATACCAAAGAGCTATGACAACAATATTTCATGACATGATGCATATCCTAATGGAAGATTATGTGGATGACCTTTTGGCCAAATATTTGACATAGAAGGATCATCTTAGGGTCGTGGAATTTTTTTTTAGATGGTTAGAGGATTACAAGGTTTGTTTGAACCAAAAAAATGTGACTTTGGGGTTACTTCAGGCAAACTATTGGTCTACATAGTTTCACAATGAGGAATAGAAGTTGATCTTGCTAAAGTGAAAGCAATTCTAGACATGCCTCCACCAAAAGGAATCAGCGATTTAAGAACACTTGAGGGCAAACTGTAGTCTATCCGACGCTTCATCGCACAGTTGACAGACAAGTGTCAACCATTTCAGTACCTGTTATGCAAAATTATCCCCTTTGTATGGACAAAAAAATGCCACATAGCCTTCAAAAAAATCAAAGAATATCTATTGACACCACCTATCCTAATGCTGCCCATTGAAGGCAAGCCATTGATCCTATATGTCTCGGCAACTACAAATGCACTGGGGGAATTATTGGCACAAAACAACCATGAGGAGAAAGAAAGAGCGATATACTATATTAGTCAGACATTGATAGGATATGAGTTGAACTATACAACCATTGAATGCGCATGCCTTGCAGTTGCTTTTGCAGCACAAAAACTAAGACATTACATGTTGAGTCACCAAACAAACCTAGTAGCTAAGATTGATCCACTAAAGTATCTCCTAAGTCGGGAGGCATTGACATGCCGTTTAGCAAAGTGGGTCATGATGTTTAGTGAATATGACATACAATATATTGAGCGCAAGGAAATAAAAGGGTAGGTAAGAGCAGACCAGCTTGCAAATGCACCCATCCAAGGCACTCATCCACTGATAATTGATTTTTCCGATGAGTCTATCTTTCAGGCAGAACCTACATCATCATGGAAATTGTATTTTAACGGGTCTCATACTGGTCACGGCTCAGGGGTTGGTATCTTATTCATCACACCACAAAGGGATTCCATTCCTAAGGCATTCTGGATCACCTTCCCTTATACTAACAACATTGCAAAATACAAAGCATTGCTCACAGGACTCAAGATCGCAATTAAATGGAAAATTCAGACACTGCTAGTATTCGGGGATTCTGAGTTAGTTATCAAACAAATAATGATGATTATGAGACAAAAGATGAAAATTTTCTCCCCTACAAGAGAATGGTGGATAGCTTCCTGACATATTTCAAATTGATTTCCTTTGAACAAATCCCCAGGACATAGAATAAGGCAGTCGATACAATGGCTACTATTGGATCTCTCTTAGACATCCCCAAAAATGTGTCACAATTTGAGTTCTTAGTCGATCAACTATTGATGTTCGCATATGACATCCCAGACTCATAGATGGTTTGCGAGATTGTTGGTCCCAATTCACCTTGGTACCAAGACATCTATTACTATCTTAAGTCCCAAAACCTACCACCCAACCTTTCCAATAAGTAGAGAAATTCCTTTATATGAAAAGCCGCCCAACACACCATCATTAGTGACACCCTATACTGCTATGGCTTTGATAACACCCTTCTTCACTATCTCGACATTGATGAAGCCCAAACAAATTTATGAGAAGTACATGAGGGTATATGTGGATCTCATTCGAGTGGTCCAACATTAGCTAGGAAAGTCACCCGACTTGGATACTACAGGATGACACTAGAAAAATATGCTCTTCAATTTGTTAGAACATGTCAAAAATGCCAAGTACACAAAGAACTAATCCATGCACCTACGCAGGAGCTAAGACTGATCACTTCTCTGTGGCCTTTCACACAATGGGGAATCGACCTCGTGGGCAAGATCCATCCATCCTCCTCTAATGACCATAAATCCATAATCACCACCACTGAGTACTTTACTAAGTGGATTGAAGCCATCCCTCTCACTTACATCACCGGTAAGAAAATATCAAAGTTTATCCTTAATTACATCATCTTCCGGTATGGTGTACCACAATCCATCATCACAGATAATGAGAGTCCATTCAAAAATTAGGACATTCATGAACTCTATGAGCAATTCCACATCCAACATCATTTCTCCACCCCATATTATCCACAAGGTAACGGCCAAGCTGAGGTGTCAGATAAAACAATTCTTCACATTCTTAAGAAGACCGTCAATGAAGTTGGCTAAGATTGGCACCTACAACTTAATCCTGCCTTGTGGGCCTATTGTACCAACATTCGTACACCCACTAGAGCCACTCCATTTTCCCTTGTCTACGGATCTAAGGCCATATTTCCCATCGAGGTCAAAATGCCTTCTCTCCGAGTCTCCTTGAAGGGAATGATCAATGATGAAGAGTAAAGAGAGTTCTGCCTACATGAGTTAGAAATGTTACAAGAAAGCTGAAAAAATGCCCTGAATCACTTGCAGGCATATCAAAATCATCTCTTCCAGAGCTATAACAAAAGAGTGATGGTGAGAAAATTTGAAATTGGTGACTTGGTCCCCATGCAAAATCTAAGAAATCAGGCTGACCGTGAAAATCCTAGCAAGTTTGAGCCTAATTGGCTCTATCCTTATATTATTACTACAACATTTAGTTCTAGAGCTTATCAGTTGGCCACACCTAATGGAGAATAGTTGATAGAACCCATCAACAACCTACATCTATGAAATTTCCACACATAACATCAGAGAGCTTGGCTAAAACCTAAAAATACAATTTAAAAAAAAAAATAAAGAAAAAATCATCCCTTGATGAAAACTTGGCAAACGGGCATCTTGGTGACACCAAAAAAATCAAAAAATGACATAAAAAAATAGTAAAAAGAAATAAATTCATCCAATAGTGAAAACCTGGCAAACAGGCACTTTGGTTAAATACCATGGTGAAAACCTGGCAAACAGGCGCCATGTGTAGTTGATCGTTGCTTCACCATCTACTGTTACTCTAATCGACCCTTTTCCACTTTCCATAATCACAATGGCTTGCCACATTCATGACATTCATCCTAAGTCCTGTCAATTCCGGCCATGGTTAGCATTTGGTTGACATCACCCCTTGCATATCCTTGCCTTCTACCCCATGTCTGCCTATTTCCATATCATTTGACCTAGGTAATTCCCAATCTATTTGGGGGAAGGACCTTTATTGTGTAACTGCAGTGGGTGTTGCACATGATCCTACATTCGTAAAAAGTCTTAAAAAAAGTCATAAAAATTGAAAAATGTCCTGAGAAAATACAAAAACATCCAAATCAATGTCAAAATCCCAAAAAAGAGTCAAATTCAATGTCTTTCTTATCAATCCAATCAGTCACGTCAATCAATATTTTGTCCACGTCCGAACTACATTATCTCTGCGCATTTGCTACATAGGCAAGATTCATATTTGAATCCTCAAGACATTAGGTCAATTTTTTTAGGTTTGTCAAAATAAAATCATGATTCAAACTTTTTTCCTTTGGACAAAGTCATTGGTCATGTCGAACTATGAGGTATCTGAGTGCACGACGTAGGCAAGGTCATCAATCGATGAGCCCCCGAGGCCACACAAGGTGAGTCCATTAGGGTTCATGGCACCACATTTTCACACACATCCAACTATCTTTAAATCAAACAAATCTTCGATCAATCCTGAGCAGGTAGTCTATCAACAATCTGTTTCATCAACACTTTCGATCAAAACAATATGTCAGCAATGCCATGTAATCAAATTCTATCAAGACAAATTAACCTGACAAAATTGTGGGTTCTTCTTCAGATGTGTCCTGAAAAGAAACTCTCGTCATTTCTTTATGATTTTGGATGTGTCCTTCCTAAGCATCTTCATCATCATCTGGCATTTTGATGGATTCTCCTAACTCCGAGAATCGATTCCCTAGATATCAATGTCATTCAGGATGTTTCCTTCCTGAATCTAATATTGTTCGATGGTTGGCAAACTTGACCCTGTCAACCTTGGAATTTTTAAACACTGGACATTAAAACACTTGGAAAGCTTTATCTATCTTTTTGATGGTTATCATGATATTAGTTCCTTACGTCATAGGAGCCATAACATATCATGATGATCATCCTTGTATTTCTATGATCACCCTGCTACTAGTTTCTCAAGGAGGTCCTGACTTTAGGATGTAGAGAAGCAACAACGTAGTACAATGATTTTCTTGTCTATTTTTGACTATCATGTGGCTAGTTTCTCAAGGATGTCCTGACATCAAGATTTAGAGAAGCAATGATGTCTCATGATTAGTCTATTTTTTCTGGCGGTTGGTCATGACAAAGTGACTAGGGGCAATTATGTTCCTCGTATGAGTCATGATCATCCTTGTCTATGAATGTTGATCTATGTGGTGGTTCGACCTTGCACACTATTGATCTACATCATATCATAGTGTTTGTCGGCCATCATGAAATTTTTGCCCAATGATGATTAAGATCAACAAATAGGATAGCATTATAGAAAAGTTTTGAAGGATTTTTTGTTTATGCACTAACATGCATATCTTTCTTCACACTAACATCCATCTTCGTCTTCTCTTCTCTTGTCCTCTGATGATATCCTATGACATACAAAAAAAAAAGCTGTATACATGATCATATTCACATTTCATATTAGCATTTCACATCTCCATAAATCAAATACGATAATTCACATTGCATAATGTTATCATTTACATCCATCCATCTCACATCATAAAACCATCATTTGCATTAACATATACGAATCACATCATCATACATTACACAATGCATACATACATAACCACATCCATAATTGCATTCATAAATATAAAACATGATATCCATACATCTCATAGCATCATACAAGCATCACATAGCATCTGATAAAGCATAGAATACCATAATACATAGAATCATATAGGCCGCATCAAAAATTGCATCGCATATATATAATCTCAAAAATATATCATGTCATAGGATAGAGTCACGGGATATCCCAAAAATGGAGTTCGTAGGCTCGAATGTCAATATATGTCTCACATAAATATCAAAATGCAAGTCCTATGATGTGCCTCCTCCATCTCATGGAGGTGAATCACGAGGTGGCTGTGACTGAATCATCACGTGAAAAGTGACTTGGATAGGACTGGTGTCTGAAGTCTGACTCTGGGATCCCGAGGGATCAGTAATAGGAGGCTGGCTCTGCTAGGCTTGGTGTCCTGATGACACTAATCTATGACCATGCTATGACCTATGGCTATGGCCTAATGAATGTCAATGTGAATTGTGTGACTTGTGGCTTGATGAATGCCCTGATTTAGTGGACCCCCCAATACTAGTATGACTATTATTGTGTGATCTCTTGTTGCTATGGGTCCGGGTGCCATTTCCGATCCTCTTATATGATCGAGACAATCCTAGGTCCCGTCTCTCTGGTGGAACAACCTGCTCATAAAGCAACCTATACTGACCCTTGCTCTCGGCCATCCTGGCCAACTCCCTAGCCATATCCCTTGATGGTCCGACACATAACTCTGCGAACTCCGTCACCCATCGGTCTGACTCCTACTGTCGAATAATGGCCTAATCTCTCTCACCTTGGTAACCTTCAACTTCACTGCCAAGGCCTTGTTCCTGAGAGAAGGCCACATCTAGTCTACTCTGGAGATCTATGATCCTCTGATCAATGATGGCATCTACAAGAAAAATCGATGACTTGTCCCCCTCCTTGTCTCCAACGATCATCCACTCTCGTAATCTCCTCTCGACCTCATCCTCCCCCTCATCCTCCTCCTCCCTCTCCTCCTCTCCTTAGACCTCCTCCATGTTGATATCAAGAGGATGGTGCTTGACAAATGGATCCTCCTCTGTTGGCATCTCTCCCTTTGCTCTCACCTCCACCTCCTCTGCTCTGCCCTCCACCTCCTCTCCACCTCTGCCTCCTGCCCAACTAGCTGCTCTCTCTCCTCACCCTCCTCTCGAATGGGTGACAATGGTACGCCACCCACTCTCCACCTGACTCTCCTAGGCTTCCTCCTACCTCCATCATCCCTCCTCCTCCTCACACCCCTCCCATTTCCACCATCATCTCCTCCCCCACCACCCCATCATCTCCCCCACCTTTGCCTCCATCTCCCTGACCACCATCTCTCCCTCCAGCCCCCCTATTGTCTCTATCTCCATCTCTCCGTCTTCCCCCCATGCCGTCTCTGCCTTCATCTCTGCCACCCTGACCTCTCCTCCGTACCCATGGGATAATTGATCTCCGATCTATGAGAGCCGAACCATTTAGATCTATCAATGGAATTGGCCTATGAATCTACCACCAGGCATCAAACTTAGCAGATGTCCCAACATTTGCTAGACCTCCTCTCCATAACCACTACTATGCAACCAAGCCATCTATCTACTACTCGGCTACTGCCACTACTATTGGTGACCCCCATATGGTCTCCCTAGAGGACCGTGCATACTCTGCTATCCCTACTAGCACATCCTGTTGCTCCCCAGACTATCGTAGTACCCACTGGGGCAGGTACATCTCAATAATCTACTGGCTCTACACTATGTAGCCAATTAGGTATCGAAACTATCTACATAGTGACAAATGGCCATCCTCATCGGGCCACTGGGCATAATCTCTATAAGGCCTCCACACAAAGCTAATCAAAGTGTCAATCCGATGATGCTAGTACCCAGTATCTCCCACAGGAGTCTGGCTAACTGAACCCACATAAAGATAAACATAGGGCATCCCATCACACAGCTGTTGAATCTACACCGGTGGTCAAAAAACAGGAATGTGCTCCCATCCCCAGATCATAAGTAGTGTGGTCCCACAACTGATAGTCTACCCCTCATGATAAAATACCTCATGAAGCTGATGATATAGCATGGCCAACAAGTAGGGCCCCCAGGCAAAAACTATCCTCTGACCCCACATGCGAACTACTACCTCCCCCTATCCAATCAAAAAGCCATGTCCGCGACGATCCGATATCAGCACTCTGACAATCAATGTCATGGGCATGGAATCCCACCATGGAAATTGGTTAGCCACAACATCCCATCCGATCTCATACCCATGAATGCCTAGAATGACACCACCGACATCCTCGTACATCTTTGCTTGGGCCTATTGCCCTCAGTCAGATCGTATAGCACCCTGTTCCCGCTGATCAGGATGTGCAGAATGTGATAAACATCCTCCAAGGTAATCATAGCCTCTCTTGTGGGTATCTGAAATGAACATGTCTTTGAATGCCACCTCTCATAAAGTGTCATTAGTAACCCCCTGTTTCCCCAAATAATGGGCATATAGGTGACATAGTATAACCTAGTCTCATCAACCGTTGTCTCTACCTATCACTCAATTGATCTCTAAAAGCATAAGTGGCTAGTCTGAACTCTCACGTATATATGGGCACTAATCATCTCTACACAAACAGAAACAAGGATTAGCACACATGGATCAACACAATGGCACATTATTACTATCTAAGAAACCAAAAATGCATCTAAAACTATAGCCTGCAAAAAGTCAACACTGGTCAACCATGGTCAATTACAATTGCATCGTGTTAACTGCAATTGCATCTTGATATGTCACATGTGGCTTTGCTACTCGTAGTTGTGTCGCAATATCATGAAGCGTCATTCCATCTAGCAATTGCACACCCTTGCTGTGATTGTGTCGTTCCACAAAATGATTGCATCATTTTAAAGAAATTGCATCGTTTGACATGGAATTTGTGTTGCAACATGGCACTTGCATCGTGGAAACCTGCACATGCATTGCATTTTGACACTTGCGTCGTTTTCCTTCGCAGTTGCAAGTATTTAACCTTTAACCTACCTACCCATTGCACTTGTGTCATGACACAATAAAATGCGTTGAGCACAAAGGTGATTGTGGCTTACGTGAAGACAATTGCATCACAACAATTTTTTTTCCCCTACTAAAACCCTAATAAATGTGCGAGAATTGAAAAAATTAAAGGTCGGATAGGGTACTTACTGGTGCATCTGCACCCTCAGGTCGCTAGAATGTCTGTACGTGGTAGCCACGGTGGTTTGTCATGGGAATCACCATCTTCTCATCGAGCTCTGATCTCTGGAAATTTTGAATGTGAAAATGACACTTGGTTTAGATTTTTCAACCTATTTATAGGTTGAAAATTAGGGTTTGACCTAGTGGGTTTTTACTGAAGGCTCTTTTGACCGCCTTTGTTTGAAATGATGACTGGCTAAGCATCCTCTGTGTTCAAAATTGATCACGCCATTGTTTCTTTGGTCATTAAATTGATTAATCGGGACACTTTCCAAATTTTTTTGACCTCGGGCCAAAATTCAAAAATTTTCCCGAGGGGGCATAAGCATTCCGTACCTTCGTTGGGGCATATTCTGGACTTGTTTTCTTTTCCACAATGCGATAAAATGCATTATGACAAAGAGGGGAAAATGTAGACACATAAAAATGACCTAGGCCTGCAAGCACTATTTTACCACTTTTCGTCTAGCATAATTATGACATTTTAATTATGTTTCTAACTCACTTTCAACTATTAATTAAATGATTCATATCTTTTTATTCTCCATGATTATTAAATAAATAGATCTTATTTATTTATTTAATGTGTCACTAATTATCTAAAGTCTTCTCATAATTAAATAAAGTTCTCAATTTATTTAATTAATCTTTATCATTTATGTCCTCTTGATTATTAAATAAATATATTTTAGTTTATTTATTTAATATGCCACTAATTCCCGAATCTTCTTTTAATTAAATAGATTTATTAATTTATTTAATCAATCACTCACCTCTTCTAAATTAAATAATTTCTAATTATTTAATTGCCTTATTTGACATTTCTCTCATTTTAAATAGAACAATTTATTTAAAAATGGCTTCACATGGTTAACTGCTTCTTCTTTTAGTAAATAATCTTAAAATAAATTATTTACTATCTCACTAAATCCATATTTTGAATTAATTTTAATTCAAAATGGTAATATTCTTCTACAAATCAAGTAATTGCTAAAATTACTGATTTTCTAAATCTCATCTTCTTGTTCAAACATTATCTTCTTGATTTTTACTAATTTTCATCTCACTGTCACATTTATTCTCCATCCTTGATTTAATTTATTAAATTAAATCTTGCCCACTCATTTGGAAATCTTAACCTAACCCTAATTGAGAGTTTCCATTTTTGAATCTTTACCATTGATTCTAGGGAATTTCTCAATCTCTCATCTTGTCTTTCCATCCAAAATTGCATTTTCTATAAAATGTCAAATTTGTTCTCATTTCGACAGGTCTTGATTTCTTGAATCTCTTAAAATATTATGAATTACTCTTACATTTATTGAGTTTTAGTTTCTTTCATATTGTGTCATTTAATTACTTTCACTTAGAATTTAATTTCTATTGCATAGTTTATAGTAAATCCTTCAAAATTTTTCTTAGGGCTAGGCCATATAGTAGAGTTTGCTCATCACAATTTGAGGGCACACTCATCATCACAAAAAGCTAGAAGGTGCAATGGAAGTCAGACATGGAGGAGGAAGGATTGGGTGAGATCTCTCCTATTTGTTCTTTACTTTATCTTCCTATTGATTTTATTGTCATTGTGGGTTTTGATATAATATGCAAGCAATGCTACTAATCTAATCTGATCTTGCAAAAAAATCCTCAATCACAATAGGGAATCCAAGAGCCAAAAATTGTTTTTAAATTGTTGTGTAACGTGTTTCATAATCTATCGGGGTTCAACTAATGTAATAGATAGGAAGATCTTTTCCTTTGTCGTCATGTTGAGCCAACAATGCAACAAGAGCATGGTCAGAAGTGGTGATATAAAGGATGAATGGTTTGTTTGGTATAGCGGGTTGTAAAATGGGTGGATTTTCAAGGTATTCTTTCAAACTCTCAAAGGTTTGTTTACAATCGTCATTCCAATCAAAATGCACATCCTTTTTGAGGAGGTGTGTAAAAAGGCAACGTGCGATCAACTAAGGAGGTGAAAAAATGACAGATGGCTTGAATCCTTCCTTGTATTTTGTGTAATTAGGAAATGTTGCGAGGAGGTGGAATGCTAATTATAGCATCAATTTTCTTCATGTCCACCTCAATGCCTCTGTGAGGTATGATAAACCCTAAATTTTTTCCACTATCTACTCCAAAGACACACTTCTTAGGATTTAAGTGCATGTTGTATTTACGCATTCACTCAAAGATTTGTCAAAGAACATTCACATTATCTTGTCACATTAAGGATTTGGTTAGAATTTCATAAAAATAATCTTCCAAGATTTTATGTATGTAATCATGAAATATCAATTTCATTGCTCGTTGATAAGTAGCGCCTACATTTTTTAATCCAAAAGGCATCATAACCCAACAAAATTTTCCCCAAGCGGATGCGAATGTTGTCTTGTATTGATCTTTTGGGTTAATAAAGATTTGATTATATATAGAAAATCAATCCATAAAGGAAAAAAAAGCATGTCCAGTAGTTGAATCCACTATCATGTTAATGTTAAGAAGGGGAAAATTGTCCTTTAAAGACACTTTATTCAAGTCAAGAAAATCCATACATATCCTAACATGATTATTAGGTTTAGCAACTGGGACAATTTTTGATATCCAATGAGAATAATCAGTAAGTCGAATAAAAACCGCGTCAAGGAGTTTTGAAAGTTCTCCCTTAACATGCAAGGCTATCTTAGGGTTCATCTTTCATATCTTTTGGCTAATGGGCTTATAATTTTCAGCAAGAACAATTTTATGAGTGAGATCTATTCCTGGTATATTAGAATATTTCCGAGCAAAAGTTTTAGGAAAGGCATGAAGCAAGGTTGCAAGATCTTCTTGTTCTTCATTATCAAGGCACTTCCCAAGTTTAATGAATTTGTCTTTATCATTTGTGTCCATTGGTATATCAATGGTATCCCCTAAGGGGAGTGCATTTGACTTAGGAAATTCCAGATCATATGGTTTTGTGCTTGTGGGTGTCTCATTGATGTCAATAACATTGAGCTCAGTACTTATCATAGCACAAGAAATATTTCTCTTAGGAACATCAATCTTATTGGAAACTCCTAACATTTGTTTCAAAACTTCATCTTTGTTTACATATTCCAAAGATGGTGGCGAATCCATATCAAGAAATTTGGGATATTTGAGTGTGAGAGTGATTCTTGGTTTACATGTGATGGTGTTGATGTTGAATGATGGTCATTGATTAGCTTTTGATGTCTTAGAAAAAGAATACCCTAGACCAGTCTTAGTCTCTTGTGTATTAGGTTCAATGGGAACACAAATGCCTTGTTCATGTTTTCCACATCCTTTACCATTGTATCCCAATTATTTCACAAGATCATAACCTCATCCATAAATTCTTTCCATTTCCTATGGGTTGGGTGGTTGTTGGTAATCTATCTCATCAACATTTGTTGTATACATTGTATTTGCTTCCAGAGGAGATGAGGTAGATGTGTGGGAAGATTTTTCTTCATTCTGGGTAGAAAAGACTATTGGTTGTTCTTGTGATTATATACTTTCCCATAAATGAAGGCATGAATTCTAATGATCCCCAATCATCACCTAGTAATTTAGAAATCAATTCTTCTTCTTGTTTGTTGGTCTCGAGAGGTGCTATGTTGGAAGTTGGAATCAATGTGGTGAGAGGACTTGGTGTTCCTTTTTCAAGTTGTAAGCAACTTTTAGGCTCGGGGTCTACATTAGTTTGATAAAATTTGTTATTATAGACATATTTAATTTTTCAATGAAGGGTCGAAGGTACCTTGTGCATCTCATGAATAAGTGGTCTTCCTAGAAGAAGATTATAGGAAAGGTCATAGGGAATGAAATGAATAGGAGTTTGCAATGTAACCATTCTGACAATGATAGGTAAGGTGATTACACCAAGTGGTTGCTTTGTAACATTTTCAATCCTCTAATAGATAGGGAATCAGATTTGATTTGCGATTTATCCACACGTAATCTATCAAGAAGCTTTGTAATGCACACATTAAGGGAAGAGCCATTGTCAACAAGGTTCCATTTGATGCATATGTGATTGTATTGGGCTATTATCATAAAGGCTTCATTTTTCTTGCTTAATTGTAATGGGGGGAGCTCATGTTGGTAGAAGGTAATGTCAAAATTAATGGTATTCATTCCTTGTATTAGAGCTGCCACATCATTAGAATTTGTACCAGGAGGAACCATTATATGTTGCAATGCTATTTGGAGCATAGAATAATAGGTGAATTCTATAGAAGATCCCAAAGGGATATCTTGGAAGGAGTATTCTTAAGTTTCTTAGCGAGATCATTCTCCCTAAGGTGTGAATTTAAGCAAGGGGCAATAGGTAATATGAGATTGGGTAGGGGTAAGGGTGTTGAGGTGGCTTGTTGGGGGTGTGGGGTTATTTCTAGTCTAATGTGTGTTAGCAACAACATTGTGCTTAGGTGGGTAGAGGGTAAAATTAGGTTTACATGGAGGTTGAGATTTATGGGAAGGTGGGTAGAGGGCAAGCTGAGGTTGAATTACATTGACATCCTTTGTTTGATGTTTTTACAAAAAACACTAGTGGATGAAATATAGATGAAGTCTTGAAGGGCTTCATCTAACATGTCCAACTGATCATAGCTAAAAGGTTTGGGAGGTAGGTTATCGGTGGTTGGTTTGGGTTTGTCATCACAAACCTTAGTGGATGAACTTAGTGAGAGGAACCCCTATAGAGCTTCATCCAACGTATCCAAGTCATCACTACTAAAAGGTTTAGATGATATGGTTTTTCTAGAGTAGAGAAGTGTGTGAATAGTTTCATGTGGTGTTTCTAATGTTTTGTTTTCATGTTCTAATGAATTTGTCTGAAATGAACTAGGAACTAATGTTGAAAATGAAACTTGTAAAGATCTAATGCTATCCATAAATTCCATGAAAGTAAAATATTCTTATGCTAATTATTACCATATAAAAAAAACTGAACGTAAACAAAGAATCAGCTGGAACAAATAGAAACTTCAGAAACTAGAAACTAAATGCAGAAATTATTGATGAAAATGAGCACTGGGCCTAAGTTGCCCAGGTTATTTTTGGAGTTTTTTTTCTTCCTATTGGATACTAATGTGTGTTCTACTGTGGAATGCAAATGTAAACTGTAGATGCAAAATTTCTCTATTGTTTAAGGAAATGAGATGCAAAAATGAACTTTTCACTAATGCAAAGTATGAAACCCTAGGATGCAAATTTAAAAAATGAAACATGCAATGCAATGTTAATAGGAGGTGCTCCTACGATGTAAATGCATGTTAAATCATAAGAAAGATGTTTCAAAATGCAAGTTCACCAAAATTAACCATAGATTTAGGGGGAAATGGGGATTCCTTAGCACTTCGAGGGTTTTCACCTAGAAGGGGAGAACTCTTTCACATCCCAAAGATCTAGGGGGTTCATTCAAGACTAATGTAAATGTAATTGAAGTAAATCTATAGGGAATGTCCTAAATGCAATGAATTGGAAATAGAAATAGACTAACTATCTAATGCAAACTAATGAAATATACATTGCTTGAAAAAACATGATGATATGAAAAAGGATAAATTGAGGACAATACAAGACAAGAAAGATAGAAAGATAAGAAGAGTGCAATTGGAAATGGACAAGGGTTGAAGTGGAGATTACAGAAGCCTCTAATTTTTTTGAACTGGGACACTTATGCCAAGGTGGGTGACTTAGTCCTAGTTCTGGGAAACTGCTCTGGGGCTTGTTTCAACCAATTGGGTGTCTAAATATTCAAAAATCCCTGACAGAAACATGTAGTGGGACTAAGTCACCACTGTTGGTGACTTAGTCCATTTCAACTTTTTTGAAAATCCGAATGTGGACACGAAAGCCTATAGTCTGAATTCTCTCTCCAGCTGAAATCTATGTCCAAATCTTCAAAATCACCTGCAAAACAAAATATCTAATTTGGAAGTTGTTTGTGAGGACTTATATGATTTCTTAGGTGAAATAAGCTTCAAGGTAAAAAATAATGAGTCTTAGGGGCCTATAAATGTTGTTTTTAAAGGGATGATTGGTGAAACAATGTGAAATGGGTCAAATTAAGCGTGGAATTATCTCTTTCTTCAAGATTACAATTTTCTACATTACACACAATCATAAGTTGGTCCTTTGTTCATAGTAGGTATTTGATCCTCTCATTGCTATCCTCTCCTACAAAGGATATTTTCTGCTTCTAGCCCAAGAGCCTAATTGGGGTACCCATGCTAGTCATAATGGTAGCAAGGAAAATTGTAGACTAGCGAAGGGAAGAAAGTACCAGAAAGAACTCACTAGTTCAATGCCAACTCGATGAGTATTTTCGCAAGGCATACATTTCTATTTATAGAAAAATGTGTGTCGGGGAGGCCGACAAATGGAAAGTTCATTCCCTGTCAAGCGGCAACTGAAAATGTATTAAGGCAGTAAGAAGTGAAGGGTAAGTCGTACAGAGGATTTTTAACCAAGCTTTGAGGAATTAATTCAAGTGTTGGGAGTTAATGCTCGTGTGTACAATCTGTTGCCATGTGTTCATCATCATCGTCAATGCTATCTTTCTCATCTATATGAAAGGACATTTAAAAAAAGCTAAACCCTACTTAATTAAATGTAGATGTCTTTTCTAAGCATGCTTCCCACCGCTCAAGCTTATATTTCCAAGGGGCAACATAAGGAATGTACTAAATTCATTCTCACACCAAATTTGGCATTCCCAAGAAGCATGGATCCCACTCTACACATATCACCTCATTGGAAACACTTAACAGGCTATCGATAATGAAAACACATTTACTGCATGTACGTGTGAAAGATGAATGTGCCCAAAAAACAATTTTTTTGCCAAGTGTTGAAACTCTCAAGCAACAACTTCTCTGAAAGAGGTTTTTGAAAAATCCTTCCAAGAACACAAAATGGTAGAAGCATCATCTTTTGGTTGGCATGTTGGATTCCCATTCGCAAGACTGAGCTATACAAACATCTTTGGAGAAATTTCATATGATAATGTGTAAGCACCGGAGGACCAGAGTTTTTCGCATACAAATACCATATAGCCAGGCAACCACATCAAGGATGAGGCGATTAAGGATTTCATATACAACATCTATGATCCGAAGCTGCATGTAAAACCTAAGATCCTTAGAGAGGGAGCATTACAAATAATTCTCACCCATGGGTTGACTGATGGCTTTGCAACACGACTATGGAATTGTGGTCTGCCACAATTGATACTGCCCTCCACACATCCATGCCTAGATGTGGTTGATGCATGCATAGAAAATCTAGATGAATAAACTAGGTTTATCAGTGGAAATAGGTTAAAGGTTACCATTAGTATGGCATCCATCCAAGACATGCTATACAATGATAAATTTAAGAAATCCCCCTAAAAAAAATATAAAATCCTAGCAAATCTTTCACTTTTTTAGGAAAAAAGATTAATTTCTATTGGAAAATCTTTCATTTAAAAAAAAAATATTAATTTTATAGGGAATTTTTTTACATCACTAAAATTTTGTAAGAAATTTTGGTGAATCTTGAAAAATAACAAGAAAATACATTAATTATGATGGTGAATTTATCCAATATAAAAGTAATTCACATGAATAAGTAGGGGCCTGAGGGTGTAAGTTATCGATGGATTGAAGGGGTAGACTATAATATAAATACTTTCTATAGACACATAAAATGACCTAATTGATACGGGATATGTGATTATGATCAACTAACACCATTTCTTCTAAAAGCCATCTCAATTGACCAATTAATTGAATAATCAACATTATTTAATTAAAATCAACAAATTCAACTATTAATCAAATAATTAAATTTATTTGATTAATTCACCCTTCTTCTAACTAATTATTCATCTTATTTAATTAAATCCTCTCTTAATCCTCTCATTTGATTAAAAAATCAATCAAATCAAATGTCACAGATCTCCTAATTCACTCCAATTAATTAATTATGGATTAATTGATCCTAAATCAGCTTTATAATCATCATTATCAATTCCTCCACCTTTTAACTACTCAAGAGTTAAATCAACTCATGGTCAACTAACCAGGTTGCACATGAAAATAATTTTAATTAATTATTTAATTCATCTATTTTCCCTCACCAGGGCATATTCCAAGGAATATTCCTCTTAACCACTTCTCATTCAATTTCCCTTCAAAGGATTTCAAAAATATATCATATCCTCTTACATTTGCAATAAATCCTCTTACATCCTCTCAAATATCATTCAATTCCTCTTACACCATTTTCAAATTCTCAACCAACAACATTTACTTCTCTTTCATCCTCCTCCACTCACACATTTCCCAAAATGTGCTCCACCCTCATCCAATGGAATGTTGACAAGTGTCACATTCTCATTGGCTCTCAATTTATCTGAAATTCATCAAATCCTCTCATTCTTCAACCCTTGGGTTCTATAAATAGAGGCATCCTTTTCATAACATGGATCCACAACTTCATGCATTATCACTATAGCAATTTAAGTTCTTAGTTCTTCACCATTTTCAAGTTTCATAGCTAGATTATAGTCAATTTCATCTTGGAATCTTCAAAAAATCATAAAGCTTATCAAGGGATTTGGAAAGGGCTTCTTTCCACATCAAAGGAGCACCACTCCCCCTATGGGATGAAGGTTTTTCTGGTTTAAGTTAGATTACATGCTTCATTTGTGTTGTTTCCTTGTTTATTTCATGTTTTCTCTTAAATTCGTTGAAGAATCTCATAGGGAGCATTATATTTGTGCTACTAACATGTTTAACATTGTTTTTTTGATCTTTTGTTAGTCTCTGTAGGTTTTTTTCTCACATTTTGGTGCTAGAAGGAGGGTAGATCAACTTAACATGTTCAATTTTGCATAACTTTTCTATTTTTTGCAGCTACAAGGGAGCGATGTTGCCTTTCTACAAATGTGACGTCGTAGAGAACCAATTTTTATATACAACACCACATTCATCAAGTCACATCACCTTTGCATGCCTCTATCACGCCAATTTTGACACACCATCGCATATGATTTCTCTATTTTTTGCCTAACTTTCTTGCTGCAGAGCTCCGCTTTCACTCTAATGCCGTATTTTCCCTCTCCGTCTCTGGAGAGCACCGCATTTGACTTCACTAGAGCGTCGCATTTGTATTTCAGCACCGCATATGTTAGTGACAGAGTGCTACATTTTAATTTTAGCACCACATTTGCAAGAAGCAGGGGAGGGTCAGAGTTTGAAGTTCTAAAAGCATTTTTTAATTCTCTTTGTGAGGATTTTGGCTTTGATTTATGGGTTTCAATTTCTAGAACCAACTAGATTCAATTTTGACTTAAAATTAACCCACAACTCAAGCTTTGTCAAGTTGGTTAAAATTGAATCTTAGATACTTACTAGAAATTAAATTGGGATTAAAATTGAACAAACAACTTTCACACTCAAATTTGGTGCTATAAAAAGAATCCACTTATTGCTTTTGAGGATTAAAAAGAATTCATGCTTATTCTTGTTTTGTAATCGTTTTTACAAACTATTTTCATTCAAATGCATATGAACTTCTCTCGTGCTTCATGGTGATCTTGAGAATCAAAATCATTTTAGTGAAATTAGGTTGTCTAAAGGATTTCCCCCACATTTTAAATTTGGGTCTTTAAAATTGAACAAAGCTTGCTAGTGTGAGAAAAATGCATCGCGTGTGTTCTCTCTTTGTTCATAAAAATAAAGATTGATCAAAATACGGATGTAATTACTCACTATTGTTTACCTTTAGAGGGCCTTACTTGGTGGGAAAAATTACTCACCCCAAGGGAATGACCCAAGTGGTAACGAGCATAAACCAGGCTCTTCTGAACCGCTATACAAATTTGTGGTTGCAAGGAAAGTTTGCAATCAACTAAGTGATGCATGATAGATCTTCCTCGATATCTTTATGATGCGTAAATCCATTATTCTAAGGGTTGGGAGACCTCTTGAGGTAGTTTATCATTGTTTCCTTTGAATTGGATGCCATTATTACGAAACCTTGTGTAGTAGCCAAAAATCCCAATATTTGTTGGTGTCAGTAGGTCAAACCTCTGGAGCCGTCCCACATATTTGTAGTTCTTTGTAGAGATGAAAAGTTCATCATGGGAGATTCATGAGAAGTGAATCTTGGATGACCCATAGAAGTGAGTGTTGTGGAGGGGAGCCAGTGTGGTCAAGCTTCTAATCATCCACTCTGAATAAGCATAGCTAGAGAAATCCAAGTGGGAAAATCAATAGGGTTGTGCAATATTTGATTCAGTTAAACACTTTGCATGGATCTAAAACATTGGAAAATAAACATTCAACAAATCATCAAAATTTCCAGCCCTTTGGAAGAACAAATATCTTTGAGAAGTCCACATATTACTACTTGTCCCTAGGGGTTCTTATCCATAGAAGGCTTCTAAAAATTTGGACCCACATCTCAATTTGTTCCTCCCAAAGTCAAAATAGGAAACTATTTCGTTGAATCTCTTGATTTCCACATAATGGACCTTGTGGGATAAAAATAAATTAAGACATAGACAATCAGTTTGAAAAGCTAAACAAGAAAGTGTTGATATGGTAAAAGGAATCCATTAAGAAAAGATAAAAGACAATTGAATCTCACATGTGGTTGATCTCATGATTTCCTAAAAAGTCAAAGTTCCTAAATCAAATCATCGTAAGCACCTTAGTTCAAAATCTCTCCAAAAATGTCTCTCAAGGCTTTACGAAGTTAGAGAAAGATTGGTCTATAATTTTTACAAACGTGCTTCAAAGGATAATCCCAATTCGTATTCATTCTATTATTGTCGAAATCCAAGTCTTTTTCAACACTTTGAGTTTCTCACATAGGAAGTATAAGCATGTTCTTCAATATTGTGATCTTGAGAATGAAGTCTCTCTAAGTTCAATTAGGATCAAAATCATCACTTTCATCTATCCTCAAACATCGATCAAATCCCATCTCACAAACAACTCTAAGAATCTTGTAAAAATAAATCATGCTAGGCTTTTGGAAAATCCTTTTCAATCAAAATCAAAATCATCTTGTTTGACTAAATGTGTGTGGATGCATCCTTCTTTATACACTTAGCTCAATTATCACCTTTTGGACAAGTTTACTCCAAGATAACATCCAACATCTTGGGGTTTACGAGTTCATTATCCAAAATCCAAAATCCAAAAGTCTTAAAGTCTAGTATCCCTCCAAGGTTCCTTAAATAGTTCAACCCTTCACACCATCCATATTTCATTTATCCCATCACCATCATTTGATCCTTAAGAAAACTTAGATTTTCTTCTCTACACCTAAAGTCTAGACCAACATAAGGAATTAGAGGTTTTTCTCCCTATATTCATGAAATTTGATCCTTATTTTATGGTTCAAACTAGATCACAACACAAGAAAAACATGGATAAAAACAAAGAGACATCCACTTCAAGTGACTTGAGTCAAACCACACCCAAATTAAACCCCGTCGGATCTAACTACCCACTCAAACTTCCTCAACAACCACATGATCCTCAAGAGGGAGGTTGCCAAGTGGAGGATATCACCTACAACCCCTTAGGAATGACACAAGACAAAATCATGGAGATAGTCCAAAACCCCAAAAATCATAAGATTGTCAATATAATGATGAGACTTAATCCTTCACAATACATGCTGGCATTAGCAAAGGAAGGGGCTAAAATCCATTCTGATTATGATGTAAGCACTCTTATGGAACAACCTCTCAGGATTATGCCACTGGAATCATTCACACCATCCTCCCAAATCATCATTCAACCAATCCCACAACCAACCTCATCTCATGCTCCAAGCCAACCCATGATCACCAAGGGGAGTTCATTGATCCAAGCTCTTCAAACACACCCCCTTGTAAACAACCAAAATCTGGATGAAAACACCATCTTGGGCATGGAAAACACCATCCCACAAGACCTAAAACATATGTTTGCTCCACTCATTTTCCATGACACCAAAAATACATCCACCTTATTCGCAATGCCGAAATACCCTCTTGGGACACAAGTCTCTCTCCCCATGGTATCACAAGGACAAGGGGGTTTATTTGGACAAGGGGGAATCTTTGATAGTTCATCATCACTTTCTAAAGGGAATGTAACCCTTATCCTCCCACCGCTTCCTTCGCTAACATCAACATCTACATCAATCCAAGGTTTAGGACAACCCCCTTTACCCAACATA